>OY987217.1:16339360-16710256 GCA_963920805.1 Primula vulgaris | reverse complement strand
TTTCAGAAAAAGTGTAGTCCAACCTCCTAAAGTAAATACACAACCACACCCGACCCCCAATATATTACACCCGTCTCCTATTCCATTGGTTTCGTATATCATTCAAAAGTCTTTATCCCGACATCAACTTGGTTGTGTCTCGAGCCCAACAAAAATCATATTAGTTGTTATTAATGATTATTTAAAACAAGTACATTTTAAAATTTAACAATAAAAACCACATATTAATTATTGGAAACGACACCATAATTTTGGAACAACAAGACCATCTTTTTTGCACTAAAGGAGTATTAAAATAACACTACTAATATACGGAACACGATCTAACCCAAAAAATTTAAATGCGTGTTTTTACCCGAAAACCTTACACATGTGTCCGACCCGTTAGATTTCGGGTGCATAAAAAAGTACCGATCTTGACCCGAAAATGGTCCAGTCCCAATAGTAGGAATTCGCGAAAGGTTTTGGGTGCCATTAAAAAGTACCGGTTCTGATCCGATAATGGCCGGGTCCGATAGCCGGGATTCGCGATAGCTCGATTAATTAATGGGTGTTTATTTCTATTATAATTGCTAACTTTTAATCCAAACCCTATAAATAAACAATTGAGATGATGATGTCAAATTTAATGTTTTTGATAATGTTCATCAGTTCATATATCTTTCGTATATACTGTTGGAAACACTTTTTATTTTACAGCGAAAAAACTGGCCTTAGATCCTGATTATAGTGTACATGAATTTAATAAAAACAATACAGAAATACATCACGGACAGAGATAGATCACATTTGATTTTCTACCGTATTCCTATAATAATGCTTACTCCCTCCTTAGAGACATGGTCTCTCAAACTGTTAGAAACTCTAGAAAAATATTTTATGAGATTTCTGTTTTCTTTTCCACAGCATATAAGTGTATTTATAGGTTACAGTAGAGACACAGTGCATAAGAAGAATAAGACTTTTATTTAACCTAGATTTCTAACCCTAATTAGATTATAATTTAATTAGTAAATTTTATCTAGTTTTAATTAAAATACTAATATAATATTATCTAATTAACTTTTATAATCATAGGATAATCTATCAATAAATTATATTCATTTTCATTAGATAATATAATTGCACTCTTAATTCTTCTCAAAATAATATTTGAGAGACATTATTAGAGAACATCCTGCTCCAGCGAAATCCAGCCAGATATCCGCCGCCCTTGCCGTCTCTCTCCTTTATATGCCGTCAGAGGTCGTCTTCTCTCTCTATATTTTGCTCAATCTCTTTCTCTCTTCATCTGCTCGATCTCCCTCTCTGGTTCGATTTGCGGCGATGATGTATATATATATATGTACTAGCGCACGGAGGCCACGCGATGCGTGGTGTGATTTGTGGAGCAGTGTTACACGCAATAAGATTATATAAATATATATATTAAATATTTCTATTGAGGGCCAATTACATGTTTATGTTTGTAGATAGAAAAATTTCACCATAGCATTGTGGGAGATAATAGAGAGAGAGAAATGCAGAGAGATAATAAGGGAGAGAGATGTTAACCGTGGAATAGCAGTTACTTTTATTTTAACAGTTTATCTTATCATTTTTTTATTTGTAATTTTTCAAACTATCAATACAATTTTGCAAATATTTGTTTGAAGGCCTCATAAGACCTGTAGATATAAAGTAATAGTATAGATGTATATATAGATAGATACACAGTTCTAACAATAATGTTACCAAAGACTGGGTTTTGCTAATCCAGTTATGTTTAGATTTTCAAACCAGTCCCTGAGTTAATAAGAGCTCTACAAAAATTTAAAAATATAACGTTTAAGTCCACCAAAAGTGTCATTTAAGTCCATTTTTTGCTTTTGAAAAGTCGTACATAGTGAAACGAGTTAGAATGTCTAATAAACACTCCATTAGACGGCCACTAGTGTACTAGACTGAAAGTTAAATTGACAAAAAAATTAAATTAGATTGTCAAAAGTTTTGTACCATATTGTCAAAATATTTGAGTTAGATTGTCAAAAATTTTGAGTTATTTTGTCAAAAAATTTGTATTTGATTTAAAAAAAAATTATTAGATTGTAAAAAAAATTGTTTTATATTGTCAAAATTTTAGTATAACATTGTCAAATAAATTATAATGTATTAGTTTTCTAAAATGTTGTATTAGATTGTCAAAAAATTGTATTAAATTGTCAAAAAAATGTATTAAATTGTCAATTTTTTTGTATTAGATTGTCATAAAAATTAAATTATATTATCGCCGAAAAAAATTAAATTATGTTGTCAAAAATTTTCTATTAGATTGTCAAAAGGAATTATATTAAATTGCCAAAAAAAAGTTATTAGATTGTCCAAAAATTGTATTAGATTGTCAAAAAATTTGTATTAGATTATCACAAAAATTGTATTATATTTTTTATTTATTGTCAAAAATTTGTATTAGATTGTCGAGAATTTGCATTATATTTTCAAAAAAATTATATTAGATTGTAAAATTTTTTATATACGATTGTCTATTAGATTGTCAAATAAATTATATTAGATTTTCAAAAAAATTGTATTAGATTTTCAAAAAAATGTATTAGATTGTTAAAAAATGTGTATTATATTCTCACAAAAATTGCATTAGATTGTCAACAAAAATTTGTATTAGATTGTCAAAAAAATTTAATTTTACTAAAAAATTTCTTTTGGATTTTTTCCAAATTTTTTATTTTTTTCAAAATTTTTAATTTTTTTCCAAAATTTATAAATTTTCGGCATTTTTTTAATTTATTCCGGAATTTTATATTTTTTTTAGCATTTTTTTTGGAATTTTATAAATTTTGTAAGAGATTTTTTTTTTTTTTTACTTTTGTAAATTTTTCTTTTATTTTTTATAATTTTATAATTTTTTTTTCCGAATTTTTAATTGTTTTTCCAATTTTTCTATTTTTTCTGGAATTTTTTTTGGAATTTTTTGGAATATTTTTTTTTTTTTCAAATTTTCTTTTTTTTTTTTACATATTTTATAATTTTATAATTTTTCTGGATTTTTTTTTTTCTGAATTTTTTTTTAATTTGTTTACATTTTTTCAATTTTTTTATTGGGCAAAATGTGTTTGGTTTATGTATATATTGACAAGGGTACTAATTTGCAATAAATATTTTGAAAGTGTTACCAATTCTTAAATTAATAGTTTCAAAATGTATCAATCAAAAATTGCCTCCCTTTTATCTTTTATAATTGATATCATACATATTTAAGTATATAAATGATGGGGAGGATATATGAACATCAACTTGGACACTTTCTGGTAAAAACGATTCAAATTAAGATTTGGTTAATGCAAATCTCCACGGTTTCACGACGAAAACACAAATATGCGTCTTGTTTTTTTTTCCGAGATGTATAATGACATGTTTTGGAAATTATGGTAAAATTTAAAATTTTGAAACATGCCATTATACATCTCAGGAAGAAAAAATAAGACGCATATCTGTGTTCTTGTCGTGAAATCGTGGAGATTCCATTAATCAAATGTTGATTTGGAACGTTTTTACAAAAAAATGTCAATTTGAATGTTTTTTATGGTGTGCATATACTGTCTCTGACAGTGACTATTAGCAAATGAGTTACTAGTAATGATAGCCTTACCAATTAAATTAAGGGGCAATTCTCTATAAGTAGCTATTAGTAACTTATATTCCTTAGAGGTATCTTGATAAGTTCACATTCCTCACAAGTAACACTTTTTAATTATTTATTTTATTTACTAAAAAATGGTTATACAAACCAAAATATAATAGACATATTTTATTTCTCTACAAACCCAAAAAACTAGTTTTAAATTACAACAAAATTCTATAAAACAGAAAAAAATGAAAATAAATGAAAAAAAAAATCACAAAAAATTTATAAAAAAGACAAAAAAATATAAAAATACCAAAAATCACAAAAAAAGCAATTATAAAAAATCATGAAAAATGAAAAAAATCACAAAATTTTTAAAAAATTACAAAAAAAATGTATAATTGTTTTTGTCAATATAACACTTTTTATACCGAAAAAGCTGTTGTTCATCAAAAAAACACTTTTTCCATCAAAAAGTGAATTTTTTTATACAAAAAGTGGGGTTTCCATGAAAATGTACATTTTTTTAATCTAAATGTGTTGGAAGTGCATCTACTTCAGTCGAAATTGCATATAATTTGGTCAAAAGTGCATATAATTCAGTTAAAAGTGCATAAAATTGAGTCGAAATTGTATTAAATTCAGCTGAAATTATATCTAGTTCCGTTGAAAGTGCATACAATTTAGTCAAAAATAAATAGAGTTCAATAAAAGTGAGTATGCATATAGTTCAGCTCAAAGTGCATCTGGTTCAGCTGAAAATACATGTGGTTCAGTTTAAAGTGCATCTAATTTAGTCGAAAGTACATATAATTAAGTCAAAAGTGCATATAGTCTAGTCGAAAATGAATATAGTACAGTCGAAAGTATATATAGTTCAAGTCGAAAGTGTATATAGTTCAATAAAAGTGCATATAGTTCGATCAAAAATGCATCTGATTCTAATAAAACTGCATCTGGTTCACCTGAAAGTGGATATGTTCAGCTAAAATTGCATCTGGTTCAGCTGAAAGTGATTATGGTTCAGCCAAAAGTGCATCTAGTTAAATAAAAGTGCATATAGTTCTAGTATAGTCGAAAGTGCATAAAGTTCAATAAAAGTGATTTTTTTCACTTTTTATAATTTTTTTGTGATTTTTGTAATTTTTTTATAATTTTGTGATTTTTTTCAATTTTTTATTATTTTTTGTGATTTTTTTTTTCATTTTTTTCATTTTATATAATTTTATGTGTTTTTTTTGAGATTTTTTGTGAAATATGTGTATGATGTTTTGGTAAATAAATTAAATAATTAAAAAGTGGTACATATGAGGAATATAAACTTATGGAGGTAGTTAGAAGAAATATAATTTCAAAAATGATAACTATTGAACATTAATTCGTAAATTAATACCGACACAACTATAAAATTCAATTTCATAGCCAATAGTAAGACATAACTGGCACCATGACTCATGACACGATTTGTTTTATTTTATACTAAGAGTTAATTTAAAATTTACTACAATGTCTCGTGACATTTAGTATATAATACAATTTACTTTATTTATCTACTTACACGTGACACTAAATAGAATATTAATCTACAAGGTCTCGTGACCTGCCTATTAATCTAAATATTCCATTTCGTGTCATGTGTAACTTAATTCTTACAAACTTGCATATAGAAGCTTAGCGCATCAATAATAGTTAATAGTTTTGTTAACTTTTTAATGTTAAATAGTGACACATCATCGTTTAAAAAGATGTTAAGCAACACATATGCATCTTAAATTTAGTAACCACATTAGTTTCACGTTTACAATGTTATCAATTTCTCTTTTATTTTATTGGTCACTATTCTTATGAGGAGAATTTATAAGAGATAATAATGTTAATTGTGTGTTGTGTTTGTCATGTCGCCAGTTACAAACATTAAAAACATTGTTAATTTTAACAACTTTTTTAACATTTATAAAAATAACACATATTTTAACGCAACTAATGGAGATAAAAAAATGCATTGTTAGCTAACTATTTTAGTTAACAATAGAGATAACAACACTATTGAAATGCTCTTAGAAAATACATGAAAATAAAATGGTCCGTTATAAGTCAAGATATTCGGACACAATTTTACTTATTTATTTATGTATTTCATTTTTCATAAAAAAAAAAAAACACCATTCCTCATGTTCACTTATACATGAAAAATTCCAAAAATTTTGAGAAACAACTACATCAAAAAGAGAACACAAGCACTCAAAGGTAACATGCAGTGACATATATTATAGTTGGAAGTATTCTTTTTTAATGTTGTTCTAAACTTTAACCATATCCATAACATGAAATTCTTTCACATGTCACAAAGTATGTAGATCATATCAGAAAATTTTAACCTAGTCTCTTATAACAATTGTAATTATATTATTACATATATTATTATCTTATATGCATTATTGACATAACTAAATATGACCTTTTTATACATGACAATCATACATAGTATGACCTATATTGGGTATGTCGAAGAACATAACTTGAGCCATGAGTAAGACGATGAACTCGATACTTAGCGTGGTGTATTTTAAGTCCTTACATAGGTGCGGATACAATCCAACTTCATGAATAGTATTTCGATTTTAACTATCCATCGTGATAGAATCAACATTGACCATCTATTTTGTTAAGACATCAAAGGTTCCAACTCACAAAGTTAGTACCACTACATCATAAAAACTTATAACTTATGAAGGAATGAGAGGCGAATCCTTGGTCTCAACCAATGGGGGAAAAATATAATGACACGTACATTATACCATACTCTTGAAAATACCAGATAACAAGTTGACTTGACAATTTATTTAATACACACAATTAAATTACATATTGTACCCCAATTAAATTGTAACCAATATAAGACATCCAACACCAAACGCATAACAAGTTCGAGAAAATTGTCAAATTGCGAAACTAATCTAAAGTAAATGAAAAACTAACACACATAAGTGTCATTATTATTAAAAGAGAAAATTAAGGATTGGACCATGAAAACAAAAGTATTTAAGTATTGGTCCGGATATAAAATTTAATTAAGTATTGGTCAATTATTTCTGAAACTAATTAAGGATTGGTTCAATATATATAATACATATATTCTGTTTTAATATCACAGATATCTCTCTCTAAATCATATAATCGAGCTCTCTGTCTCAATCGAGCTCTCTCTCTCTACATACATATATAACTCACCTAAACCTACCACCACAACCGCTCCTCCGTCGTTCCCTCCACCTCCGCCGCTGTCGTCGGAGGTTCGCTCCTCCTCGCTCTCGTCGTCGCCAGCGGTCTGACGGTGTGTATATATGTATATCTATGTATATATATATGTATATATATATGTATATCTATATCTATATTTATATCTATATATATATATCTGTATGTATATATATATATATATATGTATACACAGATATACACACACATATATATACATACATACATATCTCTCTCTCCCAAAAGTTATACATACATACATATCTCTCTCTCTATATATATAATACAGTCTGGAATTTTATGTTAAGTGTACGGTGGAAGACAACGAGGATATTTGCATTTTTTTTTTAGTATTTGGATTTAACTTTATCTTTGTATTAAGACTGTTTTAATTTATTTTTCAGACTGTTTATTTTTCAGACTGTTTTTTAATTAATTTATTTTTCAGACTGTTTATTTTTCAGACTATTTTTTAATTAATTTATTTTTCAGACTATTTTTTAATTAATTTATTTTTCAGATTATTTTTTAATTAATTTATTTTTCAGACTGTTTTTTATTTAATTTATTTTTCAGACTGTTTATTGTTGAACGATGTTCTTCTAATCGATTGTTTTAATGATAACAAAATATGTAAAACATGATAAAAGCTCGTTTTGCGTACTAATCATTTATCTAGCTTGTTAAAGGTTCGAAATGATAGAGTATTTAAATACGAAGCCAACGGTTCAAGCGGAATAATAATCGGACATAAAACGAAAAAGTTACGAGCATTCGAAGTATAACGGGAACACCGAGAAAGTGTCAGAAAAACGACCGATCATTTTGGGCAAACGACCGATCGTTTTTGGTCCAAAATTCACCAGTGAGGTCATGATAAAAACGACCGGTCCAAATGGACAAAACGACCGATCGTTTTTGGTCCAAAATTGACCAGTGAGGTCATGATAAAAACGACCGATCGAAATGCAGAAAACGACCGATCGTTTTCTGCAGAATTCAAAAATTATCTTTTTGACTTATTCTGAAAAATTGGGAAATTGGTTAAAACCAATGGGTAAAGAGATAACCCTTCATACAACGGTAACAAAGACCAATTAACCTTCAAATACCCCCAAAATCCTTGGTGAAAATTACCCAAATTCACACAAACAAATAAGCTATTCTTTCAAGATCATAATCAAGCTTATACTTCATTTTTCTCACTTATATTCATAAATACTCTTGTGTGTAATCTTATTGTAATCGTATAAACACCAAGATATTATTTGTTAGTGAGTGATACATTTCAATTCAAAATTGTAGAGTGAATTATAAACTCAATTGTGAGCGAGTGATCGGGTAGAGGCTTTATAGGCGAGTATTGCTTAAAAGCTCTAGGTCTTTTCATTCGGGATACTTATAGAGTAAGGGAGAGCTTAATCCACAGATTAGCTCGTTAGGGTGTAATTTTGGGAAGAAGATTCTAGTGAAATACTCGGTAGTGTGAATACCGATGAGAGGACAAGGCGCGTTTTGCCGAACCTCTATACATCTTGTGCTATTTCTTTTCCCTTAACTTTTATTTTCCGCACTTATATTATTGCTTGCATAGCTTAAACTAACATTATATAGTTAACAAAATTTGTTTGGTTATAAATTCTACTTTTGCGTTGTTAATTGCTCAAATTTTTTATTCCGCGAAAATCGTACGTAAACCTTATTCACCCCCTTCTAAGGTTTAGACACTTACGGGCCAACATTTATTTTTCAGATTGTTTTTTAATTGTTTTTATTTTTGTGAAGAGTCTAAAACAAAGGCCGGAAATATGATAATACCAAAGTCATTGGTTTTAGACTGTTACTTGTTAGTTTTTATTTTTCAGACTGTTTGTAGAGAGGAGAGAGAGAGAGAGGGGGAGGAGAGAGAGAGAGAAAGAGAAAGTTTCAGTTTTTATTTTTTAATTGTTTTTGATGACGTCAGCAATTTTTTTTAATGATATCACCAAATGGACCAATTTTTAATTAGTTTCATTTTTATGGTTCGATCCTTAATTAAGTTATAGATAAGTATCGAATCCAAAATTTACCCTATGGTACAATTATTAAAGATGTGTGCATGAATAAATTAATGAAATGGATATAAATGGTAACAATTATAACACTTTTTCTTTCTAAATAACAATTGAATACTACATCATGATATAATGGTGAAATTGACGTAAATTATAAATATCCCTAATTCTCATCTTATATACATACTATATAATTGACCCAAAATGGGAAGATATACATACTATATATATATATATATATATATATATATATTATATACACAACAGATAATGTAAAATACAGATTTCTATTATAGAGATTCATACTGAAGGACATTATCTGAAGTACAGATTGTCAAATTACATATATCTCACACAAATTATTATTTTTAAATTTAAAGTATTAATTAATAAATAGTAATAAAATGATGAATCTTACGACTGTTTACTTGATAATATTCATAAACGTTGAGATAAACTCACTCATCCACTTAAACAAATAAAATATTATTCGTAAAACTATAGGTACTTCGTAAAAAGATTACAACGGTGTTTTTACATAATAGGATTCTGTGAGAATTTCTGAGAATTTTAAAAGTTAGAGTTGCCTCTTAATTGTATATATTTTATTTGTTTGAACTTTGTTTTTGAATAATTAAGTTATTACTTTTGATTTAAGTTGTTGGAAAATATGATGCTGGACAGCACCAAATATAACATAAAAGAGAGAGATATGTTAATTTAAGATTTGCAACTTTTTTTTAGGGTACTAGGGAGAGGTTTTTTTTAAATAGAGAAGAAAGAAGGCTTGGTTTATATTTAAAACATGTGATTTAAGAGAATTCACAACAACTATTTTAAATTTCTTTTCTATTTTAAATGACAAAACTCATTATATTTATTTTAGAGATATATATATATTATACACAACAGATTATGTAAAATACAGATTTCTAATATAAATATTCATACTGTAACGACTCGGTCCTCCGACCAGACCGCCACCATCTGCTTACTACCACTAATACTGTCCGTTTTGGCCCGATTTCGTACTTGCTTCTCAGGCCACACGACTTTAAAAGGGCCTTGGTGATAGTAAGGAGGGTTTGCTTAACTTATATACCATATAGGTACTCATATATCTAGGCGATGTGGGACAATACTTTCTTTTTACTCCGGTATTTTTTCTACGAAAATCCATGTTTTTACACTCTTTCCCCCTTTAGGCACGACGTCTTGGTCGTGTACGCCGTCTTTCCAAGGGGTGGTTTACACACCATCGGCTAGATAGGGGCTCTGATACCAATTGTAACGAATCGGTCCTCCGATCAGACCGCCACCATCTGGTTACTACCAAAAATACTGTCCGCTTTGGCCCAATTTCATCATCGCTTCTCGGGAAGCACGGTTTTAAAAGGATTTGATGATAGTAAGGAGTGTTTACTTGACTTATATAACATATAAATACTCACATATCTAGGCAATGTGAGACAATATTTTCTCTTCACATCGGTATTTTTTCTACGAAAATCCGGGTTTTTACACATACTGAACCAGATATTTTTTCTACGAAAATCCGGGTTTTTACACATACTGAACCAGATTATCTCAAGTACATATTGTCAAATTACATATATCACATACAAAAATATCCAAAATAGAAATTTAAGGTATAAATTAATAAAGAATACTAAAATGATGAATCTTACGACTGTTTACTTGATAATATTCTTAAACGTTGAGACTGTTTACTTGATAATATTCTTAAACGTTGAGATAAACTGAGTCTTCCACTTAAATAAATAAAATATTGTTGGTAAAACTATAGCTACTGCGTAAAAAGATTACAACAGTGTTTTTACATAATAGGATTCCGTGAGAATTTCTGAGAATTTTTGAAATTTAGAGTTGCCTCATAATTATATATATTTTATTTGTTTGAACTTTGTTTTTTAATAATTAATTTATTGCTTTTGATTAAGTTGTTGGAAAATATGGTGTTGTGCAACACAAAATATATCATAGCAACTTATATTCCTTATAGATATCAAACAATTTTATTTTTTTAAATCATAGAAAATGAAAAATATCACAAAAAAAATGTATTTTATAAAAAAAAACACGAAAAACATATTTTTCTAAAAAAAAATCACAAACTTTTTAAAAAATTACAAAAAAAAATGTATAATTGCTTTTGTCAATATAACACTTTTTATACCGAAAAAGCTGTTGTTCATCAAAAAAACACTTTTTCCATCAAAAAGTGATTTTTTTTATACAAAAAGTGGGGTTTCCATGAAAAAGTACATTTTTTTAATCTAAATGTGTTGGAAGTGCATCTAATTCAGTCGAAAATGCATATAATTTGATCAAAAGTGCATATAGTTCAGTCAAAAGTGCATAAAATTGAGTCGAAATTGTATTCAATTCAGCTGAAATTACATCTAGTTCCGTTGAAAGTGCATACAATTTAGTCAAAAATAAATATAGTTCAATAAAAGTGAGTATGCATATAGTTCAGCTCAAAGTGCATGTGGTTCAGCTGAAAGTACATGTGGTTCAGTTTAAAGTGCATCTAATTTAGTCGAAAATAAATATAGTCAAGTCAAAAGTGCATATAGTCCAGTCGAAAGCGAATATACTCAAATCAAAAGTGCATATAGTTCAGCCAAAAGTGCATATAATTCAATAAAATGGCATGTAGTTATGTCAAAATTGCATTTGTTTCGGCTGAAAGTGCATCTATTTCAGCCAAAAGTGCATATAGTTCAATAAAAGTGCATATAATTCTGTCAAAACTGCATCTGGTTCAAATGAAAGTGTATATCGTTCAGCAGAAAGTGCATCTAGTTTAGTCGAAAGTGCATATAGTTTAATTGAAATTGCATAATGTTTAATATAAACACAATATAATTCACAAAACAAAGCGCATATACTTTACTTTGAATTAAAAAAAGCAAATTCGGATGGATTCGAACCACCAATCTCTTGAACCCAAATTCGAGTCGAAGCGCTCCTACCATTTTGAGCTTACAAATTTAAATAGAAATCAAACAAAAAGGGAATTCGGTAATTGCAGCAATGGCTAAGCATCAACCTAATTTATTAGATTTTAAGTGATAATACATTTTTTCAGGAAAAAATATTGACTTATGTCACACACAACAAACGGGTAAACAACGTGTTTTAGGGATAATATCACAAATAAGCAAACACAACTAGCTTATAATCCAAAATTGCTACAAAAAAATCGAATACCAAATCTGTCATTTTACAACTAGCAAAAAAATTAGTATTTTCTTATGTAAATCTACCCGATTGCTAAACTAAATTTCATACAATAAAACTAAACGAACCACATGCGAAAACCATAATTTACTTTAATTATGACTATGCCAAATTATCTAAACATAAAATTGATTGAATCAACATACAAGGCCACACAAAAAAAATCCAGCAAAATAGTACTAATAACAAAACAGAAAAAATAAAAATAAGTAAAAATAAAAAAATGTTCAGACTTATAAGAGAATTACTGAATTGGAAGCCGGATCGATCAAGGCTGCTTCGGCACCATCAACAGTTCCCCCTCTCTCCACCGCCACTCTCCTTCCTTCTCCGACATTGTCAAAACTCTAGATCTGTCCCCAAATCATCCAAACTCAATTATAATTCGTCATCATCACCACCAGTCGTTATCATCGCCGGAGAAGTCATCGAAGAAATCATCAGCCCATGAAACTCCACAAATCCGTTGAGAGAGACAGGATCAGAGCTGTTAACATCTGATTTGATGATGGAGTTGAATAACTCTCCTTCTGTTATAATGGAGGAGAAAGAGAGGTAGAGAGGAGGGATTTTGGAGGAGGGAGAAAGGAGCGAAGAAGAGAGATAATTGATGAGAGTTTTCGATATTCTTGGATTAGAGAGAGATATGGAGAGAAAGACTCTGTGAATAGCGGGGACTTCTTTTTTACTTACTCTAAATTCTGAAAAATACAATGAAAAATACAAGAGACGTGAGATCTGAAATCTCACATCTACGGATAAGTTTTTTTTTTCTTCTTTTCTTTTGTCTGTAGTGGTTGCGAAATTAATTTTTTTATTTTTTTTTCTTCGTTGACTTCTTTTGTTCTCTGTTTCATTTTAATATATCAAAAAATTCTTCAATTTTACCCAAAAAGTTTTCCAATTTTATCCAAAAAAAACTCTAACCATTAACCATCAAATTAGGATCTTAAATCCCACGTCTACGTGGCTGAAAAATAAATTTTTTTCTTCTTCTTTTCTTTTGTCTGTAGTGGCTGCCAAATTAATTTTTTTCTTTGTTTTCTTCGTTGACTTTCCTTTGTTCTCTGTTTCATTTTAATATATCAAAAAATTCTTCAATTTTACCTAAATTTTTTTCCAATTTTATCCAAAAAAAACTCTAACCATCAACCATTAAATTCCTTCATATATTAAACTAATATATTTTTTTATCAAATCAACATCACTCAACCATTAATATATGAAGTAATTTGATGGTTGATGGTTAGAGTTTTTTTTGGATAAAATTGGAAAAGTTTTTGGGTAAAATTGGAGAATTTTTTTATATATTAAAATGAAACAGAGAACAAAGGAAGTAAGAAGAAAAAAAATAAAAAAATTAATTTCGCAACCACTACAGACAAAAGAAAAGAAGAAAAAAAAATTATTTTTCAGCCACGTAGACGTGGGATTTCAGATCCCACGTCCCTTATATTTTTTCAGCATTTACAGTAAGTAAAAAAGAACTCCCCGTGAATAGCCGACATTGAGAGAGAGAAAAACAGACTTTTAAATATTTATATAGTACTAAAAAGTGATAGATATGAGAAATGCAAATTATATTAGATAGGTAGTGGAAATTAAAGTTCAAAAGTGATACCTAAGAGCCATTATTTGTTTAAAATATATCTAATTTGAAAAATCTGCTGCATTACTAAATTTATAAATAAAAATAAAAAATCAAACTCAAATTTAAAAATAAATAAAAATAATGTTTTAAACAATGTGCTGCAAATGCTCTAAAATATCTTATTTAGAAAATATTTTTTAAAATAGATGTAATTTGATACATCTGCTGCATTACTAAATTTTTTTAAAAGAAACTTTCATTTAAAATAGATTAAAAGAATCACGTTTTAAACAATATGTGGCTCTAAAGCATGTAAGTAGAGTAATTGAAATATATGGTTTGTTAGTATGCGGAAGTAGCGTTGTAAATGAGGCGAAAATTTCGTGAAAAAATATCGTTTTGTTTCATTTTCGTTCATTTGTAAATCAAAATGATAATGAAATAAAATATACATTTCATTTAGTAAACGAGATGATAATGATCATAGACTTTTTCGTTTCGTTAAATTTCGTTTTCGTCATATATATATATATATATGTATATGTATATGTGTATAAATTTATACATACATGTGTGTGTTTATAGTAATGAAAGTATAGTAAAATATACTATATTACTAATATGAATATAAAATTCATTATATAAAAATATATAATGTCATGTGTAAATATGATTACGTGTAACTTGTAACATACTGGTTAACGCAATATGATTATGTGTGAATGTGGCGAAAACTTTGCGAAAAATTTCGTATTCGTTTCGTTAATAACTCGTATCGTTTTCGTTCATTACTAAACGAATTTCGTCTAATTTCACTTGTTTTCAACTCGTTTCGTTCATTAAGTGCCCTATGAGGAACGGATTCAAATTCTCTACAGTTCATAGTACACTCACATACTCTAGAGTTCAATCAAACGGATGAAATTAACACAATCCAATGGTCTAAATTTATGCGTGAGTTTTGTAATTTTCTTTTTATATAATTTTAATATCTAAAATACAAATTATGATTTTGTAAATTAAAAACTAACTTTACAATACAATAAAAACTCAAATAAAATTATATAACCATAGTTGATACTACACTAAATTTAATTATTAATTAAAAGTAATAAAAAAGATCAATGATTTTAATATATCTTATTTTTATATTACAATTATATAAAAAGAAAATTAAAAAATACACGCATAAATTTAGACCATTGGATTGTGTTAATTTCATCCGTTATATTGAACTGTAGAGGATGTGAGTCCATTATAAATTATAGATAATTTGAATCCATACGGAACGGCCATGCGGAACGGCCATATGTAGCAAACAAGTTCATGAACCAATTATATATGAACTATAGAAATAAAAGAAGAAAGAGAAAATAAAACTGATAACTATACAACTAAACCAACTGCTCACGTCAATACAGTTTAAGACGTGCAAAAAAAAAGTGTGTAAACTTACATTGGTTTACGAGACAAATGACATATCTTGAGAAAAAACAATATATTTATTAATCAGTGTGTGAATGAATGGCCAATAACTTCTCGAAGCCAGACACACTCTCAAGTCGCCTCATAGAGCGCGAGTAGCTGCGAGTGGTTAGTCAAAGTAACCACTAGAGTTTGTTTACGAGACCTCCAGGATATCGTCGGGTTCCTAATGGTAAAGACATAACCAGATTGGGAACGTCCCTTGTGCGAGTCTGGTAATAAACCAGCATCGGCATAGCCAACAAGGGTTGCGTTATTTTGAGGAGCAATGGAGCTAGATCCACTCGATGCAAAGGGATAGAATAAGCCCATGTCCGTAGTACCTCTAAGGTAATGGAAAATGTCTTTTATGCCAGTCCAGTGGTGCGTGTTAGCAATGTGATGTGTCGAGCTAGACAATTCACAGCAAACTAGATGTCCGGTATAGTACATTGGGCCAAGTACAATAGTGCGCCTATTGCACCCAGATATGAACACGCAGGGCTCAATACCTCTTCATCATCCTCCTTTGGACGGAAGGGATCCTTATGAATGTCTACAGAGCGGACGACCATGGGAGTAAAGGACGGCTTAGTGTCACTATGACTAAAGTGCCTCAACACCTTTTGGGTGTATCTTTATTGATGGACTAAAATTCCATCTTTATAGTGCTCGATCTGCAGGCCGAAGAAATATCGTGTATTCCCAAGATCTTTCATCTCGAATTCATTTTTCAGGATTTCAGCAGTTTCGAACAACTCCTTCGAGCTTCCTATGAGATTCATATCATCTACATAGACTGCGATAATCGTGTACTCTGGAGTGGATTTCTTTATGAACATTAATGGGCATAGTTCATCATTAACATATCCCAAGCCGATCAGGTATTCAGTTAAACGGTTATATCACATCTATGCGGATTGTTTCAATCCATATAGTGATCGTCTCAGTCTAATCGAGAACGTGTTCCGTGGCCGCGAACTACTTGATTCAGACAACTTAAGTCCTTCGTGGACTCTCATGTAAATCTTTACGTCCAGATCCCCATAGAGATACGCTGTTACCATATCCATGAGCTGCATATTCAGTTTTTCAGAAACTACTAACTGATTAAGTAGCGGAACATTATAATGTTTATTACGGGAGAATATGTCTCATCGTAATCAGTTCCAAGGCGTTGAGAGATACCTTGAGCCACAAGGCGAGCTTTGTATCTAACAATCTCATTATTCTCATCACGATTACTTATGAAAACCCATTTATAACCAACTGGTCTAACATTGGGCGGTGTTTGAGCGACATGTCCAAACACCCTTCGTTTTGTTAAGGAATCTAATTCATCCTGGATTACTTGTTTCCATTGAGGCCAGTCCATTCTTCGCTGACACTCAGCAATAGTACGAGATTCCATGTCATCATTGTCCATAATGTTAGTGGCCAATACGTATATGAACACATCATCAATGACAATCTCGTTTTTCTTCAAAATATCGTCTAAACTAGTATAATCAAGAGATATTTCGAGGTTATCGGGATGATTAGGAACTGGTGTTTCATCGGAAACACGCTCCTCTAATACATCATCATGATCCTTAATGATCTCGTGTGGAAAAACGGATGCGACATGATTTCTCCTCTTTCGAGGCAGGACATCCTTGGAACATGCCTTTCTTCCTCTTTTCTTAGGAAGGGCGGCGGACTGGGTGGCCGATGGCAGCGTCCTTTGCTCGGTGGATACAACCAGAGTAACATGTTCAACCGGAACACGACGTCTCACATGGACGTCTATCCTTGCAGGCACATTTGTAGCAGGTATATATGATCTCGTAACATTTGCTAGGTTATTAAATGCGTCTGGCATATGATTTCCCACATTTTGAAGACCTAGAATTCTCTGCACTACCTTATCACTGTGTAGTTGGGGGATCTAGATGAGACATAGTGGGTACTTGCCACGTTAATTCACATCATTGCTCATTAATGTTAACATGCATTTCTCTCCCTAATGATGGGAAAAATGTCTCATTAAAGTCACAATCTGCATGTCTAGCGGTAAAGAGATCACCTGTCAATGGCTCTAAATAGCGTATTATGAATGGGGATTCATAACCGACATATATGCCCCATCGTTTCTCAGGTCCAAATTTTGAACGCTTATTCGGCTCAATTGGAACATTGACTAAGCACCCAAACACGCGTAAATATGAGGCATCATGCTCATATCTAGTTACCAACTGGTACGCGGAGAGTGGTTGTGTGGGTGGCCATGGGACTCAGACGGACAAACGCAGCAGCATGCAAAATAGCATAGCTCAATGCAGAATAACACCAAAGTTCTTTCAATCATTTATAACCGCTTAATGAAAGCTTCTGCGAGGCCATTTTGGGTATGAACATACGCAACTAGGTATTCAAGATTAATTCCCAAAGTCATGCAATAGTCATCGAAAGTTTTCGATGTGAACTTCGCAACATTATCAAGTCTAATAGACTTTATCAGATAATCCGAATGATGAGCCGTCAATTTAATGATCTGGGCTAGGAGTTTTGGAAATGCTGCATTTCTTGTGGACAACAAAACTACGTGTGACCATCTTGTCGATGCATCAACAAAAACCATAAAATATTTAAATGGTTCGCATGTTGGTTGGATAGGTCCACAAATATCTCGTTGAATTGTTTCAAGGAATTGGGAAACCAATTTCGTAGATTTCACATGAATTAGTTTGAGATTTGTCTTTCCAATCGAGCATGCTTGACACAGGCTTTTCGGATTAATCACGAAATTCTTTCCTCCAAGAAGATACCCATGAGACGCGTTCATCGTTCGAAGGATCGTATTTTGACTCGGGTGTCCTAGCCGGTCATGCCATAGCATAAAAGTGATCTCATCAATCGACGCCCGCCGAATGATTAGATTGCTTTCATAGTTTTGGATTGTAGTAACATACAAACCACTTGAAACACATCTCAACTTCTCCATAATACACTTTTGGCCGTATTGAGTGGAGGTAATGTGAAGATATTCAATACCATTTTCACGAGAAGTTTCAAGAAGAAACTTGTTTTCTCGGATATCCTCAAAGCTGAACAAGGTACGACTGGACCTCATAGAATATAAAGTCTTAGATACTTCAATAGAAGTACCATTTGACAACGTGAATTTGGTTCTACCAAAGCCTTCAACAAGGGTCGACGGACCCGAAATTGTTGTCACTGAGGTTACTTTAGGCGTAAAGTTGATAAAAAAAACATTTATCTTTTAAGATAGTGTGTGTAGTGTCACTATCAACTAGACAATCAACTTATCCACAATACATGCCTAAAACTAAAATAATTTAAAGTCGGTCAAACGAATAAAGAAATTGCTAAATGAAATAAATTTAAATTATGCAAGAAATATTCAAAACATTATCCATAAAACAAACCATAATCCAAAATTGCAAAGCCAAGCTTGATTGACATTTTTCTACAACGGGAGAAAAGAGACTGGATTAGTCATCATATAAAACAATGGGTTTATATGTTTATAGTTTGTATAAGCATAAAATTTATTTCGAAACAACAGGTTCGAAAAACAAGTTTTTCTTTTAAGTGAAGAGGTTCTCATTGATCGAACGACAGGTCGATACTGAGACACCAATTCGGCAAATATATATCTATATAGACACATCGAAGAAATTATTATTTACTTAACCCCTTTCGGTAGCTCTACTTGAACACGAGCAGGAAAGACGGTGAGGGTGGTGGGCATGAATGCCACTTATACACCGACCTCATTCGGATAGCAATGATCCGCCTATATCTTTCCTAGACATCGTATCCAAATAGGTGAGCCTATTTGGAGAATATTCATAATTTTTCCAACATAAATTTTAAAATATACGATATTTTACAATCTATACATGACAGTAATTTTAACATAGACAATATCTATTTAGATTAACCACATATATATAAACAATCAGTAAATATATTTTCAGGATTTATCTAATCATATAGTAGATTTGGTGTTATAAACAAATCAATTCAAGATTATTAACCAAATCATAAAGATTCTACCATAACAAATCAAATCAATTAAATCGAATTCAATAATTAACTGTCGTATGTGTGATTTTTATCTATATCAACAATTCATTGCCATATGATTAAGTCTATACATGTTAGTTTTAACATTCAAGCAAACAATATATTATTAATTACCAATTAATTCTATATATGATAATTTTTAACATGCAAAGAGTTTAAATTTACATGGAAACATATCAATTTATTCAAGAGGTTAGATTTTTCTACTACAGTTTTTTCTGAAAAAACGCAGAAACCGTAATTTTTTTGTGTGAACTGTACATTTTATTTACAGGCCGTAGATTTTTTTGTACGGTTTGGACTGAGAAATTACAGTACTGGTATCTGCTTCTTCTTTAAACAGAATTTCTCTTCCTTTCCCTCTCTTTCACAGTTTGTTTACAGATTTTATAAAATAAAAAAAAAACCCCAAATCACCAATCAACCAAAATAAAAACCATAACCACCAAATTTCGTCCGATTAAACCACGTTTAGCTTTAATTCACCGAATTTGTTGGTCCGTAAGTGTCTAAACCTTAGAGGGGGGTGAATAAGGTTTACGTACGATTTTCGCAGAATAAAAACTTTGAGCTATTAACTACGCTAATTAGTAGAATTATATAACTAAACACTTGTGTTGACTATTTAATGCTATTTTAAGCTAACCAAGCAAACAAAATAAGCAATAAATGAGTGCGGAAAGTAAAAGTTCAAGTGAAAAGAAATAACACAAGAGTTATAGAGGTTCGGCAAAACGCGCCTACTCTTCTCCTCGGTATTCACACTACCGAGTGTTTCACTAGAATGTTCTTCCCAAGATTACACCCTAACGAGCTAATGGACCGATTAAGCTCCCCCTCACTCTATGAGTATCCCGAATGAAAAGACCTAGAGCTTTTAAACTACACTTGCTTACAAAGCCTCTACCCGATCACTCGCTCACAAATGAGTTTATAATTCACTCTTACAAGTTTGAATTTGAAATGAATCACTCACTAACAAATAATATCTTGGTGTTTATAAGATTACAATAATATTACACTCAAAAATATTTATGAATACAAGTGAGAGAATTAAAGTATAAGCTTTGAGTATGATCTTGAATTTGATAGCTTAATTGTTGTGTGAATTGGGGTTATCTTCAACAATGAATTTGAGGGCTATTTGAAGGAGAATAGGTCTTGTTACCGTTGTATGAAGTGTTATGCTTTTATCCAATAGTTTTAAGCAGCTTCCCAATTTTCCAGAATAAGTCAAAAAGCACTTTTTGAATTTCGCAGAAAACGATCGGTCGTTTCTGAAAAACGATCGGTCGTTTTTATCATAAACTCTCTCGAAGAAATTTGACCAAAAACGATCGGTCGTTTTGGCCATTTCGATCGGTCGTTTTTCAGACGACCTTACTGGAAGAAATTGGATCAAAAACGATCGGTCGTTTGTCCAAAACGATCGGTCGTTTTTTCTGGCAGTTTCTCGGTTTTCTCGTTATACTTCGAAAGCTCGTAACTTGTTCGTTTTAAGTCCGATTGAGGTTCCGCTTGAACCGTTGGCTTCATATTTACGTAATCTATCATTTCGAACCTTTAACAACCTAGATAAATGATTAGTACGCAAAATGAGCTTTTATCATGTTTTACAAATTTTGTTATTATCAAAACAATCGATTAGAAGAACATCGTTCAACAGAATTAGATACCCTAATTCAAGGTATTTCTTTATTTCCTGCTTTATTATTTATTTTATATAGTTTCAATTTGTAAAATAGAGAAAAAGATATTAAATATGTCAATTGATTATTCACTTGGTGATTATAATTGTTTGTTATTTGCTTATATTAATTAAAAAAACTTAGGGTTGTTGATATTTTTCCCGTTTTATTCAGGGTTTTTATTCAAATTTGTTTATTTAGATTTTATGACTAATTGTTTGGTTTCATTAACTGTTTTTTACACAGCTATTACGCTGTTTTTAAGCAGCTTTTAATCTGTGTAAAAAACAGCTTAAAAAATAAAAGCTGCTTTTTACACAGCTATTACGCTGTTTTTTAAACATCTTAAAAGCTGCTTAATAAACAGTTAAAAAATCTGTTTAAAAACAGCTTAAAAGTTGCTTAAAAAAACAGCATAATAGCTGTGTAAAAAATAGTTAATTGTTGGCAGCATGTTTCATAGAGAAAAATGCTTCAGCTTCCTGTTATTTGTAATATTGCACCTTTGACCCGTTTATGTTGTGCTTTTTTGCCTTCTCAGCGTTTTGCTGTTGGGATTTTCCTTGACGCACTTCAGTCCGGTGTCGTTGGGTAGAAAGATTTTCCGGAAAAGTTCTTTTACTGTTTTTGGTGGGGCCTACAGAATCTGAGGTCTGTATCTAGTCATTTCTTTTTTGTTCACATAATAACGACTTTCATCCACATACATAACTAAGTGTATTTCAGAAAAATGTGAAAGTGCTTGTTGATTTTTTTTTTGCTTATGTGAAGAAAAGGGTGATATTTGAGTTTTCCTAAAGAAATCCCTCAAAGTGCCTGATATTTATTTTTTGGTATCAGAGGTAAAAAAAAAAATTCTACTGTCCTGCAAAGCTCAATCAGTGAAGATGTTATGGTTTCCTTGTTTCGACTTTTGAAGTTCACTGTTTATGATGTTTGCTCTCCGAAGTGTTAAGAGTTAAAGAAGATTATTATCTAAAAATTTAACTATCAAACTTACTAGTTGTAAGTGTCAAACTTAATGAAGTATGTTTGATGCTTGTATATTTTGATTATTTCTTCCCGGAAGGTGTTATATGATGTCGTTAAATATCATGTTTGAATTTTTATTTTAAACATTGTATTTTTTACTGTATGATTGTATTGAGTTAAGCGTTTTATTGATTTAAGTACCTATATAATCATCACAAATTGCGCGATGTTGTTATATAGATATAAATGCACTTATTTCACAAACGTAACAGAAACGTAACATTACATATGAAAAGAAGATAACAGAAACGTATTGTATGATTGTATTGGTTGTTATACATTACATATGAAAAGAAGATAACAGAAACGTAAAAAGATAATAATACCCTTATTTCACAATGCACTGTTATATAAGTTGATGAACTGTTAGTATTATGTCTCGAAAACATGCTATGAAGCTGAAAACAGAACTCTCGAACATGGGAATTGGGCTTTTTACGAGTTTTGAGAACCAAATCAGCAAACAAATCTTTCTACTAGTATCTACTTCTCTCGGTTCTTTAGCCTTTCACTCTCCCATTTTCATATAATTAGCAAAACATACTGCATTAAACATTTTCTTGCTGCTTTCGTTCAATAATTCTTTTTCAAATCGAAACTCAAAACCAATTTTTAGAAGCACTAAATAGAGGTTAGATTGATTGGTTTTCTTTTATTTTTTGCTTTAACGGCATTAATAGGAATATTTAAACTCTGTATGATGGTTATTATTATATCTTTCAATAAGCCCTAGTGGTAGCAACAACGATAAATGTTGACAGATTAAATCTCAAATGCTCTTAGAAACAAAAAAATAAAGGAATATATAACTGTTTTCTTCTATTCTCATGCTTGAATGTTTTCACTTTCTCCTTCTAAACAGTAATATTTCTATCTATCACGGTCTCACGGTTATATGTTGGCATGTTGCTATGTTAATCTTAACTGCAATTCTTTTGTTTGTGTTTTCAGGTCCCTATGTTTGAAAAAATGGACGAACAGCTCCTAGACGCAATGCGCGACCGACTAAAACCCTCTCTCTACACCGAAGGAAGCTGGCGATTTTTACGGAGAAGAGCTCTTAACATGGGCTCTCGATCCCCACACCTCGACAAATCTTCCAATCTCAACAAGAACAGTAAATGCATTATCCGAAGTCGAAGCATTTGCATTAGTAGCTGATGATTTGAAATTTGTTGCGAGCCAATATAGGCGGTTACATAGTAAACAACTAAGGCATATTTTTAGATTTTATTCGCAGCAGTGGAGGACGTGGGGCGCGTGTTTCATACAGGCTGCATGGAGATGGCATTGTAGAAAGAGGTCAGAGGAAGCGTTGAGGAGAGTAGGTTGAAAGAGGCGTTGGCGAAAGGAGAGGGGAACAAAACTAGTTTTGGTGCTATGGTTTATGCGTCTCAATTTGCTGCAAATGCGCTACGAGGGTTGAGGAGAGGGGGTGGGACGAGGGAGAGACTTCCGGCTATGATGCTTCAGAAACCGGATGAGCCGGATTTCGGTGTTGAGGATAAATAAATGAAAATTGGTTTTGTTATTTGTGTAGATTATGTGTCTGTATTTGTTTAATAATATATATACTTAAGAGTTTTTATTGTTTTGTAGAGCAATAAGTAAGTTTTATATGTGTTAATAAGGCGCTTTTTTCTCTAGAAATACTTGGAGCTTGCTTGTCACTTAATAGCAAATAAGCTGGATTGTTTCTAGTTTTTCTGACCATGGGAAAAAATTTGATTTCATCAAACTTGACACCCATCCTTCGTTAAATACATACATGAAATCATTCCAGCTTAAAGGGTGAACAAATCGATGGCATTCCAGTAAAATCTTATTTAAAAAAAAAGTTAAATACGTACATGAAATCATTTTTTGCTACATTCCTCGTTAAAAATCATTACCACAAAGGCACAAGCATATCGTCAAAAGATCTTTGGTTATTTATTTAGATTAATTGAACGAAGTCTGAGACAAACTCAACCTTCTTTTGACGATATGTTGGGTTTGGCTCAGGCTTCGTTCAGCTAAAATTAAAAACCCATCAGTCATTCAAAAGCCTCACAAGTCACACGTCGGTTGTCTCGTAAATATGATTTCAAAACAGTAAATACTCTTTTCACCTTGGTACGCTGTCCTAGCATTTCTACAAGTAATAGCAACATCTCTAACTCCATTCCTAATGGTTTAACAGCGCATATGCATTTACCTAATAAAAGAATGACATCTTTATAAAATTAAATTCTCACTTAGGAAATTTTTGATCAAGTTCGTTCCAGCAAACAGGACAAGAGGGATTTAAGCGAAGCCATCCATCTATACAGTCAACATGAAAGCAGTGTTGACACTGAGGTATACTCCTCAGAACATCTTTAGGTATATACTCAGACAAACATATAGCACACGTATCCGAATCGATCTTTAGACAGACTTTGGCCCACTATGACTTTTGGAAACAACTCTATTGTGTGCTCATCTAGGCCCAAAACAGTAACGGGGTGTAAAACAACTTCATCGTCAGTTACTAGGCTTGGCTCATCACGGTCATACGCCGACTGAATTCGCCCACATTAGAAGCAAAGTAGCCCAACGATAAACATGAGTACTACTCCGGCTGCCGCTGATATGGAATATCGAGCTTTTATTGGTAATCCTGATAAATTTCATGAGCATTTTTTTCAACATTTTAAACAAATTAATATATTTATCAACTTCAAATTATATAAATAATATTGTTCTTGACATTATTACATTCAATAGCTACAATTAAGCATGTTATTAAATAGAACCACATAGTTACTGTCACCTAATACTATGCATACCAAGGAACAAGTCAATATGTTCTATACGAGACCCATGTATTGCTAAAAACTAAGTAACTCTTGAATGGAGATTACCATAACTCAGTTAAAATGCGATCACATGGTTGATGGTTCTATAGATGAGAAATCTGAAAATACTTTGTTTGAACACCATAGCAAATAATTACCGCCATAGACTTGCTCTTACCTATTTTTCTCATGAATTAAGTACACAAAAAGTTGTGAATTAAGTACAAAAAAAGTTATTATGCAATCTTTAAAGGGTACGAGGAAACTAGAAAGACTAAGAGGCAAAGCAATAATTTCTCCAAAAAAAAAAATCATGTCTTACCATGTTTGGTATTCCCTATGCATTCAACTTCAAGGCTAGAAGAACTCTTTAACCCGCACCATTCTCCTCTGCTCTCACACCCTCCACATGAAGGTGTTCCCAGTCCCGACAAAACCCTCGTATACAAAAAAAATCAATAATGGAGTATTAATACTCCATATCACCAACTCAATAAAAAAAATTCAATAATGGAGTAATACAAAAACTAAGGCCTCTATCACACACAATATCCCAGTCCCGACAAAACCCTCGTATAAGATATAAAATTAAGAAGTAATGTTTATTTGTAAATTTCAAGAGTTGCGACGAGACTGAAGAAGTATAGCAGTTCTAGTTATGTAACTGCTACACTGTTGTTGTTACAAACCTAAAAACCATTACAACGCATCTATTTGCTCTAGCAAAAACTGATATGGTTACTTTCTAACACACTCAAAACAATGCAGATACCTTCCGAGCAGCCAATTTTGAATCCCTTTCTCTCTTGGCTAACACACTCAAAACAATGCAGATACCTTCCGAGCAGCCAATTTTGAATCCCTTTCTCTTTGGCTCCAATGCAAACCTGAAAATTTACAAATCATTAATTCAATCAAACAAGTGTCAATTACTAATGAAAAAAACATAACAAAATTGAAGTGTTAGACAATTCCAGTTCTCATTTTAAAAAAGTGATCTACAAATATAGCATGTACCTCCTTGTTTAATTAGAGATTGGCTGGTCTAGGGATTAGGTTCTCCTAAACAAAACTGTAAAACTTCTCCTAAACAAAAAAATGTAGCACATCCAAAGAAAAAACTCTTGCTAATTTTAAAAAAAAACCTACCATTTTTCCAGAAGCAAATATTAGCGCTGTCGTCTTTGGTTCTCTTATTCTCATAAGCACAGCAGCAAAACGCTGAGAAGGCAAAAAAACACAACATAAACGGGTCAAAGGTGCAATATTACAAATAACAGGAAGCTGAAACATTTTTCTCTATGAAACATGCTGCCAGCAATTAACTATTTTTTACACAGCTATTATGCTGTTTTTTTAAGCAGCTTTTAAGCTGTTTTTAAACTGTTATTAAGCAGCTTTTAAGCTGTTTAAAAAACAGCGTAATAGCTGTGTAAAAAACAGCTTTTAAGCTGTTTTTTAAACATATTTTTTAAGCTGTTTTTTACACAGCTTAAAAGCTGGTTAAAAACAGCGTAATAGCTGTGTAAAAATCAGTTAATGAAACCAAACAATTAGTCATGAATATTTAAATAAACAAATTTGAATAAAAACCCTAATTTTTATAAAACGGGAAAAATATCAACAACCCTAAGTTTTTTTAATTAATATAAACAAATAACAAACAATTATAATTACCAAGTGAATAATCAATTGACATATTTTATATCTTTTTCAATATTTTACAAATTGAAACTATATAAAATAAATAATAAATTAGGGAATAAAGAAATATCTTGAATTAGGTTATCTAATTCGGTGAATTAAAGCTAAACGCGGTTTAATCGGACGAAATTTGGTGGTTATGGTTTTTATTTGGGTCGATTGGTGATTTGGGTTTTTTTTTATTTATTTATAAAATTTGTAAACAAACTGTGAAGGGAAAGGAAAGGAAGAGAAATTCTGTTTAACAAAGAAGCAGGGACCAGTACTGTAATTTCTCAGTCCAAACCATATAAAAAATTTACAGTCTGTAGATTAAAATGTACGGTTTGTGCTGAAAACCCAAACCGTACATTTTATCTATGGTCTGTAAATAAAATGTACGGTTCCTACAAAAAAATTACGGTTTATGTGTTTTTTCAGAAAAACTGTAGTAGAAAAATCCAACATCTTTATTCAATTAACATGTAATTTTTATTCCTTGCCTTTTAATTAATATATATATATATGCATGTGGGTGAATCTTTATAGACCGAATATTGGTTTTTATAACACATATATGCTGTTTTATACATAAAACATATTCCAGGGACCACGCGTGTAATTTCAGTAAATTACTAATTATAGTTCTAGATTTATTACATAGTCAGTCCTTTATTTCAGGCACATTTCAGTTTGGTACTTTGTAAATTAACATGCACAATCAATAGTTTCAGAGAATTACAAAACAGTCATACTGTTTTCAGTATATAACATATTTAGTCCGATAGATTACTACATATTTACAATTACATGATTTTCGATTTACAACCCGATTATTTGTATTTTACTGATTTGTTTGTATGAAAAATACAATTTTACAGTGCATACATATACTGAATAACTATGTTTTATCATGTTTACGAAGATTTTACTCGGTTATACATGTAATCAAGTAAACTGCTAGTGTATTGTATATTGAAACACTACTAACATGCAGACATATATGTTTTTATGATCATACGGTACGTGATACATATTAGATATCAATAGTAACAAACTCTTTATGCATGGTTAAAATAATTTAACATGTGTTGTAGGTTATTATTGGACTATTGGGCCTTACACATAGTGGACCTAAGTTGGGCTTTCTAGCTTGTATAACCCTAACCTCTAGTATATAAAGAAGGTTAGGGTCACTTGTATTTACACATTCAGATGAATAAAGACCTACTGTTCCCTCTCTCTATGTTCTCTCTATGTCTCCTATATAATATATATACTGAGCTAATAAGACTCACAACACGTTATCAGCACTGCTCTCGGAGATCGAAGTACGGATTATAGATTCAATAAACCTTGAGGTTTATCCGGATTTTTAATATTTTGCTATATCGACCTTCACCAACATACCGTGCATAAGGTAAATAATTCTAAATCCCGGCTTGACAACTAAATTTGTAATAATACGTGAAAAGTTAGCCGCATGATAACCATTGATTTGTTGCCTGTGATTAAACAAACCTGCCATGTACTTAATTTACTATATCAGCCACATGTAAAAGTTAATGCATGTTTGTACTAGTACTGTACTAAATTTACTAAAGCATGTTTGTACTAGTACTGTATGTTACAGCCGCATGTTTGTTACTGCCGAATGTTTGTACTAAATTTACTAGTACTGTACTAGTATCCACCATATGCATGTTTGTATGTTACTGTATGTAAAGCATGTTTGTACTGTGACCTGCATAGGCCACCATTGTTTAAAAGCTTATGTATAAACAGAAACATGACATATGTTATAATTTTGTTTATTAAACATACTAATATGCATCTGTCAGATTAAATCTGTAACAAACTGAAACGTATGTACTGATTTGTAATTGTCTGAAAGCTGTAAACTATTCTATAAATTACTCAAGGACCAAACTGAAACTTGTCTGAAATTCTGGACTGTATATGTAATAATGCTGTAAATAAACATATAGTTTGCTGAAATTACACGCATGGTCCTGTAGTATAATACTTATACGAAAACAGTACATATGGTTGATAAATATACAATATTTGGTAAATACACACACACATGCATATAATTTTTTTATTAAAAGGCAAACGAATAAAAAAATTGCATGTAAATTTGATTTGATATGTTAGAATCTTCATGGATTGATTAATAATCTTAAATTGATTTGATTTGATATGTTAGAATCTTCATGGATTGATTAATAATCTTAAATTGATTTGATTTGATATGTTAGAATCTTCATGGATTGATTGATAATCTTAAATTGATTTGATATGTTAGAATCTTCATGGATTGATTAATAATCTTAAATTGATTTGATTTGATATGTTAGAATCTTCATGGATTGATTAATAATCTTAAATAGATTTGATTTGATATGTTAGAATCTTTATAGATTGATTGATAATCTTAAATTGATTTGTTTATAACATCAAATCTACTGCATGATTAGATATATCCTAAAATATATTTACTGCTTGTTTATATATATGTGGTTAATCTAGATAGATATTGTCTATATTGTTAATATTATTGCCATATATAAAAAGCGAAAATCGTATATATTCACATTTAAGTTGGAAAAATTATGAATCTTCCCCAAATAGGCTCACCTATTTGGATACGATGTCTAGGAAAGATATAGGCGGAAGTCGATATCCTAATGAGGTCGGGTTTTAAGTGGCATTCGTGCCCTCCACCCTCACCGTCTTTCCTGGTCGTGTTCAATTAGAGCTACCGAAAGGGGTTGACTAAATAATAATTTCCCCGAGTGTGTTTATATAGTGATGTATGTTTCGCCGAATTGGTGTTTCAGTATCGACCCGTCGTTCGATCAATGAGAACCGATTCACATGAGAAGCAAAACTAATATTTTCGAACCTGTCGTTTCGAAAAAATGTTTGTGCTTGTGCAAACCATAAACATATAAACCAGTCGTTTTATATGATAAATAATCCAGAACTCCCAACACATGTTGGATGCCATCTATGATGAGAAAAATCGCAAAACATACTTGCGAAATGACTGTTTAGACGTTGATGTTATTCCGTCACCACATGTTAGTCACCCTGATGTGTGAAAAATGTGATGCCCAATTTTTTTTGGATGCCATCTTTTATGAGTAAAACACGAGTTCGTTGTTACCCTCATAATGAATGCTAAGGCGTTGATTTTATTCCGCCGCCACATTTGAGACGTGATGACGTCTATGGTGAACAAATGTCTGAAATTGACATATTGGAGCAATCCTTCACCAAAATACTAGCTTGGAAATTGTATTCCATAAGCAGTATCGTGAATTTATATTCACCATGTTCCTTTATCGCCCATCTGTTATTGGATAAGAAAATTACCCCGGTGAGTAGTTTTAATCCTATTGGGTCAATGGCGAATTGTTTGCCTGATATTAATGCTCTTCGTGTATATTTTTTTCCACGAATCGAGAACCGAGACAAGTGTTATTTGTCTCGAACTGTCGCGATCCCGATGAATCGCCTAGCCGAGCGAGATTTTAGACAATCGTCAAAATCGAAAACCTGTGGCTCCAAGACAATAATTGAAAGGAACAATATGGCTCGTTGTCACAAAGCAAGAGATAATGCTCAAAGAGGCAACTCTATGCTATAAAGACAAAGGTCATGCACGGTTACTCCTTAAATAGTTCAAAACTATTATAAAGGTAAAAAAAACCGATGCTAATGTGGTTAAAGCTAACTGAAAGAAAACTTTTGAGACCCCCGATTTTGTGGCTCAAATGAGTTTGGGACCTTTCTTTATTGATTTTGATAAATCATTGAGCCATTTTTTCGCTCATCTGGATTATGTTTTTCCATTTGGATTATTAATTTTCCATTTGGACCATACTTTTGGATTATGGTTTGCCTGTTTACTAAATTTCTCGAAATAATTTAAAGTGTTTTGAGCAAATTTCTTTGACAAATGTGACCAAACTTTAAATTATGAAATTTTAGGCAATACTTGTGGTGTAGTTGGTTTTTTGGAAATAGTGGGTAACCGTGTACCACATAATTTCACCAACTACTTGCCTAAAAGAGTACTCAGTGACAACGATTCTGGACCTGTCGTTCCAATCGAAATCTTTGGTAAAACCAAATTGATTTGTCAAATATGAGGTCTTATACTCATGTAGGTCCTGCCGTACCTTGTTGAGTTATAAAATATTCGAGAAAACCAGTGTTATCTGGTAATAGCTCATGAAAGAATTAAAATTTCTTTACATAGCCTCCATTCAATACGATCAAAAGCGTATTTTAGAAGAGTTGAAATGTCTTTCAAGTGGTTGCTACCACATTCTTTAAAGCATTTAAAGTTACCTTATCATTTCGCCTGTCGTCGAATGATAAATGATTTAGATGCTAAGACATGATTGTATGTACTATCATTCGCCTGTCGTCGATTGATAAGAGCATTTTGATATTGTGGCATTGACCGGATGAGATATTCCCGGGTCAAAAGACGATAGTTGATTTATAATCGCATCGCATTTGGATTCTCTTTGAGGATATATTTCGTGATTAATCCGAAATTAATGCCACTAATGCTCACTTTGAAAGACTAGTATGTGTAAAGATCACGAAATGAACTCGTAGAATTCTTGTAAAGAATTGAAGGAGTTATTGTCGACTTATTCAACCATAAGACGGACCATAAATATAAATGGTTACGGTTGATGCATCGACAATAAGGTCACATGATTATTGTTGTCCACATAAATGCAGCACTTTCCAAACTTTTAGCCCTATCATTAAGTTGATGGCTCATGATCCGGATTATCCTGAAAAGTCTAGTCGACTTGATAATTCCGAAGAGTAATAATCGAAATTTCGATTTGAATTACTTGAGTTTGGAAATTGAAATTGAAATTGAACATCATGTCGATTATGTTCAGACCCAAATGGACTCACGGAAAGTTTGATGATGCGACTGCAAATGATTGCACGCATTTCTTGGTCTTGCACACCAAGATTTATATTTCCGTGTGGGGTTATGCTATTTTGCTGCATTGGTCCGTTATGAGGCCCATAGACACTCAAACACCATATGCGTACCAGTTGGTTACTGGTTATGAGCCAGAAGTCTCATATTAACGCGTGTTTAGAGTGATTAATTAATATTTTGATTGAGCCGCTCTAGCGTTCAAAATATGGACCTCTGAAGGAGACATAAGTCGATTATGAATCTCCTGCCTATCATTTGATAGAGTAACCTTGACAAGCGATCTCTTTACTGCATGATATGCGAAAGTGACATCGCTAAGACTGTTCTCCCCGTCGTTAGGGGGAGATTTGCACGTTACCGTTGATAAGGAACGACGTGAAGTAACGTGGCATAACCCACTCAGTCTTAGCTTGATCCCCAAAACTGCACTTAGTGATAAGTAAGTGCATAGACTCCCTCAAGTCTAACTAAATGCCAGACGCATTTAATGACTTTATGAGATGTCACGAGATCATTTATACCAGCTGCAAAATGCTTGCAAGGATAGACGTCCCTGTCGGACGCCGTGTTCCTGTCGTAACACGTTGCTTTGGCCGAACCCGCCAAGCAAAGGACGCTGCCGTCGGCCGTCAGTCTGTCGTCCTTCCTAAGATATGAGGAAGTTGACCGGTTCTTAATTCGTTCAGCCCCAGAGGTGGTGAACTGAAACTCGTTTGTCGCACGAGATTATAAAGGATCAAGGAGATGTGTGATTTCCTCCTCATCCTAAGAATCTCGAAATATCTGTCGATCATGATATCTTAGACGATATTGAAGCGAAACGAGACTGTCATTGATTACTTGTTCATATATTCGGTGACGACTGATAATATGAGCAAATTATGACGGGGAACCATGTATCGTTGCCTGAAGTCAACGTAGAATAGACTGAACTAATGGAAACTTGCAATCCAAGTAGACTCCTTAGCAAAAGTGTGTTCGGACCTGTAGCTCCAACACCACCAATGTTAAACGAGTTCGTTTATTTGGTTATTCGTAAGGAAAAGTGATGAGAATAATGAGATTGTAGAATGCTCGCCTAGTAGCGCAAGGCTTCTCTCACACCTTGGAATTGATTACGAGATGGTTGATTTCCTCGTAATGGACATTATAGCAGTCCCCTACTTTACCAGTTTAGTAGTTTCCGAAAAACTGAGTATGCAGCCATGAATGTGGTCACGGTTTTATCTCTATGGGGATTTAGACAAAGAGATATAGATGAAGGTCCCTGTGTGACTTCATGTGCTTAAATCAAGCAGTTCCTGACCACGGAACACGATCTCAATTAAATGAGACATTTACTATATGGATTAATATAATCCGAGCGGATGTGGTATACCCGCCTAAGTGAGTACTTGATCAGCTTGGGATACTTGAACAAGTATTATGCCCTTGCGTGTTTTATTACGCGATCCATTTTTTTGGATTTGCCTTCGAGATGAAGGATCTTGGGAAGACACGGTAGTGACTCGGCCTGATGATCGAGTCCCGTAAAGATTGAATCTAAGTCCATGATTCAGACTACACCCAGAAGGTGTTATGACGTTTTAGTCATCATGACGCTAAGTCGTCAGATACTCCCATGATCGTTCGATCACTAGACATTGATATAGACCCAGTCCGTCCCTGATGGACGATGAAGAGATATTGAACCATGATGTTCATATCTAAGTACAATAAGCGCATCATTGTACTTGGTCTAATGTGCTAGGACGAACATCTCGTCTGCTGTGAATGGTATAGCTCGACACAGCATCGCGCTAACACGCTGCCATCGAAATGGCATAAAAGACATTTTCCCATTACCTCAAGGTAAATCTGGATGAGGGTGTGTCTTATCCCATTTTGCGTCATCGAGTGTATCTACCCCCTTCGGTACTCGAATTAACGCAACCCTTTTTCGGTTATACCGATGCCGATTACTTATCAGATCCGCATAAGGGATATTCCTAACATGGTATGTCTTTGCCATTAGGAATAAGGCGATATCTTGGAGGTCTTGAAATGACTCCAAACGAATCACTCTCATCTATTCGTGCTCTATGAGACGACTAGAGAGTGTATATGGCTTCGAGCTAGTATTAGCCATATTTGAATTACATATGTTCTGTCTCACGATCCAGATAAAACACTTGTCTTATTTGAGGACAACTTGTTGTTATCGATCAAGAGAGACATGACTAGATTATGCTATTTAGCATTTTTTGCCGAAATAAATCTTCACATATGAAGTTTAAGAGCATCCAGTTGAATGCTCGTTCCATTCCACGTTAGATTTTCTTGCATCCAGTCGTGTATAAGTAAATGAGGCATCCAGTCGAATGCTCGTACTCTTTCTTGGAATATGAAATCATTGCACCCAGTCGTGTGCAAGTGAGGGGGAGCATCCAGATGAATGCTTATTGTACTAATTACTACTTAGTCGAAATCCTCGCACCCTGTCGTGTGCAAGTGAGGGGGAGCATCCAGTCGCATGCTCGTGTACTCTTTTTATCCTTAGACCAAGGTTTTTTCCCACTGGGTTTTCCTTGGCAAGGTTTTTAGCGAGACACGTTCCCATCTTATCTCACTTAAGATTGCCGAAATTAGGGGGAGTATCATGTTGTATACTTCTTACCACTGTGTACTCTTTTGTCATTCAACTAGAGGTTTTTCCCACTGGGTTTACTCTAGCAAGGTTTTGATGAGGCACCTGTTTTATGGTTGATCCCCTACTACTACCACTGTTGCACTTTTTTTCCTTCGATCAGAGATTTTACCATTGGGTTTGCTCTGGCAAGGTTTTGATGAGGCACACTGTTTTGTGGTTAGTTACTTACATGATATTTCGGCCTATATCATTCGGCTACACAGTTTCTCCTAGGTACCGGTTTTGTCCCACACTGGGTTTTCCGCCCCTAAGGTTTTTATGTGTTTAGCACTGCGAATGAACTCGACTCAGATCGACTGCATGAAGACGAAGAATTCAAGACGTCCAAAGGGGGAGTGTTGTAGATTATTATTGGACTATTGGGCCTTACTCATAGTGGGTCTAAGTTGGGCTTTCTAGCTTGTATAACCCTAACCTCTATTATATAAAGAAGGTTAGGGTCACTTGTATTTACACATTCAGATGAATAAAGACCTACTGTTCTCTCTCTCTATGTTCTCTCCATGTCTCCTATATAATATATATACTGAGCTATTAAGACTTACAACAACATGTAATTTTATTATATTAAGTATACAAATAATATAGGTATCAATTATTTAAAATATAAATACAAATAATAGCTCACGGGTAAAACATCCCAGTCTATTTGTTTCTCTCTCTCTCTCCACTCTTAAACGTATATGGAGTTCAATTCTCCCCCGGACATATCCCCTCTTAAACGACTATGGAGATCAATTATCCCCCGGGCAGTGGAGCGGCAACAAGCAGGTGATCATCGTCTCTGGCGAATTCTCTGGTACGTCTCCAATGACTCCACCTCATTATCGAGATTGAACCAGACTCGTCCGTTGATCGGGAGGAGGAGCAGGTAGGGTTTCGGATCGGAGTCATCGGACTGATTGGAACTTCGGAGAAGACGAATACTAGACCGCCTCTTCACAACTTCGTCGTCCTCGAGCTCGGCGTTGATGATGTGGACAGTCTTGCCTAGCTTTGAAGGTATTTGTCTATCTATGTATGTGTATATATACATATAATATGTATGTATGTAGAAAACCCCTTTAGTTATAATACTGCTTATAGTACTTTGTTTAGTATTGGATTATTTGATTTAGGAGTTTTACGGTTTGATTTGATAAGTCTCCTCATAGTACTGGATTCTTTGTTTGATACGGTTTTATAGTACTTTGTTTAATACTGGATTCTTTTGTTTAGAAATATTTACGGTTTTATTTGATTTAGGAATATTTATGGTTTTATTTGATTTAGGAATATTTATGATTTTATTTAGGAATATTTGAGTTACGATTGGCTTGTTATAAATCTGAATTCTTCCTCCAAGTGCTCAGTGGTTTATCCGAGAAGGTTTAATACTTGTTAATTGTTTAACTTTAGATGGATGATTTTAGAGTATTTAAGAATACGGATGATTTTTCAAATTTAACTATTTGTTTTCTTGCTTAGATTCGTAAGCTCAAACCGGAAACAAAAATCTCAGTGTTTACCTAATCTTTTTCTCCTGACTGTCAGATCGTTTTGACTTTCAATGGTTGCTTTTGAAAATTTGTATCTCCTTATGGATTTAAAGCAAAAATAGATCTTGCTACAATAACGGATCGTATGGTAGTTAAAAGGGCTGTACAATGTGGGAACGTTGAGGATGCAATTGAAAAAGTTAACGATTTGAACCCCAAGGTAAGAAAATTGGCCTGCTTTTAGTTTTCTATCTGTGCATTTATGGCTAGAAATAGTTATTGGGGATGGTTGAAGAGTTATATTCTGTGTGCTTTAAGGCCTTGTTTGGTTGCAGCTTTTAGGCCCAGCTTCTTCTTTTTTCCCTTTACGAGTTCGACTGTGTTTGGTTGACCAACTTAATGGGTCAGTCTGGTTCTTAGACTTGAAAAACTAATCACTTTAAGCTGGATGAACCCAACTTCTTTCGCAAACTTAAAAATTCCTGCTCATTTTCTTATAAGCTCCAAACAAACAAGTCATGAGGCAGCAAGGACGCAAATACTTAAGTATACACATGAGTATTATTTAGGAGCTGCTTATCATGTCCTTGAGTGTGAAACTAGTTATCCTTTCTTGGCATCTTTGGCAGGTGGTGTTTAATTCTTATCCATCTCCATCTCTTTATTCTTCTAATTTGTGACCATTAGGCATGAGCTTTTCTATATGACCACAAAATATTTACTATTTGTTGCTTTCTGGAAACCCTTTCATTCCATAATCGCCTTATTTGTTATATTCGTGATCATTTGTTTTCTCATCTTAACGACTTTTTGTGCAGATACTAGACACAAATCCCCAACTCTGTTTCCATGTCCAGCAGCAAAAGATGATTGAACTAATTAGGAATGGCAAATTAGAAGAGGCATTGGTATTTGCTCAAGAGGAGCTGGCGCAGGAGAAGAAAATGTAATATCCCTTTCTCTTAGTATTATTTTCAAGGCTCAAAGTGTGTGCCATTTCTTGTACTTCCAGTTCTCGATAATACTAGCAGTAAAAAAGAACATGGACTTGAGTATTAGTGTTGGGTTCCGGTTACATGGATGATAACTTGCCATAGCTACGTGCACCGGTACATATAAATACCTTAGGTTTTTATTGTTGTGGCATACTATTGACCATCTTTATTCATGATAAGGCGCCTCATTAATTTCAAATGAGAAATGTGGCCTTAAAATCATTTATAAGACACAGTTCTGTGTGTAATTATGTGATTCATATTCCAATGATTTTTCGAATTTAACTATTTTTTTGTTTGCTTACATTCGTAAGCTCAAATTGGTAAGATCGTTTGTACTTGAACTTGGGTTCAATAGATTGGTGGTTCGAATCCACCCGAATCTAAAACTATTTTTACTTTAAAGTAAACTAACACGCTTTACCTGATCTATATGCACTTCAAATTAAACAAAATGCAATTTAAATTGAACTATATGTAATTTGTACCAAATTACATGTACTTTTGTACCAAACGAATGCATTTTTGACTGAAATCTATGCTCTTTCGATTTAACTAGATGCACTTTGTTGTGAGCTATATGTACTTTCGACTGAATTAGATGCACATTCTGCTGAACTATATGCATTTTTCATCTGAACTAGATGCACTTTTAGCTGAACTATATGCACTTTTAGCTGAACTATATGCACTTTGGACTGAACCATATGCATTTTCAGCTGAACCCGATGGGTTTTCAACTGAACCAGATACACTTTCAGCTGCTAAACTATATACGCTTTCAGCTGAATTAGATGCGCTTTTATTGAACTAGATGCGCTTTTGGCTAAACTATATGAAATTTCGACAGAACTAGATACACTTTCGGCTAAACTGTATGCATTTTCGACTGAATTATATGTACGTTTGACTGGAATAAAATCCGTTTTTCTAGCTGAAAAAACCACTTTCTAATGGAAAAGGCCACTTTTTGGTGAAAAGTTATTTTTTGACGAAAAGATAGTTTTTTCGTGTAAAAAGTGGTCTAGTGAAAAAAGAATTTATTTTTTTTTGTGATTTTGTGGTTTTTTGTTAATTTTTTTTTTTTTTTGTGATTTTTTTTTGAAAAATAATTTTTTTTTTGTGATTTTTTTTATAAAAATACATTTTTTTTTGTATTTTCATTTTTTATAATCTTTTATGATTTTTTCGGTTTTATAGGATTTTTTTGTAATTTAAAACTATTTTTTGGGATTTCTAAATAGAGAAAATATGTGTAATATGTTTTGGGTTGTATAATGACGTTTTGGTAAAAAAATTGAATAATTAAAAAGTGGTATATATAGGGAATGTGAACTTATGGAAGTATTTAGAGAGAATATAAGTTGATATAATTTATCTATAGCTATATATAGCTATGGTCATGCATGTACATTACTATAACAAGGGTTTAAAAAAGATTAAAATTTATGTACCTTACTCACGTATATTGATGAAGGTCGATATAGCAAAATTCTATAATCCGGATAAATCTTAAGATTTATACTGATATCCAAAATCCGTACTCTGATTTTCGAGAACAGTGCTGATAACGTGTTGTAATACTATTAGCTAAGTATTTAGGAGACAGAAGTACAGAGAGAAAACAATATCTTTATTAATCAGTGTGTGAATGAATGTGTAATACAAGACACCTAGTTCTCTTACTATAGATGGTGTAGGGTTACAAACTCACTTAGTACCAATTAAAGCCCATTAAATACAAGTCCAAGACATCTACTAGAATATTCTAGAGTTTTCTAGAAGGTTCTACAACAGTTTTTAATTTTTATCAAATACTAATTCGTTAAAAATAGAAAAAATAAATTAATTATTAAAAAAACCATCTAACCATCCATTCGCGCCCCTACGAGGCATGTACATTTTTAAAAACACGTTCGGAGGACGATTGTAAATATTAGATTTTGTTTGTTTCGCTGTTTTCTGCCAATTTTCTTTTCCGCTAGCCTGACAACCCGGTTGCTAGTCGTAGTTTAAATTAGTAAAACCAACTCACAAGAAAAACACGTTAAAAGTGTAAAGCACGTATTCGATAGAACCGGGTATCTTATCCAAAATATACTTACCTGTCTTTGTGCTCATGCGAGGTCTTTGTTAAAGTCGGCCTTTTTTAGCCACTAACCAAATAATATTTTATGATCCTTTTTGAGGTCATTATTAGTAGTAATTTTTTTTTGAGGGAAAGTAGTCTATTGATGAGCTTCGTTACATTTGGTTGGTAGAAAAATTCTAGTAATTTTTAATAAAATATTTGTGTACCTGTTTTGAAGTCCACGGTCCACCTTTAAACTCTTGATTCCTTACTATCTGGTTGATCAATGACCCGCTTAAGAATATGTTTATCGGGCGGATTGACCACATTTAACGGTGATGGTTGTCATTGACGCTGTATGACGGGTGCTGGTTCTTCCCCTCTCACATCCACTCATACCCTTATGTTGGTTCCGCTTAACAAATAACATGGACCGATCCCTGCAAAAATTACAAATCACTCCCTTTAGTTTAAAATGTAATTCTAAAAACATCAATCGTTTAAAATTATAGCGATTATTCCCTGTAGTTTCGGAAAACTACAACAAATCCATATAACGATAATGAATGGTAACATTTAAATTTTTTGGGTCCCTGGTGTTTCAAACTATACAATTTGGTCCTAAAATAATGGCTCCATTTATTTAATTGGTCCAAAATATTTTTAAAATTTGACTCATACTCTCCTTATATATATCCACACCCATTCTCATACAAATTACACAATTTCCTCACTTTTATTGTCCTTCCTAATTTCATATATAATTAAACAATCTTAAACTCCCTACAAATGACAACTCTGGTGATAATTTCCACTATGATTCAAATTTTGACCACACGATAAACCCAGAAGATAACACAAGCTACATGACCTCCTGTCAATATGTTGACTCACCTCAATTTTCACTCAACCTTCCCCTCCTCGATCATCCCAACCTTTAAAATTTAAATAAGAAAAGATAACTCATTGAGCGACTTTATAAAAGTTGGGTTAATATATCCACCAATAGAATTGTTGGCAATGAACAACCAAAAGAGGGGGGATTGGGAAAAATTTCATGTTGATTACCATCATGAATTTTCCGAGGGTTGGGTTTGCAATACGTCTGGAAACTCGCGTCACCACTTTGGCGATGTGAGTAGAAACATGAAGCAATTAGATGCATTGTATCAACACGAGTTAAGTAGGCAACATAGTGGGAGAGTTGAGAAAGATATGGTATGATTTAATAATCTTTTCCATATTTTTTTTAATTATTATTAGAAATTATTTTTTTAATAATCTAATTGTTCATTAGACTAATTACAATTACTTTTTAAACATGATAGTATAAAGCCACATAACTCGCTTTGTTCGGAGTATGACCAAACATTTTAGAGGTCATCTGTCTTTTGCTGTTTTGAAACATCAACCAAAATAGCACGTCACAATTGCCAAAAAAATCCGTAAAAAAAAAAACAAAAAACAAAATGGGCAAATGAAGATCCACCAATATTGTTATCGACGCCCCTGTTGACGATGTCAAAGAAGTCTTAGATCAATTAGAGAGGCCAAAACGATGTAAAGGCGGCGGTTTCTCAAAACTCTAGTTCAAATTCTACCATGATAAAATTTCTCGTACCTTATAAAGAGGACCAAAATACGAGGAAAGAAATATTAACGAGCAACATGTCACTGATGGCAAATGCATTTGATAGAAAATCGCATGCAAAACTTCTAGAAATGAAAACGCATATTATGACAATGGATCTCAATGATACGAGTCTTAAAGCGGCTAAAATATTAAGAAATATATTAAGTATATTAATATTTGATTGATTCTCAAGATTGAGGATTTGGTAATCGATATAATTTAGTTGATTTGATATTATATTATTTCCTTATTTCATAATCTCTATGTTCTATAAATTACTCAGACTATTTTAAAAATTACTCATACTGTTTTTAAAATGAGTTAAAATGACTCAGACTGTTTTTAAATAACTTAAATCGACTCAGACTGTTTTTAAAATGACTTGAAACGACTCAAACTTTTTTTAAAATTACTCAGAGTATTTTTAAAATGATTTAGAACGACTCACACTGGTTTTAAAATGATTTAAAACCACTCAGACTGTTTTTAAAATTACTCAGATTGTTTTTAACATGATTTAAAACCTTATTTTTAAAATGACTCAGACTGTTTTTAAAATGAGTTAAAATGACTCAGACTGTTTTTAAATAACTTAAATCGACTCAAATTATTTTTTAAATGACTTAAAACGACTCGGAGTGTTTTTAAAATTATTTAAAACGACTCAGACTACTTTTAAAATGACTTAAAACGACTTAGATTGTTTTTAAAATAACTTAAAATGACTCATAATGTTTTTAAAATGACTTTAAATGACTTAAAATATTTTTAAAATGACTCAGACTATTTTTAAATTGAATTAAGGCGATTCAGACTGTTTTTTTTTTGTGTTTTTGGATTTTTGTTGATTTTAGATTTTTTATTTTATTTTTTGGGATTTTTAAAATTTTATTCGTGTTTTTTCGAGTTTTTGCCTTTTTAAAGTTTTTTGGGATTTTTTTTCCAGTTTTTTTTATTTTTTTATTTTTCCATTTTTATTTTCTGGAATTTTTCCTATTTTTTATATTTTTATTGGTTTGTTAGGGAAAATTGAACAATTATTAATTAGTTTCAGTTTTATGGACTAATTAATTAAGTTGTAGATCCTTACCAATACAAAATTTACAATTTCAATATTTCAGTTTCAGTTTCTTTTTCCATTCAGTTTCAGCTTCTTTTTTAAGTTTGTTCGATATGTCTGTTCCAAAACATTTTACATCTGATTTTTAATTAAGTTTCAGAGTGTCTCTTTGAAACAGTCAGCTTATTTGACTGTTTATGGTACAATCAGCTTAACCACCGTTAGATTAGAAAATAAATGGTTAGATGGTGTATTTCAATAACTAATTTTTTTTTTCTATTTTTAATAAATTAGAATTTAATAAATTAAAAACAAATTGTACAACACAATAAAAACTCAAATAAAAATATAGAACCCTATGGGGGCCTACCCTAAACTTAAATATTAATCAAAATTTAATTTTTTTTTATCTATTTGACACATTTTTATGCAAACGGTTTGTTAACCAGTTATATAGTCTAACTGTTTCCTAGTAATTCTCGGTTTGAGTTATCATAATTTAAAACAGTTGTACACACAGTTTATATCATTGATCACAACAGTCACCTTTAAAACTAAGAAATTTCTAAGTTCCAATATTTGTCATATTTTAAAAAAGCGGTACACATACTTTATATCATTGTACCACGAAGATTTAATTTTTAACCATGGGGTTCAAGTCAATATTATAAAAGTTGTATATGAATTATTTTGGTCAATTTTTAATTAGAAGTATCCATCAAATATAATCTCGATTAATTGGGTATCTCAACTGTATTAGAAGTATCCATCAAGCTGGTGGGTGGTCTATTAGTTGACTTACGTTCTGCAGTTTGAATACTTTAGTTATTTCGTACTTTGTATATTATCTTGACATACTAATTAGTATCGATAACTTATTACCAGGAAGATCCAGAAAATATATTCAAATTTATCTAAAGGCTGCAGATAAAGGAAACCGAAATCAACTATTATTATCTACAAATAATGCCCAATAGGTACCACTTTTAAAATTATATTACTGCTAACTACCTCCATAAGTTCATATTTCCTATAAGTACCACTTTTTAATTTTTTACTTTATTTACCAAAACACCATACACATATTTCATAAAAAATGGAAAAAAAACACATAAAATTATATAAAATGAAAAAAATATCAAAATAAATGAAAAAAAATAACAAAAAATTGTAAAAATTTAAAAAAATGTAATTTTATAAAAAAAATCACAAAAAATCACAAAAAATAAAAAAATCACAAAAAAATAAAAAAAAATAAAAAAAATCACAAAATATTATAAAAATATAAAAAAAATTATAAAAATTGAAAAAAATCACAAAAAATAAAAAAAAATCACAAAAAAAATCACTTTTATTGAACTTTATGCACTTTCGACTGTACTAGATGCACTTTGGACTGAACCAGATGCACTTTTAGCTGAACTATATGCACTTTCAGCTGAACCAGATACTCTTTTAGTTGAACCAGATGCGGGTTTTACAGAACGATATGCACTTTTATTGAACTAGATACACTTTTGTCTGAACCATATGCACTTTCAGCTAAACTAGATACACTTTTAGCGGAACCATATGCAATTTCAGCTGAACCATATGCACTTTCAGTTGTACCAGATGCACTTTTAGTTGAATCAGATGCATTTTTAACAGAACTATATGCACTTTCGACTGTACTATATTCATTTTTGACTACACTATATGCATTTTTTACTTAACTATATGTACTTTCCACTAAATTAGATGCACTTTAAGCTGAACCAGATGTACTTTCAGCTGAATCAGATGTACTTTCAGCTCAACCAGATGCACTTTTAGCTGAACTATATGCATACTCACTTTTATTGAACTATATTTACTTTTGACTGAATTGTATACACTTTCAACGGAACTAGATGTACTTTCAGTTGAATTGAATGCAATTTTGACTCAATTTTATGCATTTTTGACTAACTATATACACTTTCGACTGAACTATATGCACTTTTATTGAACTATATACACTTTTGACTGAATTATATGTATTTTTGACTGAACTAGATGCACTTTCAGCTCATTTAGATTAAAAAAAGACACATTTATCATGGAAAAACCATTTTTTTGTATAAAAAAAATCACTTTTCGGTATAAAAAGTGTTATATTGACAAAAAAAATTATAAATTTTTTGTAATTTTTTAAAAAGTTTATGATTTTTTCATTTTTTTATAATTCTTTTTTTGTGATTTTTGTTATTTTTTTATAATGTTTTGTGATTTTTTATGATTTTAGTGATTTTTTTTCATTTTTTTTGATTTTTTATATAATTTTTTTGTTTTTTTGATTTTTTTGATTTTTTGATTTTTTTTTATAATTTTTTGTGATTTTTTATAAGTTTTTGTCATTTTTTATATTTTTTTGATTTTTCGGTATAAAAAGTGTTATATTGACAAAAAAAAGTATATATTTTTTTGTAATTTTTTAAAAAGTTTGTGATTTTTTTTTCATTTTTGATGATTTTTTATAATTTTTATAATTTTTTTTGTTTTTTTTGTATTTTTTAATAATTTTTTGTGATTTTTGATGATTTTTTATAATTTTTGGTGATGTTTTATAATTTTTTTTATAATTTTTTATGATTTTTGTGATTTTTTTTAAAAATATGTCTATTATATATTGGTTTGTAAATAAACTAAATAATTAAAAAGTGGTAACTATGAGAAATGTGAACTTATCAAGATACTTAGGAGGAATATAATTTGCTATGAGATACTTATAGGGAGTTACCCCTATTATCTACGATGACAAAATAAAGGTTTTTATCAAAATGGAGAAGGTGAAACTGCAGTAATTCAAAGTTAAAAACACAAGTAAAAGTAAACTGACTTAATTATTTTATCTGATGCTCTTCTTGTTACATTACAGACATTTAAATACTAAAAAAAAAGCAGTTGCAAACTTTGGGCAGTTATTGAGCAGTTTAGTAACTGCTCTGCCTCTGCCGTTGATCTAGCCACATGGCATGATCTGGCTTAACGAAATTAAATAGTTCAGTCTGATCCTAGGGTCCTACTTAATACACGCTAATAACATCCAACGGTGTAAGTAATTCACCATTTATAACACATATTACATAATAAAAATATATAAAAACATAAATAGCAGCCGCAGCTTCTCCTCTCTCTACCCATTAGGGTTCTTCACCTCATTCCAATCCCTCATAGCCTTTGTAATTAACAGCTTCTTAGACATAGATTCGCTGCAGAAACATCAGTTACACATATGGTTAAATTAATTTAAAAAAATCGATCCCTCTTGAATGATAATCGGTATGTTCGATGATGAAAATATTTTAGTGAAATGTGAATCAGTGTACATGGGGACACTATCGAGCCAAGCTTATCAATTTCTTCATTTGTATTGATAGTTGGCTCCTAAATTTATTTTTTATGGAGACAAAACATTTTAAATTAGCTTTGGTCTTTATTTTTTTATCTTCTTAAACCTTTATAGATTTGATCGGAATCAAGATTAAGGATAAAAAAATGGAAGAAAGGAAAGAAAAAGTGAAATAGCAGTTCCAATCATATTTTTGTTTTCTTATTTTAAATTTTGAAAACCCTTTAATACCTCCCTTTTGGATCTTTCATTATTGATACAAAGATCCCAATTAGGGTGACTGTATAAAAGGACAGTAAGAGGCCCATCTTCCTTAATTTATAGAAAACTTCTGGAACCAAAAAAGTAGATCTTGATTCAACTGATACACTGAAAATGATGTATTTGTTTGTTGTTTATGGTTACAGACTTAATTCTGGATAAGATAATTGTATAGTAATCAAATGAAGATTTGAGTATATATGCACGCCGTTAATAAGACCTAGTTAAGCATTGATTGTATCGTTAATGTAACATGTAGTTAATGACTGGATACAGTAAATTTTTTTAGCAGGAACGCAATGCCAAAACCATGTACCGAATCGATTCGTATCGATTCTGATACAGATAGTACAAGAAGATACGAAAATTGGCACAACCAAAATATATAGATCCCAATCCAGAGTAAGACACTTTTTGAGTGCCACAACTTTTGAATGCTTTCACTCCGTGCTTGTATAATAGCGACACGCTAAATGGTACTTAAAAGGTAAGCAATATCAAAATGGCAAGTACAAACTCTACTCTCCCTATTATCTGTTTGCATCTTATAAGCAGACAAGGTGGCTTTTGAGTTTCAAAAAAAAAAATGTAGGTTCATTCAGCTTACAGCTTCCAGATCTTTCATCCCATAATTCCGAAACTTTTACGTTGGACAACCAAATACAGTTTAACTTATAGGGAAAAAATTCTTAAAATCTGCAACACAACCGTATCTTTGGTGCCACTGTAGATACGGTTAAGAGCTTAACTAATGTTGAGTTAACCTTTGCAAATTTAGTTCACATACATAGTCCAAAACTCCAAAATTCCAAATAAAACAATTTACACAACATTTAGTCAACTACTCTCTCAATGAATAAAAAACACAACATATACGGAATCAACAAGGATATTTTCGCTTTTTCAACCACACATCAGATTAACGAGAAGGCAAACATTTGGTCAGCAGTTGTCTCAGTATTTTCTTGATTTAACTAATCCATTGAAGATGAATAGATGACGTTTTCTAGTATGGTTAGAAATACAAGTAAAATTCTGGATAGCTGATTTTGAATAATAATGAGAGCACGATTTGAGTGTGTGTGCAGACCTTTAGAGCATTCTCAACTATCACTATAAGAACGCATTATATGTATAATTTTATACAAAAGCGTCAAAAGTCTTTATGACTTTATAGTTTATACAACTCTATAAATTATATAAAAGCTCTCTACATGTAAAGAGAAATTGGAAAAACTACAGGGCATATTTTAAGTGGGGGCACACCAATAAACAAAACCTTAGCTCATATGTTTTTCTCTCACTGTTCACTATTTTTCTCTCTCTAGTTTTCACATTTCTAAAAATCGATTTAAGTTCTTCTCTCAATGTTCACTTGATCTATTCATCTACTCCTTCAATCTTCATTAACTGGTAAATCACCTCCTCCGTTCCCTTTCTCATCTGGCCGCATCACCCTTAACAATTATATATCACTTAATCAGCTCCCCTGTTCTTCCCTCTTAATCTATTATTGTTTTTCATTCAAAATTTTCGTTTTTCTTGTCATAGAGTTCGATTCTATACGATTTTGACTTATGATGTCTTTCGTCGAGATGCACAACTCAGTGAAGGATGAAAACCATAATAAAATAAGAGGGTGGGAGGGCAAGTGATGTTTTGAAGAAGAAGAATTGATCTCTGCTAGAGAAATTAAATAAATGAAAGAATAAAAAAATTATTTTAACAAGTTATATTAAAAAGATCTATAGGACTGTTGTGCAACATCTCAAATTATAGCCTAAATTGGTGTATAAGGCTATAGATATAGAGGAGAGTTTATAAAAACAGTTGAGAATGCTCTTATAGATATTTGCCGAAGAAAAAAGAAAGTACTAACTAGACAGTGGAAAAAACTCAGTAGTCAACGGTGTTTTTTTTTGGGTACATCGGAAATTCATTAATCGTGTTTCATGAAACTAGCTCTAAGAGGGGCATATGGCGACTGTAAAAGGTTTGACACGTGGTCAAATCCTACCATTAAAGGTTCGAAATTAGGAGCATGGGCACAACTGCAACATTTGAATCCCAATTAGAGAACTCTTCGAAATAGCATTATTTACAGAGCTCTATCTAGTCATTCACGAAATTCAGCAAGCGTTAATCGGTAATTAAAATCCATAAACAGTGGAGGATAAAGAGAGGGCATGGGGTCACGTGCCCTCCAAAATTTCTGGCATATCAAATTACAATTTTACCCATGTGAGTTTGAAAACCTATAATAATGTCATATAGTACCATAGACAGTTTATTCTTTTTTTTTTTCTAATCCATTAGTTAGATGTTTTTGTCTTATTAACAGAAACTCAAGTTATATTGGTAACCCTTTTCACTTAGCTAAATAATTCATTGGTTTTATTTTATTATCACTTATTTAGCTTTTATTTCAATTTTGTGTATCACGATATTAGAATTGTGTTGTCAAATTTTTCTTCTTAAACGTATTTTGTTGTGAATAAATTGTGTGTTAATTATTTATGTTTTATCAATACACATTTTATTTCAAAATAAAAATAAGGGGGAATTCTCTATAAGTATCTCATAGTAACTTATATTACTTCTATATATCTTGATAAGTTCACATTTCTCATATGTACTATTTTTTAATTATTTAGTTTATTTACTAAATGGTCATACAAACCAAAATATAATTGACATTTTTTATCTTTCTAGAAACCCAAAAAAATAGTTTTAAATTACAACAAAATAAAAAAAACACAACAAAAATTATAAAAAATATAAAAAAATATAAAAAATCACACAAAAATATAAAAAATCACAAAAAATCACAAAAAATTATAAAAAAATGAAAAAAATCATAAACTTTTTAAAAAATTACAAAAAAATATATAATTTTTTTTGTCAATATAACACTTTTTATATCGAAAAAGCTATTTTTCATTAAATGAACACTTTTCATAAAAAAACACTTTTTCCATCAAAAAGTGAATTTTTTAATACAAAAAGTGGTTTTTACATGAAAATGTGCCTTTTTTTTTAATCTAAATGAACTGAAAGTGCATCTAGTTCAGTCGAAAGTACGTATAGTTTAGTCAAAAGCGTATATAGTTCAATAAAAGTGCATATAATTCAGTCGAAAGTGCATATAATTAGTCAAAATTGCATAAAATTGAGTCAAAATTGCATTCAATTCAGCTGAAAGTACATCTAGTTCCGTTGAAAGTGCATACAATTTAGTCGAAAGTAAAAACAGTTCAATAAAAATGAGTATGCATATAGTTCAGCTAAAAGTGCATTTGGTTCAGCTGAAAGTACATCTAGTTCAGCTTAAATTGCATCTAATTTAGTCGAAATTACATATAGTTAAGTCAAAAGTGCATATAGTCTAGTTGAAAATGAACATAGTGCAGTCGAAACTGCATATAGTTCAATAAAAGTGCATATAGTTCTGTCAAAAATACATCTCATTTAGCTAAAAGTACATCTGTTTCAGCTGAAAGTGCATATGGTTCAGCCAAAAGTGCATCTAGTTCAATAAAAATGCATATAGTTTTGTAAAAGGTGTATCTGTTTCAGCTAAAAGTGCATCTGGTTCAGCTGAAAGTGCATATAGTACAGCACAAAAAGTGCATATATTTTACTTTAAAGTTAAAAAAACTGGGTGGATTCGAACCACCAACCTCTTGAACATTGGTGTTGGGTGCAAGCACTCTTACCAATTTGAGCTTACAGATCTAAAATTAGTTTCTAAAAAGGCAATTCAAACTTTAAGAAGCATTCAAATGAGTCAAACGAGAGTTACATACATAAAATTCACTTTTTGATGAAAAAGTGTTTTTTTATGAAAAAACGATTTTTTCGGTGTAAAAAGTGGTATTGACAAAAAAAAATGTATTTTTTTGTAATTTTTAAAATTTTTAAAATTTTTTGTGATTTTTTTTTCCTTTTTTATAATTTTTTTCCTTTTTTATAATTTTTTGTGATTTTTGTGATTTTGTGTTATTTTTTTGTTATTTTTTGTGATTTTTTTTTTTTTTTTATAATTTTTTATGATTTTTTTCATTTATGAGAGAGGGAGAGAGAAATATTTTATGTGTTTTTTATGAAATTAGATTTTTATTTATTTATATAGTATGAAAAAATGTTATCTAAGAGAAATGCAAATTATAATAGGTATCTAGTGGGAATTAAAGTTCAAAAGTGATACCTATGATGTATTACTAGTTGTTATAATACTTGAGATATCTATTTGACTGTATTATACTGAAATTTCTTAGTAAACAGAATAAAATGATGAGTTTAAAATTGTTATAATACTCGATTGACATTGCTTGTATATAATTAGAATTGCTTGTAACCTTTTCATTTAACTATGTTGAGATTATATGTATTATTTATCAAGCTATTACCGGAAAAAACACTCATGTTTTCACACAACCATCTTACATTGTCGCTTTCTTATTTTTTTAAAAATAAAAATCATGCCCCCTCAAAATAAAAATTATAGATCCGCCCATCCATAAACACAATTAAGTGCACGCAAGTTCATCTCCAAACTGTCTAACGTGAAAGGAAAGGAGCGAATATTAAAACTGAATGATAGTGTTCTATGGTTCAGTTAATGGTCCCATCAACATAGAAGCGGGTTTGTAAGCATTTTTTCTTAATTTCTTAATCGAAATTTGTAAAACAGAAATAAAGGGCATTATTAGATGTTCAGATAAACCATACATTGTTTTACTGATTATGTGTTCTATTAAGTACCTAGTAAGAATGTTTTAAAGATTGGAATAAGAATGTTTTAAAGATTGGAAAAAAAATATACTATACTCTATTTCATATTATAACTTGATACTATTATAAACAACAACAAGAATTACAAAATCCATCTGATATTGTCATTTTCCAATACTCTCAAACACATTTTTTTTCACGGAAAATAATGTTATGCCTTAAGTTCGACCTCTACTAGGTCGTCTCCAATTCAACATAACAAATTCTACAATATCAATATAATTTTATCAGCGACAAACAAATCCTATGAGATCAAGCATTGTCTAGTCATGAGGAGTTCAAACAATATAGAAAAGGGAAACACGTGACTGAAGAAAAAAACAGACCTTTACTCACAAAATAAGGGAAACGAGAAATGGGAAACGCGGTTATTGCATGTAAAAAAAGAGCTTCGCAGTAAATATGGCCAGAATTGCAACCTTGCGAAAAAGAACAAATTGACATAAAAAGTACCAGTAGTACTAGAAGAGCTTAAAAATTATTGTCAACTGTTAACTTACAACTCTTTACACTAAAAAGGTCATGAAATAATAGTACATCCTTTCCCTTGCCTACTTTCCCTCTATCAACCCCACCTCTCAGAAAACTTGGGGCATAGGAATCTATAACTTTTTAGCTGTTGGGTGCAACAATACTCTTGTAGATCGCTGGATAAAGTTTGTCTGATACTTATGTCAAAACGATAAGAAAAAAAAAAGAGGAAAAAACAACAAGGGTGAAAGGCATTGCACCGAGGAAAACAAGTGATTTACCATATTTACTTTTCGATTCCAAGTTCTTTGTTGATATCCTTCGTTAGGCTGAACTGCAAAGTGTTATGCCACGGGAATAAAGTACGAGTGACTGGAAGCTTTCTTCGAAGATCCTGTCATATAATTCTAAATTGTAACCGTAAAATTTAGAACTTTATATCTCAAATTCACAAATACAGTTTTGGGAAATTTGGGTACCTTAAATGTGGTATCTGGCAAGTTAGAGTATGCCGCCTGCAATAGGAAAACTGTTAGAAAAGGCAGAAATTTATAGTAAGGGGTTATTTGGTTAAAATCCTTGAAGCAACTAAATATGGAGATTTTAACTTTGAAAAACAAATAAAATGGATCCATCCTGCTTATAGCTTCTAGATTTCTCAGTGCAAAATTAAAGACTCGCTCTGCTAGTAAGCTGGTCAACCAAAGACGGCCTAGTTTTTAAGTAAAAAACCTAAGCTTAAAAGCTGCGACCTGAAAGGCTAAATGACTGCACATATGACGAACCTGCAGTGAAGATAGATACTCTGTTTCATGATGACGAACAATGTTTGACAGGGAAATAGCACAATCATCAGGAGCCTGTGACAAAGATAAACAAAACATGAAGCAGATGAAACAAAAAATATAAAAGAAGTGTATTAGTTGTAGGGAAAAGATACTTCTATTTATTGTTCACAGTTTGGCTACCAAGCTACGACGCTTAACAAATTGAGTACCAATCTATGGGTTTTTGTTTCAAATTGGATACATCCGTTAAATAGATCGGATGACAGTTTTAAAAATTTATAATTACATACAAATAAAAACACTATATCATACGTAAGTTAACAAGAGTTGTCTTTAGATATATTTTTTAATATAGAATGACTTTAATCTCTGGAATGAGATCATTTGCAGGTTAAACTCAAAATGGCTCTTGTAAGTTTCAATACCCAGACTAGTTTTTAATCAAGAAAATGAATGAAAAAAGTTTGGCGATGGCACTTTAGTAATGAACTTTAGCCAAATACATATATTTTGTACATAGTTTTAAACTGCATGTATTTGTAAAAGGGGTCAATGCCCAAAACATACAATTAACTAAAACATATTACCAAAACATACAACACCTAAAAGTTTATTCACAAAACATACAAACATACAATTACACATATTTATTAGAGTTGTATGTTGTGGAAATAAAAGTTTTGGTTTGTAGTTTTTGGTAATTAGACTTGAAAAGTTGTATATTTTGGTAATTTTCGTATAAAAGGGGGAAGAGGGGCTTATAATTTGGCTTTTCAAAAATCTGTGACCTATTTTTAAAACTGTATGACCAAATTGAAACTGACAAGAAACCTCTATCCAATCAATTTAATGGATGTACCCAAATCAAAACAAAAACTATTTGTACTCAGTTTGTTAAGCAGCAGTCTAGATTGGTACCCATATTATTAACAAACACGGCAGTGTCCTAAACGTATTTTTTTCAATAGTTGAAAGTAAAAAACTTAACTCAATGATGCTAAAATAGTTTGTGAACCACTCTTTCCTTGGAGAGGAACTAATGCAACCAGATATATGGGAATGTTCATGATGGATGTCTTTTCTTATTAGTCAGATCAAACTAAACAATATTACTGCCTTCATCCTATTTAGGTCTCATGTTTGTTGAATTTATGTGAAGTTGAAAATAATGAAAGTAGATTAGACACTTAAATAGGGACAGATGGAGAATTTGGTAATTTTAAATCACCTTAACACTCTCCCTCAATAAGCACCAACGGAAGCGTCACTCAATAGGTATGAACAGAAGCAAGATGCGGATATCGGGATATTTTAGATAATATAATAGGACGCATTAAAGATATGGCAAGGAATATACTTATTTAATGGACCCTCAATTGAAAATAAATCCACATTCATCATATAATTAAAATTAAAAATACATTATTTGTGAAAAAACCTTAGGAGAAAATACTGGAAAACGTGAAAAGAAACTAGAGAGAAGAAAACTCTCTTTTTATTATTATACTTCACTGATAAGAGGTACATCAGTTTAAAGAGAAAGTATACAAGCTTATGCTCCTAAAAGTGAGGAGATAAGATAAAACAGAAAAATTAACATTCAAATTTGAACTATGATCCCATAGAGATCAGATTAATTCCTAACTTTTCTACACTCCCCCTCAAGTTGGTGCGTAGATATTAATCAAGCCCAACTTGCTTACGAAATGTTCAAAAATATGTTTTGCATGTCACTTAGTTAAGATGTCGGCCGTTTGCTGCATAGAAGGCACAAACACTAAGCAAATAATCACGGCTTCAAGTTTCTCTTTAATGAAGTGTCTATCAATCTCAATGTGCTTCGTTCTGTCATGTTGGACAGGATTGTGAGAGATACTTATTGCAGCCTTGTTATCGCAGTGCAATCTTAGGGCAGTTCCAAAGTTGTCTTGAGTCCTTTAAGAATTCTATGCATCCACAATACCTCACAGATCCCGTGGGCCATCGCTCTAAACTCAGCTTCAACGCTACTTCTTGTCACGACAGTTTGCTTCTTGCTTCGCCACGTACCAAGTTTCCCCACATGAAGGTGCAATAGCCTAGTGCCGATCTCCTGTCACTCACCGAACCTGCCCAATCGGCTTCAGTAAACACTTCAACACTTCAACGCTTCTTTGATTTGTCTTTTTAAAAAACAGTCCTTTTCCCAGAGTAGACTTCAAATATCTCAAAATTCGGTAGACGACCTGTTCTTCATAAGGTGCATGCATGAATTGACTAACAAAACTGACTGAAAAAGCAATATCCGGCCGAGTATGTGATAAATATATTAACTTCCCGACCAACCTCTGGTATCTACTAGTATCAACGAGAACACGTTCTTTTTCCCAGAGCTTCACATTGGGATCCATTGGAGTTTCAACTGGTCTGCAACCACTCATATCAGTTTCATTCAACAAATCAAGAATATATTTTCGTTGCGATACGACAATGCCATTCTTTGAACGAGCAACTTCCATGCCAAGAAAATATCTAAGCGCTCCCAAATCCTTGATTTCAAATTCTGACCCATCTCAATCACATCATCACCCGTCAGAATTATATCATCAACATAATTTGACAGTTTTGATCATGGGCGAGTTTACTGACAGATAAAATATTGCAAGAAAGTTTATGAACATGAAGGACATCGTAAAGAGTAAGTGATGGAGAGACTAGAACAGAACATTTTCCTGCAATGGCTGAAAGAGAGCCATCTGTGATCTTAATTTTTTGATTACCAGCACAAGGATTATACGAAGAAAACAGGTTTGACAATCCTGTCATATGGTCGGTTGCACCCGAATCGATGATCCAGGTACATGTATACTAAGGAGAGCTGTTTTCGGGTAATTACCTTTTTGAGCTAAAGAACAAGGACTTTTCTGAGACTCGAGAAGCTTGTACAGTTGCTCTATCTGTTCTTTGGTAAAAGGAGACAAACTCGAAGAAGATTGTTGCTCTTGACCAGAGACACTAACCTGAAATGCACGCCCCTCTCGACTAGACTTATTCTTCCAATTTTCAGGCTTGCCGTGAATTTTCCAGCAGGTTTCGCGTGTGCGCCACAGACGTTTGCAGTGGTCGCACCATGATCGTTCAGATTGCTTACCGTCTTTCTTTATTTCCTCATGAAAATTCCGAGTTACAAGGGCGGAACTCTCAACTTCTGGGAAAGTATTAGCCAGAACAGACGTGTTAAGCATCACACCTTGTCGTCCCTCCTCTTTCCGAACTTCTGCAAAGGCCTCACGAATTGTTGGAAGAGGATTTTTTCCTAAAACACGCCCCCGCACGTCATCTAACTCCTTGTTAAGCCCAGACAAGAACATAAACACACAATCATTCTCTTGTCGTTTCATGAAGCGGACGCTATCATTCGCACACTCCCATGCGTCATCATAACAGAGGTCTAACTCTTGCCACCAGGTCATCAGCTTGTTATAGTAGGAGGTTACATCCAGGTCACCTTGTTTGGCCTGCCAAATTTTAGACTTAAAACCAAAAATTTGTGAAGAATTATTCAAATCAGAATATGTATCCTTAACTGCTTCCCAAACATCTTTGGCCGTCGGCAGGAACATGAAGGGTTTACCAATTGCGGGTTCCATCGAATTCACCAACCACGCAATAACCAAAGAGTTCTCCGATTTCCAGGTCTTGAGAGCCTGATTTCCATCTGCAGGTTTTGTCACTTCTCGTCAGATATCCAAGCTTCCCCTTGCCTTCCAAAATCAAACGAACGGTTTGCGACCATTCCATGTAATTTTTTCCATTGAGACGATTAACACTCACTTGAAGTGAGTTACTGGACCCATCTAGGACATTCAATGAGACTGAGGAGTTCATATTCGAACTCACAGTGCCTTCCCCTGACGCAGCTGAGTTCGTGCTACCAGTTAAAGCCGTTTTCCATGGAGTTGGGTTAACCATAGATAATCACTAGGTCAGAACCTAGGCTCTGATACCATGTAGGAGAAAATACTGGAAAACGTGAAAACAAACTACAGAGAAGAAAACTCTCTTTTTATTATTATACTCTACTGATAAGAGCTACATCAGTTTAAATAGAAAGTATACAAGCTTATGCTCCTAAAAGTGAGGAGATTTTGAACTCTGATCCCATAGAGATCAGATTAATTTCCTAACTTTTCTACAAAACCACTACTTCTATTTACTATAGTAGTTCTTTTACTGCGTTTCCAATATTTAAAAATCATAAAGGTATATCTACATTTATATAGGCATACAACAGATTTGCCAAGTCCACTTTATGAGTTTTATACTCACTAAGGAAAATGCTGTCATTTCAAAGTATTAGTAGACGGAAAATACTTTAACCTGCTAGTACGGGGTGTATTTGCTAATTATGTTAACAGTCAGAGAGTCTAAGTGCCTATTTTGGAAAGCATATGGGGCTAGGTCCCTATTTGTGAAACGTGAGGGGGGTGTAAACGCTAATCACCCTTATCCGGTTTCTTTTACTTCGTTCTAATATTTAAAGGTCACAGTCTACTATTTTTTGGTATATACATATATGCCACTCCCTACCCCTACTTCCACTGCAAAACTATATCTATCTTGTATGCAAGGCACAATTTGATTTACAAATGTAGAACACAATTCAGAATAACTTGGGGGATATGGCACTTTCTTTGTTGCGTTAGAGCGAGTGGTTTACATTACTCTAATAATATTAAAAGTCTGGATTATAATTGTTTCATCATTAAGAAGACTTTCTATTTAAAATAAATACCAACTCTGTTGTTTTTCAAGATCTTGGGGACCATTACAAGGTCAAACTAGTCGGTATCTTTCTTTTTAGCTATGGGATTGTAACAACCCCATAGGTAGAACTCACAAAGGTAGCTTACACTACCGATGTAGGATAATGTAGTTTACATTACATTACCCGTAGGATCGTTACAGGTTACTATGTAAATTGGTATTAATACGCTTGATTTGATGGGCGAGGTCGGTCTTAATCAAATGAAAGGAGATGGAGATAAGAAAAAGTTTGAGTGAATAGAAAGTTGGTGAAACATAACAAAAATCGAAGCCAAGATTGAACAAGAGGTGAACCATCCTATCATGTGATACAGTAGTAATACTCTGTGATAGAGAAAACCAATTGATATATGACCTAATGACACCAATCATGCTATTGGGTGCAAAAGAAACCGCCAACTTTTTTCACTGATAAAACTCACAAATAGAAAACACAAATTATTTATAAGCATGTAAGTAAGGTAAGACCGATGGTGCAAGTACCACCCGAGGCCAAGTGATTAACTCAAACTAATTTGAAAACAAATGATAACACAGTTAAATACAATAATTGATTTATACGCAAATAACAAGTCTACTCTGTCCTGTCTTTAGTCGGTTGGCTGATTCATAATCCGCTTGTAGCCATCTCCAACATGTTTGTATTTCTCAAATTTTAAAATATCATATTCTGGAAACTTTAATCAGTCTACCCAGTCTTAACAACAAGATGCTGTTAGACCCAACTTATCTATATTATGGCTTAGCACTAAGTTCATTCACTGGTAAACTTAACCGCTACAACTGGTATGTAGATGACCAAGTCTTTGAAAGGAATAAAAAGAAAAAAACTCCATATCTTTTATTACCTAAAATCGTGTTACCTTAACACGTAAGCAAAAAGAATAAGGGAAAGCTAGTTCTGTAACCTGAAATAATGTTGAATCCTTGCATTCATGTTTAGCATCTAATTGGACATTTCCTTCTTCAAAGTAGTGGGCATCTACCTGAGGAAAGAAGAAAAATTCAATTAACCATTAATTATCTACCCCTCAGTGTATAAAGACATGATTATTTAGGAAAAATCACATATGCTAGTTAATTTCTTGTCATGGACTAAAGGGAAGATTAGCATGCCTGCAATTTGCCTCTAACATCTACTGTTTGTACATCGCCTTTGAACTCGACATTCCATATTGATCGCCAGCTCCCATTGCTATGTCGTAAGCAGAGGAATAAACTATCATCAACAACTGGCTCATATTATAAGAACAAAACCATCTACTTACAAGCTAAAAAAAACGTCCAACGTACACTGGTGGAATTATCATTTTTTAATTTCTATTAAGCTCTCAAGAATAATCCAGATTTTCTACCAATACGATCAAAGGCCATGACTTCACATGGTACCATCATGACAGAAAATAACCACTTTTAATTCTGCTATGCAAATTAAGATATGTTGTCAACTCTCTTAGCAAAATCTCGCAGATAGTCCATTTTTTCAACCCAAAAAAACACAAATTAAATAGGATCTAAAGCAAGACATATGTCACATACATAAACAGAGTAACGAAATTATAAGGAAGTGATACATGAATATCATCCAAGCATAATATAGTAAAATTAGCATATACCAAAAATTCTGTGGGCTAAGTCGAGAAGCTGAAATCACCACAACAAGCTCAAAATCAGATCCTGGTTCTTCCACATCTTTTCCTTTTCCGCAATAAACTGTGCATACACCTTTAGGATAAGCCTCAGCGACATATTTAATAATTTCAACATCTAGTGCACATCTGCAACCAAAAAGGGGTTTATATTTCAAAACAGGTCAAGCACATGAGCAAAAAAAAGTACGATCTAAAAGACCAGTACCACATAATAACAAAACAAAAAAAAACTTCATCAGATTAATTCAGAATAACAATCATACCGATAATCCTCAACATATAGCGACGGAAGTTCTTCGTCGTTCGCAGGTCTCACCTCTGTACAGGCCTGTATCAATTTAACATCCCAATGGATAAAAAAATAATGAAGGAACAGGTAAAAACTATTTGATAACTAGAACAGAACAAACCTTGAAACTGATGGAAATGATGCATTAAATTGCAAAAAAAGCCTGCCAAATTATTGTGAGCCTTTTTTTATGTGTTGAACTTTTATAAAGATGTAGATTCCAAAACACTATCTAAATCAAAATGCACCAGCTTTGAGTAAAATAACTTCCGTAGATGATTTGCTAAATCAGAAAAAAGTATTATGTGAACCTGGTTAACCCTATAATATAGTGGGCCAAACCAATCACATTTTTCAGTTTTATCTTTATTTAATTGTGAAGCGGGTCTCACAAGGGTTTCCCAAGTATGTGGAGGTTTTAGTCTTAGCACACAAAGTGAACCAGGTTCACCAAATGCTTACTTACTTGCTAAATCATGATAGTATCTGATCCCATACGAGATTCCTATGGACATCCGTCATTTGGTGACAAAAAAATGCTATTCAATTTACTTACTACTATACTAGCAAGCCAAAAGCTAAAGAAAATATTAACTCCAAATCACCCCTTCACACAAAAAGAACACCACCTGTAAATTATATATCTATATATATATATATATAATGCTTACTTGCTTGACATGATCAACTCTTGCAACTTGGGCAGTGCGAGGGTCAATATATTCATTCTCACCGATCTCACCAAAGGATGTAACCAGCAGCTATAACAACATATGAGAGAGAGTCAAAACCCAGGAAATGACTAGTTCAGCAAAACATTCATTAAACACACACTCCAGTATGCGAGTGTAACACCATACACTCAAAAAGAATTGGTATGTGTTTATATCAGAAATGACGTTTTCAAAGTTTGTGAACAACTATTGTAAGAAAATCAACCCTGGCAGATGTAGATTGATTCCCAGTATGGGGATATTCCAAACTAGGTTCAGATAATTCAAGTTTCCCAAATCTACAAGCGAAAGGTATAAATTTACAACACGCGACAGTCTCCTATCCTATCATAATAGAGTACTTGTCAGTACAGTTAATGAAACAGCTGATATAAATGCTTTACAGTACTAGGCACAGAAAATTCCTTCACCACAGATCTCATAGTGGCAAGGTCGCATCCTTTGTACTCAGAAAAGCCGTGGCATTCATTCATCTTCCTGGTGAAACATGTTTCATCAATACTTTCTCCTCCTTTAATCACTTTAACCTTCTTATATTTAGGTAAAATGTCTCTTAATCTTCATCCTAAGAGGCAATTTTGGAGACACTGGGTTTGCTTGGATTAAAGATTAGGGCTTGAATAGTAGATATTAGGGCATGGCTGAGGGTATTGATACGGACAATAAAAAAAACCAAGATCAGAGTATAAAGCTCAAAACTTTAGAAATGAGGTGTATCAGAGGAATAACCAAGAACGAAAAGCGGTATATAATAACCTTCCAACGCTACCTAACTAAACAATGAGCTCTTTTCTCCTTATTGTAACGCATTCAAATTTTCCTTATTTTTCCATCAAAGAAAAGAAGGTATGTACAGACATAAAAATCAAGACGAGTTAATTTATATGCTCGGTTCAACTAGGTTTTTATTTCCAAATCCATCTAATTACCACAAACATTCACTAGCTTAAGTCCCAATAATAGACAGAACTGTCACATAATGGAAGCTACCCCCAAGTTTCCTCGACCTAAGAACACAAAAAACCGTGCAGTATATGTTTTTTTCCTTCCTTTTGAAAAATGCTTCCTTACAAATTTACTCCTCTGTGATACTCCTATAATGGTAACAAATGTTTGAAAGAGTTGTCAAATCTCGGTAAGAAAAGTTAAGAGATCGGAAACTCACATCATCGCTTCCGCCAGGAATTTTGAGACAAATCATGTGAGACTTGTTGTATAAAGGAAAGGCCTCTGAAGCCGCTGTTTTGTACAAATTATCGTCCCTCAAAAGCGATCTTACATCTGCATATGTTTAACAAAGCGCATATTAGAACTGCAATAAAGCACCATAACCCATTTTCTAAGACTCTGGTTTTCAGTTTCTCAAGTTTGTTGTTTTTGAAATCAAACGTGCGAAGCATTTGGTTCTTCAATTACTATGTATTTTTTATTCAGACAAATTTGTAGTTGTAAATCTCGGTAAAACTGCTTTTGTGATAGTTACGATTTTTCCTACAATACTACCTAATATTTTTATTTTATATTGACCTTTATAATCTGGAGAAAAAAAATCATTAGCTTATAATTCTAATAACTTATCCAACAACCAAAATATTTGATGATTATGTTCACACTTTTGAAACACATATATACATAAATAGAGGTATTTGCTTTGTTGGTAACAAATAATCTAACAACTGCAAATTCTTATATATTATTACCGCCATTGAAACACTACCATGGAAATTTGAAAATGGTTATAGTCGGAGACGGGCCTTAAAAGTAAAACACACAGAACATCCCCCATACAAACAAATAAAGTTCATGTTGTTTTGGCAAATGTATGTGCAAAGTACATTTTCACCACTAGGAGTGCTAAAATTTAAAGTTTAAACAAAAATTGGAACCATGCTTTAGAAAAAGAACTCAGAAGCAATTTAGAATGAAAACATGACAATATAAAAAATATATATAACAATCTCAAAAGGGTCACACAAACATACACAGTTAATTTATTTATTTTATTATAAAATGTAACCTGCATTTTCGGCTCAACATATTCGCAACTGAAGCAAAAAACTGAAAATCAGAACACGTTTGGAAAACTCACCCCGCAAAGAAAATTTAAGAAAAAAGGTCACGAATCACGATGTAACACAATTAAAAAGGGTCATACAAAGATCTACATATTTCTTAATATCTTACCAATAAGTTCTGAAAACTACATGTCCATGCAATCTCACCACTAAGGCACGGAAATTGAAAATTGGAACTATGTGCTTCCTTGAATAGAATGTACTTGTACCTCCTTGTCTAGTTAATTTTTTTTCCATGTTATATATTGGTAATTCAGTTCTGGGTCAAGATTGTTTAAAATGTTTCTGTCTCTCATTTGTAAGAAGTTTTTGGGTGACAGTCAATTGTGGCTATGTTTTTACCATTTCCCTCTTCAATCTTTTAATGAGGTCTTAGCCCCCTTTCGATCTCGTCATAGAATCTGGGATTGGGCCCTTTAGTTTTATCTAAAAAAATAGAACACTCAAGGAAAAATTGGAAACTAAAAATAAAATAAAATTATATATATAGTTAAAAGCTTAGTTGCAGGTCTAGTCTATCAACACTTCGGCCTCAAAAGTTCGCTTTCGCGCTTCCGTCATCAGAAGATCGCTGAAACTTTCATATCACAGTGTAAAAGGGGAAAGATACATGGTAATCGCGAGAAGTAGAAAGACAGGGAATGAAAAATTATCTAGTTTTATTAACACTCGATTTGTATTACATATATAAACCACATCCATATCTACCCTACCGGAGCGGCTTATATACCTATGATAACCTAAAAGAGTATCACGTTTTTGTTTTCTATTTTTAAGCATTGGGAGATTTTTATCGTTTAATAGAATTTTATTACATAAAATTAAAAAAAATAAAAATAAAAATTATCCTCGACGCTTACTCAATTCTACTACCATCTGATTCCTCGCTCCCGCTTCGAGAAACTATGGTTAAAACGGACAAACAAACACATAATTTTCCTGAATTTTTGCACCATGGCAGGTATCTTCAAACATCTAGTTCATTCATTTCACCACTAAAAACGCAAACATTGCAAAGGAAACTGAAAACTATAAAACGGGTCATAAGAAACACTACCGACAAAGCAAATTAAAATTAACAAAGAAAAAGTTCAGAATGTATGTCAAAAAAGCTAAGCAGGCCATGAAAACACATAAAGTTCCTATTTTTGGCAACATAAGAAAACAACCTCACCACTAAAATCAGGAACATTGAAAAAGGGAACTTGAGACTTATAACAACACGTAACAAAAAAGAAAACCCAAAAGCAAATTGAAAGGGAAATAAAACAATGTATGCAAATCAGTTAAAAGGGTCATATACACAACAATTTTTTGAAAAACGGGTCATAGCATAAACCACAAAATAGTTATCGTATATTTAGTTTCCAAAAACTCACATTATATCATATGCACCTAATTTTAAAAGATATTATAACCATGGGTTTTTGATAATTAAGTCTCAAATTATGCATATAAATGATAATTTTCCCAAACCACAAAATAATTATTATAAGTGAAAAGGTCAACAATGGTAAGTAGTCATTAGGGAGAATTATTGATTAGTACATAAAAGCATACTTAATCTCCAAAAACATTCATTCTTTAACTCTTATTTAAGATTTGGTACATATCAACGTAGCGTAGCATCAGTAAGCATCAAATTTGTAAAAAGGAAATAGCATCATTTAGCATATGTACCTAATTTTAAAAGAGATTTTAACCATGAGTTTTTGATAATTAAGTAATTATGTATTAAATGATCATTTTCCCAAAAACAATTCCGAGTTCATCATTCTCACCAATACAATGTTTGCAAATCAGTTAAAAGGGTCATATAAACACAAAAAACAAAATTAAGGCAAATTGTAAGGGAAGAGATCAGCAATGGTAAGTACTACCTCCGTTCCCATTTAATTGTCCACTATGAAACTACGTGCACTTTTCACCGGTAAAGAACTTGTATTAAAATTACCGAAATAAAAATTTTCAAAATTTAATCATATAGTTCAAATATTAAATTATTAGACTAAATAAATAAAAAATCGACACTTGTGATACACGTTACTCCAAATCCAGTCAAAATTGCACAATTAAATAAGAACGGAGGACGTAGCCATTAAGACCATTAGCGACGAAGTGAATCTCGTCAGGTAACAAAAAACAAAACCCAGAAAGCAAATTGAAAAGGAAACAATACAATGTATGCAATTCAGTTAAAAGGGTTATAAAACCACACAAAAATGGTAAGACATATATATATAAATAGAGAGAGAGAGGACCATTAGCGATTAAGTGAATCTCGCCAGGTGGAGAATTAAGGAGGTAAATAGTAATTGGTATAGTCGATCATATTATCCATTTTTATCACGTTTTTGTATCAAATGCTAACAAATTGTATAGTTGATGAAAGGAAAAACTTGTAGTTCTTAAACTGTTTTTTTTTAATAGAGTGGGAAATCCCACAGTTTATTTCATTAAGTAAAACGTTGATAGCTAATGGTATTAAAGCATAATAATCCCGAAATAAAACAATGTAAGCACAAATCATTTTAAAGAGTCATAAAAATACAAAAAAACAATTTTTTTGAAAAACGGGCCAGAGCATAAACCACAAAATAGTTATTATAAGTGAAAAGATCAACAATGGTAAGTAGTCATTAGGGAGAATCATTGATTAGTACATAAAAACACACTTAATTTCCAAAAAAATTCATTCTTTAACTCTTATTTAAGATTTGTTGCATACATAGCATTAGTAAGGAAATAGCATCATTTAGCATATGTGCCTAAATTTTAATCATGAATTTTTGATAAAAGTCTCAAATTATGTGTTATTAGGGAAAATCATTGATTAGTACATAAAAACACACTTAATTTCCAAAAACCCACATTCTTAACTCTTATTTAAGATTTGTTGCATACATAGCATTAGTAAGGAAATAGCATCATTTAGCATATGTGCCTAAATTTTAATCATGAATTTTTTATAAAAGTCTCAAATTATGCATCATTATTAAGAGATAGAGAGAGAGAGGGGGGGGACCATTAGCGACGAAGTGAATCTCGCCAGGTGGGGGAGTTAAGGAAGAACCGTTTATCATTTCCTACCATGTACTACGAGTTTTCCCTTTTAGTACCATCAACTAAACACAATGTCAGCATTTGATATAAAACGTAAAAAAAATTGACAGTTTGTGGTACTAAAAGGGTATATGGTTGATAGTATTATCCTTTTTTATCACGGTTTTGTAACAAATGCAAACAAATTGTATAGTTGATGGTTAAGACGTTCATAGCTAATGGTATTAAAGCATAATAATCCCCAAATAAAACAATGTAACAAAACCCAAAATTTTGAAAAAGGGGCCATAGCATAAACCACAAAATAGTTATCTAAGGAGTCCAAATCTTCTACCCTATTTCTCTACCCCCTTCCGTGCCCCCTTGCTTATTTTATCCAAAAAAAAATTCTAAAAAACTTGAAAAAAATTGTACAATTACTATAATACATGTATCAATACATTGCAATAATTATTTTTAAAAGAAAATCCACACAAAATTTGTTTCGGAATAAATGTATAAATTAGTGTAAATTAAACATTGAATATTAAAAAAAAATGTCTAAAACAATATTATGTTCAAATGTTTTAAAATTTGAATACAATATAATATAAAAGTTTATAAAGTTGAGGTATAAGTTGTGAAAATTTAAAATTTGAGTAAAAATAAGCAAAGGGGCACGGAAGGGGATAGAGAATATGGGGTAGAAGATTTGGACTCTTATCTAAGGGCAATCATCAACAATGGTAAGTAGTCATTAGGGAGAATCACTGATTAGAAGATAAAAACAAACTTAATTTCTAAAAACCCACATTCTTAACTCTTATTTAAGATTTGGTGGTGCATACATAGCATTAGTAAGGAAATAGCATCCATTTAACAATATGTGCCTAAATTTGAATCATGATTTTTTTTGATAAAAGTATCAAATTATGCATCATTATATATATATATATATATGTATATAGAGAGAGAGAGAGGGAACCGTTAGCGACGAAGTGAATCTCGCCAGGTGGAGAATTAAGGAGAAACCATTTAGCGATCTCTTTCTTTTGTTTCTCGCTCAACTCTTCTTCATACTCATCATCCTCTTCCTCCTCTTGTTGCTTCTTTTCTTTCTCTTCCTCCGCCATTATATTTTTATTATATTTATTTATATATGTATATCTGTATATTGTATATGTATGTATGTATATATGTATCTATTGGTGGGAAGTTTTATTTTAGGGAGATGGGAAACAGGAATGCTGGGAATTAGTAGGAAACACTCATATAAAAAATTAATAATTCTAATTTAAGTCAACCCTTGATTTATCAAGTTTTAATTTGTTAAAAATATAAAAAATAAATTAGTTATTTAAAAATATTATCTAACTATTTATTTTTTTAATTTAGCACCGGTTAAGTTGACTGTTTCATACAGTCAAATAAGTTGACTATTTCATAAACAGTCAAATAAGTTGACTGTTTCAAAGAGATACTCGGAATGGTTATTTGATCTTAATATTATATTATATACTACTAAACCATACTAAATCATGCATGTTTTTTTATTGCTTAAAATATTTAAAGCAATCTAAATGTTTTTATCATCTAACTATTTCTAATATGATACAAGAATATAGGGATAATGAAAGTTATTTTTGAAAGTGATAATTGAAGTTATCAACGAATGGGAAACGGTTAAATTTTGGATTGTTACCTTATCTACAACTTAATTAAGGATTGGTCCATGAAACTAAAACTAATTAAGAATTGGTTTATTTTTCCTAACTAACCAATAAAAATGTAAAAAATAAGAAAAAATTTAAAAAAATCCAGAAAATATAAATGGAAAAATGGAAAAATAAAAACTTTAAAGAGGTAAAACCCCGAAAAAACATGAATAAAATCCCAAAAAATCTAAAATAAACAAAAAGCAAAAAAAAAAAAAGAACAGTCTAAGTCATCTTAATTCATTTTAAAAACAGTCTGAGTCATTTTAAATACAGTTTAAATCATTTTAATTCATTCTAAAAACAATCTGAGTCATTTTAAGTAATTTTAAAAACAGTCCGAGTCATTTTAAAAACAGTCTGAGTCATATTTAAATCATTTGAAAAACAGTATGAGTCATTTTCGGTAAGTTTAAAAACGGTTTGAGTCATTTTAAAAATCAGCTCGAATAATTTTAAAATACCGTCTCAGTCATTTTTAAGTCATTTGAAGTCATTTGAAAACAATTGAAAGTTATTTTAAAGTTTTTAACATTTTTTGGACTTTCCGGCTTTTTTCGACTTTTTCGAACTTTTTTTCATTTTTTTTTTGTGATTTTTGATTTTTTGATTTTTTGAATTTTCTTGGTTTTTTTAATTTTTTTTACCTTTTTTCGGAATTTTTTCGGGTTCCCGACTTTTTTGAATGTTTTTTCAATTTTTTTTTGTGATTTTGGATTTTTCTTGGTATTTTTTTACCATTTTTCGGGGTTTTTTTGGGTTCCCGACTTTTTTTTAACGTTTTTTCATTGTTTTGTGATTTTGGATATTTTAAATTTTTAGGGTTTTCTTTTTTAATTTTTGTACCAATTTTGGGTTTTTTCGGGTTTCCGATTTTTTTCATTTTTTTTTCATTTTTGTTTTTTGGTATTTTCTTGGTTTTTTTAGCATTTTTTCGGGTTCCCGACTTTTTTGATTTTTTTGATTTTACTTTTTTTAGTTTTTCCTATTTTTTCCATTTTATTTTTATTGGGTAATTAGATGGGTGACCAATCATTAATTAGTTTTATAAATAATTGACCAATTATTAATTAAATTTTATAAGGTGACCAATTCTTGAGTCGTTTTGTTTGTGTGAACCAATCCTTAATTTCCCATAAAAAGGGGAAAAGTGATTTCGAATTGATTTGGCCCGTGGATAAACTCCAATGATGTACTTTTTCCCACATGAGATATTCATAATTTGTTTCTTTACTCTCTCTATTCATTAATATTAATATTTAATAGTAGCACTAACTTACTCAAAAATATATTACGGGTAGTAAACATTAAATCACTTTTATACCCTTTGTTTGTTACAGAAATGCAATTAATACCCATGTTTTTAAAAAATTGATTTAGTACCCTAAGTTAGTACAATTGACTTGATTTAGTGACATGTTCGCGATTCAGATCAAAATAAACGTCGGAGACAGTCACCGTGACTTTATTTCAGGAGTAAAACTGTCTTTTAACACTCAATATAAACAATACAAAATTATTACCCAATTAACAACATAATTTTCCCACAATTGAAACTATGGTTAGAAAAAGAAAAATACCGCCACCCTTCCACCCACATGTCACCGCCACCAAACCCCTTACATATAGATATACATGCATATATATACATACGAAGAGCTACTTTTGTTTGATATATTTACATAGATATACATACATATATATATATATAACCGCCACCTCCTCATCCACCCACCTACGTCGATGCGGCCCCCTCAACCACCCATGTTCGCCGTCCGTTCACCTAGTCTCCGTCGCCATATATATATACTAGTAAAATTACCCACGCGTTGCGTGTGAGACCCGTAATGACATAAATCTCGTAATATATTTTATTTTTAACATAATATTCAGATTTTGTATCATTTATTATAGTTATGGAGGTTAAAACGAATTGCTAATTAATTTATGGTACATCCGTAATTAGGAAAATATAGTGAGGACAAATAGTTAATTAATTAGATTATGCATATTGGTAATTATTAAAATAGAGTGGGGGTATTTTTGGAAAAAATGGGCAAAATTGGACAGCCTCAACTTTTCTTGGCTTGACTTATATTAATAGGATATATATAGATGCATACTTACTTACATACCTACATGGGGAGAGATCTATACACACATAAAAATACACATTATACACATTATGTTTACACATCAATCACAACCCTCTATTTACTTATTTTTAATGGTCAAGATTAGTTCATCTAATAACAAGAATAAACCCATAATTTTGACCATTAAAAGTAAGTAAATGGGGGTTGTGATTGATGTGTAAACATAATGTGTATTTTTATGTGTGTATAGATCCTTGCCCTACATATATATATATATACATATTTTATACATACATACACACATAAATATAGATACATACACATATGTATACATCCACACTTCTGGCCAATCCTTCGTAGTCTATTCCCACCGTCGCCGCTGCCGCTCGCTCAGCCGCCACCCACTCCAAACCCTAATACGATTAATACATACATACATTTATAGATTATATACATATACATATACATATAAATAAAATGTTTATGTTTTGTTTTATTACATTAAAAGGTTAAAAATTTCCATTAAAAAATAACGACAAAATTGTCTTTTACCATTTAAATGACTAATCAGGCCTGTTTTTGGTTAAAATTCACGGCCAGATCACAAAATCAAGTCAATTGTATAAACTTGGCTACTAAATCAAGTTTTTGAAACTATGGGGTGGTAATTGCATTTTTGTTACAAACACAGGGTACAAAAGTGACTTAATCTCTAATTAGTGTCCACGAGTTGCGTGCAGTGCCGTATCTTGCATTCTTGAGACCCAAAGCGGATCTCGATAGGGGGCCTTTATATGCGAATAGGGTTGGAAATCAAGGATTTTCTGCCGTATATTTCTTATAATCATGCGTAAATTAATTTAATTTTAAACTTTAGCAGATGAGGACCGGTTAATATTTTGATGGTCGAAACCCATAATAAAATAAGGGTATTTTCCCATTGTAAACTGGATGGATTTTTGTTATAAACTTTATCGTATACACTACGCTAACCAAACTACAAACGAACATTGAATAACCTACTAAAATAATTTTATTGATAAAAGTAAATATTGCACTAAATATGTCACTTTCTACAAGTGAGGAGTTATACAATGTTAATTTTAAAGTTTATACAAGATTAAACCACGTGCTACATTTTTTCTGTCTAGTAGCATGTTGATGTTGCATAGATTCTATAATAAAAAAGTTGAATTGAAGGTATTATATAAGTAAATATTTAGTTGCATCAAAAGAAAAAAAAAAGTGGCACACAACCCATATATATATATATATATATATATATATATATATATATATATATATATATATATACACACACACGTTTATATTACCCTCACTTTTCTTACTTAAAGAAATGGATTCATTACTTTTCAAAATTATAAATATACATCAAAAGAAAAAAGTTGCACACAACCATGTAAATACGTACGTTTACATTGCTCTCACTTTTCGTACCGAAAACAATATAGTTTTTTATTACTTTTCAAAATTTATAAATAGATATTATTTTTTAACTAAATGGTTACATAATGTCAACACTTCAAGTAGAATGCCATGACAAAATAAATAAATAAATAAATAAAATAGAATTTAGGCAAAAATAATCAACAAAATAAGAACTAGTGCAACAACATAAGAATTTAGTTAGTCCCTACAATTCAACTTTTAATTAAATAGTCTATGCTACATCAATATGTCACGGCATTTAGTGTGGTTGAGAGTATCCAAGTAGTGTATGTATCATTACCTGATACAGATTACATGTATATCGTATAAATATAATTATTAGTTATATTAAAAAATAGGAGGCCCCACCAGATTTGATGCCTCAATATTGTGCTTGTTAAATTGGGCAGTAGAGCCACTTCTGGTTGCGTGTGCGGCGCGACTGTAATAAAATAAAAGAGAAGTTTGGGCGATTAAAAAGGAGAAGAAATGTAATTTGTTTTTTTGTTTTTCTATTGTTCATGATATTAGAGTATTTATGATAATTAATAAAAAAGGATAATGGCATATTTTGAAAAAAATGGTAAAATTTGATAGATTCATTCATTTTTATTCGGTTGGCTAATTGTAATAGTATGATAGGAGTATATGCTTTTGTTTAAAATGCTACGTTCATTGCTATGTTTTTTTTTTCAAAAAAAAAATGTTTAGGAAAAACAATAAGAAAAAAACTTGAATGAAAATATGTGTTTTCATCTTTTTTTTTACATTGAATTAACTTAATCTTTGATGATAAGTGTTTTTTTTTTTTTTTTTACCTTTTTTAACTTGTAAGCAACTTGTAAATATACAAAGTAATTTCATAGAAAATTTTAATTTCTGGTGATTTTTATGTTGAAAAAACTAAAAAACTAAAAAAATCCTCAAAATTCTTTTAATATTTTTAGCTTGTTTAACCCAAACCTAAAAAAAAAAAAAATTGTCAAACATGCACTATATTACACTTTTTTTTTAACTAACACACTATGTGAAACATTAATCAAATGGTTCAATAAAACTAAAATAACAAGTTAATGTTTTTTAGGTCCGAGCGACTTCACTATTGAATCTCATACTTTTATCCACTAAAATATCTCATAGCAAGTAAGATGAGCACCACATTTTAAACACATGTCACGATCTATTCACAAGTGATGTGAGATAATAACCTCAACACTCTCCATCACTTGTGGGCTGGACTAAATCCGAGCGAGCCCAACAATTGTAATATAACGTCCATTATGGGATGGGGGATGTGACTCAACAACACTTGGAACTAACCGGGCTCTGATACCATATTGAAACTCATACTCTTACCCACAAAAAGTCTCATAACAAGTAAGTTGAGCAACACATTTTAAACACTTGTCATGATCTATCCACAAGTGATGTGGGATAATAACCTCAACATTCACTTTCCTCCAAATTATACGCGTTAAAGACCTAAATTTGAGTCTTCTGCGGTTGTAAATGAACAACATAGAGACACATTTTATATTTTGGTCCTTTATTTTGGGATAATGAAAGCAAGTTGTCTGATATAAGCATGGAGCTCCGGATGGTGACATTTCCCTAGCCGATACCATTTCAATAGAACTTGCTCAGAACATATTCTTTGTATATATGTCTGTTATTTGTTATCTTGGTATAATCTGTCACTTGCAGGTTTCTAGGGACTTAATTGAATGTTCAGTAAAACTTAGTTATCTGTTGTTTATTAATCATTTAATATTTGTCACTTTCTGTAAATGATTAATTGATTTGTAATTCCTATGAAACTATCTGGGAATGTATAAAAGCACTGAGAATAATCTGTAATTAATCAATTCATTAATAAAATTTATTATTTTACCGTATCTCTATATTTACATATACATATGGCGATTTATTGAAATTCAATCATACTGTGTTTATCGATTGTTCTCCGGTCACCAGAACGTGACCGTTTACATGGTATCAGAGCAATAATTCGCTGCGTAATTATTTTGCTAGATTTTGCTAGATTTTTAAATTTAGTTAATAATTCTTTGAGTAAGAATAAAAATAATATAACATGGATTTTAGCCAATGGAGCCAGTGAACACATGGTTAATTCAAACTCTTATTTTTCTGAATATAGAAAAAGTAATATACGTTTTGGTAATATATCAAATGGTTACAAAGATGTTGTTACTTATGTAGGTACAGTGGTTTTTCAATCTGGATTAGTCTTATATAATGTTTTGTGTGTACCATATTTTAGTTTTAACCTAAGTTCAGTTAGCAAATTGACTAGGGATATTCCTTGGTGCTTAAGCTTTAAGTCTAGCATGTGTTTTATTCAGGATCATGACTCTTTGAAGATGATTGGTAGTGAAGCAGAGAGAAATGGTCTTTATGTATTTGAAAATCCTATAGTTATTGTTTCTGGTGTTTCAAATACTCCTTCTCGAAATGTATCTTCTGTTTGTAGTAGTTCTTTTTCAAATAAGCCTTCTCTTTGGCACTATAGGTTAGGTCATCCTAGTAATTCAGTATTATCTCTAGCTATTAATGATGTTCATGTTGATTCTTATAATGTTTGTGATACTTGTCGTCTTGCTAAACATCATAGATCTTCTTTCCCTACAAGTACTTCTTATACTTCTTGTGCTTATGAGTTAATACATTGTGACTTATGTGGTCCATATGCTACTACTACTCATAATGGTTATAGATTCTTTTTTACTATTGTAGATGATTACACTAGATGTACTTGGATATTTGTTCTTAAAAATAAGTCTGATACTGTTAATGTTATTCCAAATTTTCAAAAAATAATTAAAACTCATTTAATTCACATATTAAAATCTTAAAGTCAGGTAATGGTATTGAATTCAACCTAGATGCATTTTATTTGAGTAATGACATTATTCATCAGACTAGCTGTGTAGATACACCACAACAGAATGGAGTAGTAGAAAGAAAGCACGAACATTTTCTTAATGTAGCTAGGGTCTTGAAAATTAGTTCTATGTTACCACTGACTTTTTAGGGAGATTGTATTCTAACAGCATCATACTTAATAAATAGGTTACATACACGATCTTTTGCATAATAAGTCACCTTTTGAAATGTTGTATAACAACAAAGCTTCTTACAGTCATTTAAAAATTATTTAATGCTTATGCTATGCTAGTACATTATCTAGAAACATGACCAAGTTTGATGCAAGAGGAAGAAAATGTGTTTTAATAGGTCATGGTACTAATACTAAAGGTTACACATTGTATGATTTAGATACTCATGAGATTTTTCTTTCTGGAGATGTTGTTTTTTGTAAACATGTAATGCATTTTAATGATAAGATTGGTAACTTAGAAAATACTGATATTGATACTGATCATAGTATACCTAATAATAATATGGTAATGTTAACATTTCTCCTGATAATTTTGATTTAAGTAATGTAGATTATGACATTATTCCTTCTAATGATAATAATGTTGTTTTGTCTTCTAATAGGCATGCTATAACACATAATGCACCTTCTTATTTAAAAGATTATCATGCTACCTCTAATAAAGTCTCTTCCTTGTCTGATAATATTTTGTATCCTTTATCATATTTTGTTTTTTATGATAATGTTTCGGCTAATTTGAAGCCTTTTTGCTTAGCTATTTCATCTAATACTGAACCTAAAAGTTATAAAGAGGCACATACAAATCATTTATGGAAAGATGTAATGAAAAATGAAATTAGAGCATTAGAAAAAAATAATACTTGGGTTTTAAATGAATTATCACCTGGAAAACAAGCTATTGGTTGTAAATGGGTATGTAGGATTAAATATAAATCTGATGGTAGTATAGAAAGATATAAGACTAGGCTTGTAGGAAAATGATATACACAGTTAGAGAGAATTGATTATGAGGCCACCTTTTCATCATTAGCAAAAATTATTACAGTTATGCGTTTTTTTGTCCATAGCAGCTTCTCAAAATTGAATTTTGTCACAAATTGATGTTAATAATGCTTTCTTGCATGGTGATTTAGATGAATAAGTATATGTGTTAGTAACACCTGGTTTTTATCAAGATAAAACTGATTTAGTTTGTAAATTAAAAATCTTTGTATGGGATAAAACAAGCCTCCATGCAGTGGTTTTCTAAACTAAGTACTGCTCTCATTCAGTTTGGTTTCATTCAGTCTTATGCTGATCATTCTTTGTTTACTTATAATAAAAATGGTATTTTTTTAGCTTTGCTTGTATATGTGGATGATATTCTTATTGGTAGCAGTTCTTCTATTTTAGTTGAACAGGTTAAACATTTTTTAGACACTCAGTTTAAATTAAAGGATTTAGGACCTATTAAATATTTCTTAGGTTTGGAAATTGAAAGAAATAAAAATGGTATTCATGTTTGTCAAAGGAAATATGTCTTAGAACTATTAGCTGAAACAAGTCAATTAGCTGCTAAACGTGTTAATTTCCCAATGGACATTAAGTCCAAATATACTATTACAGATAATGATTTGCATGAGGACATTACTGAATATAGGAGATTAATAGGAAAATTATTGTATTTAACTATTAGTAGGCCTGACATTAGTTTGCAGTTCATTCTCTTAGCCAATTTTTGTCATCTCCTAGCAAAACTCATTATGCAGTAGTTTTGAGAATTGTAAAGTATATTAAGGGTAATCCTTCTCAAGGTATTTTTTTATCATTCTTCTTCTAATTTCAGCTTAAAAGCTTTTAGTGATTCTGATTGGGCATGTATAGACACTAGAAAATCTGTCACTGGTTTTTGTATTTATTTAGGTGAAATTTTGATATCTTGAAAAAGTAAGAAACAAAATACCATTTCTATGAGTTCTGCAGAAGCAGAATATAGGGCTTTACCTTCTAATTCATGTGAAATTATTTGGTTATTACACCTACTCAAAATTTTTAATATTACTCATGATCATCCTGTAACTCTTTATAGTGATAGTAGATCAGCTTTAGCACTGACTAATAATCCAGTAACTAAACACATACAGCAGAAAATTATTCACCATTGCATGTTTATACTTCAAGTAATTTAGCTGATATGTTTACACAACCCAACTTGAGGGAATATATTGAATACATATGTGTGTTATTTGTTATCTTGGTATATATGTCTGTTATCTTAATTTAATGTTCAGTAAAACTTAGTTATCTGTTGTTTATTAATCATTTTATATTTGCCACTTTATGTAAATCATTCCTATGAAACTATCTGGGACTGTATAAAAGGACTAAGAATAATCTGTAATTAATCAATTCATTAATAAAATTCGTTATTTTACCGTCTCTCAATATTTACATATGCATACTGCGATTTATTGAAATTCAATCGTACTGCAAAACTAGAAGATGAAAGATGAGATCGTTTGATGCAAACTGCCTTTCATATTTAACAATTTTCCGTTCCGTGGTTTTATAAACAACATCGCCCATTTCAGTTATAGATGGCCTCATGGCCAAAAATAAAATAGAGGCAATAGATACGTTTAAACACAAGTTATCAGCTAATTTCAAGGAACCTTCACTAACCATAAAGACCAACCTCCAAACAAGCCTCTCGCGTTAGTTTTAGATGCTGCTTGTTTCCATTTCAACGAGGCAACAAGCAGCATCTACACTACGAGCAAAGCTCGCAAGTTTTTGAAAGATACTGTTTCCTAAGTCTTACAATTTAGAAGGAAGAGCGTGACTGTGTAAAGAAACGCCAGGTCTTTTATTAATACAAAGGGCTGGATTTTAGAAGCCCAATTGCTTACAAACAAAACAAATTATGTGTTTCCGTACAATTTAACAAAACTTTGCACAATTTAATGAACCTACAGACCACTGACACTAAAAATTCAACTATTGTCATGTATACACACCTTTTTAATTTATTCCAAACTATAACGGACAAATTCAATTATTATTCAAACTAAAAGTTACGTTCTCTCCCAGTCAACCATTCATAAATAAACCTCTAAAATATCACCATCATAAGATAATCTCACACTAAAATATCGATCAGAAGTATACTTCCTTTTCTGATCCATAAAATAACTTTTCCTTCTTGATTCGGCTAAAGAGTTCTCCGAGGATATTGACGAGTTGTTTTTATTTTCAGGAATAATATAGCTTTTCATACCAAGCGATTCCTAATCAATTTGCTGCAATAGATCCGCTGCTCGTTCTGAACCACTTGAGGTGTGATTCTGTGCATGTAGTGCTTGCTCAATGGCTAGTCTTTCAGCTTTTATTTTTAGCTCCTGTAGGCTATTGCCAATCCTTGAAGACACAGCATCATATAAATCACCTCTATCTTCAGTTTGATCCTTATTGATGAGCAAATCGTCGAAGTAGATGGGTTCTCCCATAAGAACAGTCACCTAAGGATTATTACGATGGGGAATGTGTTAAAAATCTGAAAGTCAAGTTCATATATGATGAAAAAAACTGAAGAACATAAGTAAAGTTTCTGATAACATTTATACCAATGTCCAAGATAGTTACTTACTGGTAAATTAGTAATAAAACTAAAAGCAAAACAAACAGAAAGACAAAGCTCAAGTAGGTAACAACTAACTGAACCTAAGAGTCGTATCACACTCCGGATTGTCAAAGAAAAAACCAAGGCCCGAGATCTATAAAATACATTCAATAAGATTCTCTCCCAGTTCAAACTCTTCACTAATAACATCTCATGTATTCAGGTGTTCATTTCTAAGGCTTACAAGTAATTCACAAGTTTAGCATATCATTCTTTATACTGTAGAAATTATACAGTCAGTCCATCCGCATGCAAATGATGGCTTTTTTCTTTTACAAGTTGGGCACTAAACAAGTATTTATAAAAGCCATGTAAACCTACTTACCAAACAACAGTTCCATTGTTATCATTCAATAATCATTGACAACAGAAAATATACCTGAAGTTTTCCTCTATTAATCTATTAGATGTAAAAGAAATAACTTATACGTTACAAAGGTTAAATTAGCCATTTCACGCAGAATTCGTGTTATCACCTGCCTCAGAAAATCATTTTCCCCTAGCACGATACAAAGTATATGAGCATAAATAAAGCCATCAACATTTTTGTTCAAGACCAAGTATGTCTAGCTCAGTTCTAGACTAGTCATGATGCTGTAAAAGTCAGGAAGGACACTCTGAGCGCATCAAATGCATACTTTTTATTATACTCCAGCATCATACTGCATTAGAGTATGAATTCTCAAAAATATTGCAAAGAGATGCGAAACATCACGATATTTAATTAAATTACATGTACTGACACTACTGGGATCGGCAATCAATTGAAACTCAACAACTCGTAAAAGCCAAAATTAAGCAGCAAAACACATTGTCATTCAGGTTTGTAATATCATAAAAAAAAAATCAGTCATTGCAAGTCAATCATAAAAAAAACTAGTAATTTGTTATGTCATGAAAATAGACTGTAGCCATGTTTAGTAGGGCGCAAATGTTGTAGCTCTTATCTGTGTAACACGGAACGTAGAAGCAGAACTAACAAGAGATGCCACATAAGGAAAGAAAAGATGCATCACTTATATTGTTAGAACTCAGTTGATCAGAAAGGGTTCAGAAATGTGCTTAAACGTAAAAATTATCACAATTACAAGGGTTACAGGTATAGGAAATATTAAACCAATAGTTAAAACATCCGTATAAATAACTCCTAATGAAATTTGTATATTCAGTGACATATAGGAGCAGGGGATGCCCAAAGTTGAAGGCTGTACTGCACAATCTAAAACGAAAAAATGGTTACTTGAAAACTCACCTCCTTGCCAATATGGGGAAACTTAGCTCCTACAGGCATGATATCTTGCATACCAATATGCACAAAGGGAACAACCACGGGAATGTTATCTGAATCCAACACCAGCCTGTTGAGATTTTGAATTATGAGTAACAATATAACTATATCACATCTAACCCTACACAAAATGGGTTGAACTATATAATTTGTGAAGTAATTTAAGAATTATTTACAAAAAGGAAATTTGAACATAACTAGCACAACATCACAAGTACTGTTCTAGTGGATATTTCTGACCTGCCAACGCCCCTCTTGGCAGAGCCCATGGTCCTCCCACCATCTCGGGAACGGCTTCCTTCTGGAAATATATGGACCCAACCGCCACTGTTCAATTTGGCAATAGCCATGTCCATTCCCTGCTAGCAAATGTTAAGCAACATTAGCAAAGTCACCATGTAGAAACTAAAAACACAGAAAAAGAAAATAACAATGTCATTTTCGAAGTTCAGCAGACCATCATCGAAAAGGGAAAATCAACAACTCGTGAGATAGACTAGTAGCAAGCACAGTTTTGCCTTTACCAAAAAAAAAGTTGCTCTTAATTGAACATATGAGCTTTCCCTCCTAAGAGTGGCAAATTCTCTTTTTTCCCAGACATGCACTAGCAGATTAGCCACATCAGCTTACAAGAAGTTACGAAAATGAACCAAAAAATTGCAAAAGTTCTTTCTTCCCTTTTTTTGAGTAAAATATTAACGTGAACCGGTCAATGTGTAAACAAGATATAAAACAAGTACTGTAATATTTCGATTTTCAGCCAAAGTAAAGATCTACGTAAGGGGGTGGGAACATAGAAAGAATGAAATGAGCAAATATAAAAAGCTGTTAAGATCTGAGAATTTCTATTTACTTACACATTTTCAGATTAGAAATGGAAACAAATTTTCAAAAAGAAAAGAGTAGTACCTTTTGATAAATTCCATCACCACGTGAAACTGGTAATACTTTCACACACTTAAAAAATGCAGATGTCACTGGATTGCGGAAACATCAAGCAGTTGCACAAAGTGTCCACCTCAACTTATTAGCATCAAATAATTTCCCCGGCGATAGCAGTGATGCAATCACCAAAGGATCATCCATCGAAGCAACGTGATTGCTTACCTACAATAAGTACAAGTATATTCTTTTAACATAATAGCTATAAATAAAACATAGTTTTCACAAATGAACGCAAATTAATCAATTCAGGAAAGATAGATACAGTAAGGAGAGGCTGCTTCTCTGGTCTATTTAACAATGCTTGATGTAGATTTTCTGCACCGTGTATCTGGAGCACATGTACAATCAATCAAAATAGAGAAAAAAAAAGTTACGAGCGATGATTGTACTTAATATATTTCTACCTCACCTGGACATTATTAAGGCCATGCAACATGACATGCATTCCCAAGGACAGGAATAGCTATAGCTTGAAGCATGCGAGTTACAACAGAATCCTCCTCCGCTCCAAGGTCGCCAACAACTATAAGGCGCATGACTCAACATTACTCCACTTTAGTATGATAGTATTCTTTAAATTATTATCGTAATGTATTCACAAGAAATAAAGGGCAAAACATCTAAGTATCAATCAAGAAGGGAACAAATTGTGAGTTTACATATATTCCAAAAACCTCCTTGAAATAATGCTCAATTAGATGCCAGCAGAGAAGGTAGCGAATGAAATAAATATATAGAAGCAAAATCAAAGTGTATTCCCTAGCATATGAGGATGTGAAGTTGTTTAGCTAGTCAATACTCCGTTCATGAGAGCGAGATTTTGTGTTTATACTTTCCTTTCCTGGATTATTCCTACAGGTTCTTGTAGTTCTTTGTTTTGTAAGAAAATGTTATAAGATATAAATCTGAAAGTACATACTAGTAATACAATTAAAAACTTCCACAAAATCTCCATCTAAAGTCATATGCTCCATCATATTAGAAGATACGAGACAGATAAACAACCATACAAGCAATGTAGAAAAAGTTTAGTAATTGAGTAAATTGTGAATAATTAATACAGTTGTTACAAACATAGAAACAGATTTGCATTATTACAGAGTAACATCCAATTCGAGAATGAAAGCATATTTTTACAAATAGAAGTTCAATAACAGAAAAACAAGGTTTTTACCAAACATGTACCGGAAAATATTTCGTTGTACATATTTCTGAAGAATAACTTGAGCTTTTAAAAAAGTCATTGCGTAAAAAGACTACCGGGAACTTAAATTGAAGATCGTGTTCATAGGTGAATCCACTATTATGCCTAGGATGGGATTCCCTCCATTGTTTTTGCATAATAACTAGTTGTAAGAATTAATTTTAGTTATTTGTTTAGCTTTAGGGCCCGTTTTGCAAATCTACTTAGAGAAAGCAATGAGAACAAAATCTGCCTAAAATTTTAGAATTAATTTTGGACGTAAATCTGCTTAGAAAAATGCTTTAAAAAAGCTGCATAGTAGTGTTTGGCACCACTGTAACTTTTTTATTTAACTTATAACTTATTTTTATTGATAGATCATAGTCATCTATTGTAACTTATAAGAGAGTTGTAAACAAACAAATTATTTTAGAAACCTTTTATTTTTGCAAAATTTAAAGTGAAATAACTTTTAAAAACCCGCAAATTCCTAGCTTATCTTCTTTGAGCTTCTTTCTTTTTTTTTTTGATCCAAAATTAGCTTTCTAAAAGCTAAAAAAAACTGACACACCAATTGTACTTATAAACCTTTATTTTTTGCAAAATTTAATGTGTAAAAACTAAAAAAAATCCACAAATTCTTAGCTGATCTGCTTTTGCGCCTTTTTAAATTTTTTGACCCAAAACTAGCTTTCTAAAAACTAAGAAGGAAAAAAAAAATGAAGGAAATAAACAGTTGCCCAACATGCACTAAGATAGACAGATTCTAAATATACCAAGCTAAGGCTTCAAATTATGTATCGTTTTAGTGTTTGATACATTGTCAGGATTTCGATTTTTTATGGCCTCTAATATTGCACCAACTTTAAAACTACTTTGCCTTAAAGTTTTAACAATTTCTTTTTCATCTTGGGTTAAACGAGCACGTCGTGCTTGCCCTTGGAGGTAAGTTGGAGGTGGGTGGTTATGTTGTCCATTTTCTACGTGACACATCCATTCACCATTAACTACGTAACCTTTAATGAAAAATGGACAATCTTTTTTCTTTGTACCTGAATTTACGGAAGATGGTTTTTTTTTTCGTAAACCCCCAATTTATCACACACAATATCAACATACGGTGTTCTGCTCCCATCACCCCCTCCAGACCTACGAATCGTAAGAATGAAACCCCAATTTCCAGCCACATCAGCAAGATCAGCAAGCATTTCATCCCTTGTTTCCCAAGTCAATTCATCAACTTCAAAGTGCTCTGAATAATCAGTTAGCTCATCGTTTGAGCCACTGGATGAATTCGCATTGTTGTTATTCCATTGGTTGTTGTCATAAACATAGTTGTAATTCATTTTCGAAAAATGTTTGTTTATATTTTTTTTGGGAAGAAAGGAGTATTTTTTAAGAGATTTCTGAAATGTGTTTGTGTTTGATTTTAGGGTTTGTTAGAATTGGCAAAAATAAACATATTTATAGTGTTAATTTCAGAAACCCCACAAGGTGGTGTCATTTCCAAACTTTAATAATGCATTGAGTAGTCATTTTCGGATAGGGTTGTCAAGTCATAATAATTCAAAAGTGATAAGGTGTTGTCGGAATTATTTTGATAGATATGGTATCCAATGTCATTTACACTACAAACCGTATATTACTTTTACGGTTTGTAGTTTTTTTTTTCGTGTAGTCATTTCCAAACTTTAATAATGCATTGAATAGTCACTTTCGGATAGGGTTGTCAAATCATAATAATTCAAAAGTGATAAGGTGTTGTCGGAATTATTTTGATAGATATGGTATCCAATGTCATTTACACTACAAACCGTAGATTACTTTTACGGTTTGTAGTGTTTTTTTTGGTGTAGTTATTTCCAAACTTTAATAATGCATTGAGTAGTCATTTTCGGATAGAGTTGTCAAATCATAATAATTCAAAAGTGATAAGCTGTTGTCGGATTTATTTTGATAGATATGGTATCCAATGTCATTTACACTACAAACCGTAGATTATTTTTACGGTTTGTAGTTTTTTTTTTTTTACGTTATTAACGGTGATTCAAGTACATTCGTAAAATGACGCTGCTTAAATCAGGGGTACAAACCGTACATTTATTTTACGGATTGCACAGAATACATGCAAACCGTACATTTAATGTACGGTTTGTATGAAATCTGTACAAACCGTACATTAAATGTACGGTTTGTATGTATTTTTCAGAAAATTGCAAATCAGTCCCTGCATTTTGTAAAAACTCAATATTGGTCCTATCAATTAAAATACAGAATATTTTTTACAAACATACAAATCAACCCAACTAGTGTTTGTAGTGTTTTTTTTTACGGTTGGTTAAATTTACGGTTTGAATGAAATCTGTACAAACCGTACATTAAATGTACAGTTTGTATGTATATTTCAAAATATTTAGGGTTTGTAAAAATCAAACATACGAATCAAATTAAACTTACGAATTTATAACGTACAAATCAAACATACAAATCAAATTAAACTTACGAATTTACAATATTCCAACTCAGCTAAGAATAAAACTTACAAATCAAACATAGAAATCAAATACAAAAAACACAACTGTGCATTTATTTTTTTTTGTAACGACTAAATGATTTAAAGTTTGACGTAGAGAGCATCTTTCCCGCCGATGTTAATCTATCCGATGATGGCTCAGCAGACTCTTCGATTTCGTTTAGCTCCGTACGCCGTCTCTGTCGATGCTGCGATTCTGGATACGGAGCACGCTCGTGGGATGTAAGTGTCAATCCTCGACTCCAACTGTCGGTTGAATGCTGACCAGGATGATGCTCGTACGACCCAAATGATTGTCTATGATGATCGAACGGAACATCGTCCTGAACGTACTCCGACCCAGCAAAAGAAGCACGACGACCATGACCACTTGAACTCGGACCCAGACCCTGATCTGTAGTCGGGGATCGACCTCCAGTCGATCTTCTACCCCCGCTACGCCCGCCGCTACTAGATTCGCCTTCCCCTCTGCCTCTTTCGTCGGTACGCCGACAACTTGAAGCCCTAGTGTAAGTCCTTGGGTCGTAACGTAGGTCGTCATCACCATCGTCGTCGTCGTCGTCATCGTCATCCTCCTCATCCGAATGTTCATCAACTGACCCATACGGATTCATTCCTATTTCAGCGAAGTCCTTTCGTAGTAAGTCCACTTCCGTTTTCATTTTCGCCCGTTTGAACGATTTGAAATTGCGGCGCACTACCGCTTTCTGAAAAAAAAACCAATAAAAAATGATTTATAAGTATTGAAATATACAAACAGAAAAATAACAATCAAATATTAATGAACTTTAATTAGTTGTTACCATTTTATTGAACAACCCCGTATGCTCCCGGAAACCGTGAGATGGCGGGACAAGTTCAGATGGGTTTATGAAGATGCGGGTCCTCTCTCTATACCATCTCATGTAATCCGGTGACGTCCCCGTACCAAATTCGTCGTTAACAAGCCTGTTGTGGCGGTCATTCCACACGGTTATAAACTCTGCAAAAAGTGTAGGCCAATCGTGTTTTTGCCCAATCCCAAATCTTCTATCCTTGCCGTGACCCTTTCTGGGTTTCCAAATATATGTAGGGACCCGTTGAACAAAACCGAACTGTCTCATGAACCTGTCCGCGTGGTGGAACTCAATCTTCTCATTACAAATGAGAGGCACAGAACAATGCCACATATAACAGCCCCGCATGCAGTATTCCGGATACTGATTGAGATTCCCGTAAGGTTGCCACATTATCTGTAATCAGCAAAATTAGAATATATAAACAAGAGTTTAAAAATACTAGTAATAAATTCTGCGAACATAAGATCAATGCAAACATATACAACATATAATACGTAAGTTACATATAATACGAAAGTTAAAATTTACCTGTTCAGGCGACATATTGTCAAACTGGTCACGTATGTGGACCACATTATGTCCGTAGACATATGGCGTAAGGTTAGTTTGCCTCCAAATCTTTCATCTGTAATATACAAACAAAACCCGATAAACAATAAATATAACCGGCAGCTAAGTAAATGATAGATGACACAATAAAAAAAAACAAAAATCCAATACAAAAACTAAATAATATCATACCTGTAACCGAGGGAGAACCTAGGCCAGCCCTCAGGTGGCTCGATATCTTCCGGCAGCTCTTCACATGGTCTAACCGGCAGTAGTCTGGTAATCGCCAACATATCCAGAAACATCACCGCCCCGCTTACTCCGTTTGCCTTACAACGTACCAACCCGCATAGATTAGCCTCTAACCAGGCCAGAAGAGCTGATCCCCAACTATACTCAGCACATGTGTCAAAATCCTCCAGAAATGGCAGAGGCCAGAATGGAATCTGATCACTGCTCTTATCCAAAAACACATGTGCCCCCAGTAATAATAGCATGGCAGCCCTTGACTGATATAGCAAACGCTCCTCACTAGGGTTGGGGGTAATTCACCAAAGGTGTGTAACATACAATCAAGTCTAACTGTCAAACAGTTTGTATCGACTTGATGGTCAGCAGGTCTAACACCCAACAAACTCTCTATCATATCCAACCTGCTCGCCTTGGTGTCATTCCGCTCCGACCGGGTAACAGCAAGACCATCAACCCTGAGACCAAGCATAATCTCTACATCCTGTAGAGATATCCCCAACTCTCCACCGACAAAATGGAACGTGTGCGACTCATCACGCCACCTATCAACTAAGGCTGTAAGCAAGTCTCGGTCTACGGTATAATTACCTATAGTGTGAATACCGTAAAAACCAGTCCTAATCAAATTTTGAACTACCCTTTCCGGCGTCGGTATCTGCCAACTATAATTATAAACCCTAATCTTATTGGCATCTCCTCTACCCGCTTCTCTTCCAGCATCCCAAGTCTGATTAGAAATGTGACCGGTCTGTCGTAAAATGTCCAACCTGCCTTTAATATGTTGACCTGGGTCTGCCATCCTAACTATGATAACCAAATATAACTCAATTAATGATAACCAAACAATGATAACATAACCAATTAATAACCAATTATAACCAAACAATGATAACATAACCAATTAATAACCAATTATAACCAAACAATGATAACTCAATGATAACCAATTAATGATAACCAAACAATGATAACTCAATTATAACCAAACAATGATAACTCAATGATAACCAATTAATGATAATCAAATAATGATAATCAATTAATAATAACCAAAACAATGATAACTCAATTATAACCGAACAATGATAACTTAATTTTTTAATCATAACCAAACAATAATAACTCAATTTTTTAATCATAACCAAACACATTTAATGATTACCAAACAATGATAACTCAATTTTTTTATAAAATGGATAAAATATCAACAACCCCAATTTTTAGTACGTGTTTGGGCAAACAACCTAATTAAAAAACATAATTTTATAAAAACCCCTAATTTTCAAAACGGGTAAATATTAATAAAGCGTAACTATTTTTATTTTTCTCAATCAAAACAAATAACCATCATAAACATGTAACATCATAACCAAACCATTAGTAATAAATATCTAAATAAACAAATTTCAATAAAAACCATAATTTTTTTATTAAATGGGACAAATATCAACAATTATTATAATTTCTATAATTAATATAAACAAACAACAAACAATTATATATAGCTAAGTGAATTATGGATTTACATATTTTATATATTTTTTGCTATTTTACAAATTAAAATTACACACAAAAAAAGAAGAAGCAAAAATGGGACAAATATCAACAATTATTATAATTTCTATAATTAATATAAACAAACAACAAACAATTATATATAGCTAAGTGAATAATCAATTTGCATATTTTATATATTTTTTCCTATTTTACAAATTGAAATTACACAAAATAAATAATAAATTAGAGAATAAAAGATATACCTTCAATTATGGATAAATTTGATTGATGATTTGGGGTTTTTGTTAATAAATTTGATAGTTATTGTGGTTGATTGATTTGGGTGGTTTTTTTGAATGAAAATTGAGGGTTTTTGAGAGAAAGAGAGAATGTAGTATAAAAATTGTTTTTTTTTTTTAAAACGTAAGTTTCTGTTTTCCAGGGACCTGCTTGACAATTTTTGCGCAGGGACTGACTGTGTAATTTCTGAAAAGTAGGACTGACTGTGTAATTTCTGTATAAATTACACAGACCGTAGATTAAATCTACGGTTTACAGTGAATCACTGTAAACCGTAGATTTAATCTACGGTCTGTGCGTTTTTTCAGATTAATTGCTGTTTAAAAATCCATCCTCAGACTAGTATATAACATTATTTATTAGGAGTATTTATGTGTAAACTACATTAACACGTGTTGGTTTTAATAGTACTTTTATTAGTTATTCAGTTATAATGAAAATCAACAACCTAAAATATGAAATAGGTGACAAATATCACTCAACCGGTCCCTCAAATTTTAAAACAATCCACTATTAGGTCCACTAAAATCAATAAATGCTTATACGATAATACGAGTACCTTTCTTGCGATAGAAAGCTGAGGAGGTTGGGGGTTGACGGAATTTATGAAGCCAGCGTTGGATTGTGGACGGAAAACAAGAGGAAGAGTAACGGTGACGATCAACGGCCAATCTAAATCTCTCTCTTAATTGGAGCTGTAACGAAAGGACGCTCCCCCTTTCTAATTCCATTCTCAATTTATTTATTCTGTTTATTTATTTCTTGTTGTGAAGGAAAACTTGTAATGAGCGTTGCAAAGATATGAAAATTGAGAAATGATTTAGGATTATATTAATTTGTGGGTGGAGAGAAGGCAAGGTTTGGAATAAATATCTCTCACCCGCCCCCCTTATAGATACGTGGTAAAAAAATAGACACCGACACAGATGCTGTCTGCTGACGTGATATAGGGAGGTCTAATTATTTTAATAACTTTCTTTTATCTTACATTCAAAATGAAAATTGTTATTCCTTGAATCCGAGGCTTTTAGCTTTTGAAACTTTTATATTAAACATTATTATCATGTTGAAACTATTAATTACAAATCAGTAGCCTCATGCTAATTACCAAAATAGCTCCGTGTTATATTGCGTCATGACCCTCCACGTCATCCAATCCCATACTTTTCTTGTCCTTTTCACTCTCTCTTTAAAATCGTCATTTTGTATGTAAAATCTGCGAAAAAAGCCATTAATTCACAAAAATAGCCTATAAAACCTGTGATAAACTTGCCATCATATCTGTCGCACAATATAATCGACATAATCGAAACGAAACTTGAAGTAAAAACAAGCTTCTACAATGTAAGAGGTAATTCGCACCATTTTAAAAAAAATAAAATATGATGTTATTCCTATTAACATTCACTATTAAACTAATGACTATTTATATTAACATTCATATAATTTTTGACACCAAAACTGTAATAGACTGAAACCATAGCAAGTTTTATAAAACTAGAAAAATTCGTTTATTATGTTGTGTATTAGATTGTCAATTCTGAGTTATTTTTTTTATCAAAAATTAATTTATCAAGTTATTCCCATTAGACTGTCAGTTCAGAACTAATTTATCAAGTTATTCCTATTAGATTGTTTATTAGATTGTCTCTTGTTTATTTTTCAATATTTTACTATGAAATGTGTGTATTACATTGTCAGTTAATTTTGTGTATTAGATTATCAATCTCTCGTAATTTTTCCAAATTTATGATTGCCAATTAATTTGTTAATTTGGTTTGTAAATTTGTTTGTCAATTAAATTGTAAACTGTTTTTATATTAGATTGTTTATTAGATTATGTATATTATAAGGTGTATTAGATTGTGTATATTAGAAAGTGTATTAGATAGTGTATATTAAAGTGTGTATTACATTGTGTATATTAGAGAGTGTAGATTGTCAGTTCAAAATTAATTTATCAAGTTATTCCTATTATATTGCGGATTAATATTTTTCTGTACCTTTGTTTGTCAATTAAATTGTCAATTGTGTAAATTTGTATATTAGATTGTCAATTCTGAGTTTTTTTTTTTGACAAAAATTAATTTATCAAATTATTCCCATTACATTAGATTGTCAGTTTAGAATTAATTTATTAAGTTATTCTTATTAGATTGTCTTTTGTCTTTTTTTTCAATATTTTACTATAAAATGTGTGTATTAGATTGTAAGTTTTATGTTTGTTTTTTTACAAAATTTATTGATATTAATACTCTCTAAAATTCTGAAGTTAACAACTCCAGAAATCAACAACAATCTAATTTACAATCCAATATAAAAAAAAATGCAATCTACTATATATTAGACATTTGATTTTTTAATGACAATTTAATGTCTAATATATATTGTTAAATAACAAAGATCACAACAAAATTGTTAAAAAAAAAACAAGGAGTAATTAAATTTCCATTCATTAACTATAAAAAAAAACTTCCATTCAAAACGAACACACCCACCATCAACAAAAAAAAATACATAGAGAAACTAAACATGAAAATTGGGGCACTGCCCTTTACGCCTGAGCTTTTAACTCGGCAACCTCTTTCTTGAGTTCTTCAACTCGAGCAGTGAGCCTGACAATTTCTGCCACGTTGTTTTCTTTATCCTTTTCTAGAGTATGAATATACTCATAGACCTCATCGACCTCTTTTTCCTTCTTCTCCTCCTCTTCCTCCAACTTGGAGACTTTGTGCTCCAATTTTTGGACTTTCTTAGCCCTCTGAACTACCTCCTCATTTGATTCATACTCTCGCTCATCATTGTAGTCCTTTTCCTCACCACTGCTGGAGAAATAAGAAGTTGTGTTTGAGTTGTATTTTTTTTTTTTTTAGGGAGACAATTTTTTAGATTAGCAACACAACTTGCCCAGTCACTATCACAGAATCCTTTCAAAATTAAACTAAAAGTAGCAGAATAAAACAACCCTTGGCTAGGAGATTTTTTAAGGTACTTAAGATCCCAAATAGCTGCATTATAATGAGCTTCAGTAGGAGCACTTAGAAACTGGCTTAAAGTGTTGACAGAAAAACTAATATCCAGTCGAGTGATTGTCAGATAAATCAATCTCCCAATGAGCCTCCTATAACTTGTAATATCAGCGAGAGGTACACTCCCTTGTTTAGAGAGTTTAAGATTTGTCTCCATAGGGAAAGTAACAGCTTTAGAAACTAAGATGCATGTATCTTCAAGGAGATCTAACACATATTTTCTCTGGTTTAAGAAGATGCCAGTATCATTTATGGCTACCTCTATACCTAAGAAATATTTCAAATTACCCAAGTCTTTAATGTGAAAAGTTGTATTGATAAAAGCTTTTACCCTGTCAATAAGCAATTTACCTTAGCTTCCTAGGATGATATCATCAACATAGACAAGTAATACCAAAAAACTTGTCTCAGTTGTTAATGTTAAACAAAGAAGAATCAGCATGAGACTTAACAAAACCATAGCTAATAAGAGTTGTAGATAGTTTGCTAAATCATTGTCTACTGGCCTGTTTTAAACCATATAGAGACTTATGTAGTTTGCATACCTTAGAGCTATTTGGTTGTACATAGCCTGGAGGTGGTAGCATGTATACCTCTTCTTCTAACTCACTATGCAAAAAAGCATTATTCACATCCAATTGTACTATAAACCAGTGTTTTGATGCACCTACAACAAGTAGGCACCTCACACTTGTCATTTTTGCAGCTGGACTGAAAGTCTCTTCAAAATCCACCCCCTCCATCTGTGTATACGCTTGAGCCACAAGTATAGCCTTATATCTTTCAAGGGAACCATCAGATTGAGTTTAACTTTATACACCCATTTTCTCCCAATTACATTTTTGCCTAGAGGCAAATCAACCACATACCAGGTTTTGTTTGACTCTAAAGCCTTCATTTCTAAGTCCATGGCATTTATCCATTGTGGACATCTAGAAGAAACTTTAAAAGACCCTAGTTCTTGTATAGAAGATACAACCATACAATAAGTTTTGTGAGCGAAAGAGATGATGGAATAAGAAATATGATTTCTAATATCATGCTTAACCTGTTTGGCACTGGAATAACAATGAATTTTTTTTACATGACCTGGTACAACTTTAGGTCGTTCTGAATTCCTCATAACATGTATGCTAGTTGCTATGTCATTTTTCTGTTCTGTACCCACTAGAGAAACAATTTCTTTAGGTAGTAGATAAGGGAAAATATCTTCATAGAAAACTACATCTCTAGATATAAAATAACTTTTGGTTTGAAGATCCATCAATCTGTAACCTTTGGTGGCAAATTCATATCCCATAAAAACACTCTTTCTGGATCTAGGTAACCTATTAATAATATGAGTTGATGTCATGACAAAATCTCCCCATAAATTAATTGGCAAACCTGATTGAAATCTTAAAGCTTGTGCAACATTGAGCAAATGTTGGTGTTTTCTTTCCACTCTGCCATTTTGTTATGATGTTTCTACCCAACTAGTCTGGTGTATAATGCCTTTAGCATTATAAAAACTCATAAAATCAAACTCTAAACCATTATCAGTTCGTACCACTATGATCTTTTTGTGAAATTGACTAGAACCCATCTCATAAAAAGTCTATATTAGAGTTCTAATTTCAAATTTATTCTTCATTAATAGCACCCAAGTCACTCTAGAATGATCACCAACAACAGTCAGGAAATAAGAATAACTACCATTTGTACATTTACAGTAAGGTCCCCTAATGTCAAAGTGTACTAAATCAAAAGAACAAGTTGTTCTTAACATACTATCAGGAAAATGACAATCTCTTTTGTCTAGAAAACTGACATATATCACAAGGTCCAGGTAAAGAATTCCTCTTCAAATCATCTATCTTATTTGCCAATATGGCTAAATTATGAGTGGAAGCATGTCCAAATCTAGTATGCCATTTATTATATGTACAATGGACAGAAAAAACAACTGGTTGTGACCTTCTTTCTTGGCCCAACACCGTCACATTCTTCAAGAAATATAACCATTTTATGTTGTTAAGCTATCCCAATCGTTTTCCAAGAAACTTGGTCCTGGATCAAGTAGTGTGTTGCATTAAACATTAGGCAACATCTTAAGTCTCTACTAAGCTTACTTGCTAAGATCAAATTATACACAAAACAAGGAACACAAAAACCATTGTACTAAACTATTATCAAAAACCATTGTACCAACATGAGTAACTTTGGCTATATGACCATTTGGTAGAGATACCTCATAATTATATTCTTCTTTAACATTAGTTACATTAGATAGAGAGTGAACCATGTGCTCATTTGCACTAGAATCAATCAACCACATCATATCCCTGTTCTTGTCACTTATACTAGTAATAGCATTAAGTGCAAAAAATTCAAGAGAAGAGTTTAGAGAATTACCAGAGATGCCAGTATAGCTCATATGAGCAAGATTTGATGTCCCATTGACACTTTGATCATCTTGAATACTTTGTGCCTTCGGTATTTTGCACAAATTTTGGTACTGATCTTGAGTAATAGAGCAAGAACCAGAACCATTATTATCCTGATCAAAAAACTTAGCAGTCCTGTCACGCCCAGGATTTTGGATAAACTCGGGTCGTGAATGTAAATGAAAGTAAAAAGGAAAAAGTTTAAATAACGAAACATGCGGAATGCCATTCGGTAATATGCCAATCAATAGAACCAAATAAATACTTCAGGTCAGGCCGATAATCACATTTGATTCACTAAATTGGCTTAAGAGTAGCCAACGGTGTTCAACTGTGACAACACAAACAATACACTACGTTTTAGAAAATTTCGGCATGAGTTTTGCGTATCTATGTGTTTCCAATAAATTAGACCTGTCTGAAACAACACATAACAAAATCGCAACGCGATTACCAAATAATCCAACAAGGATAAATCAAATCCAACCCAGCTGACATTCTATAAAATAGCGCAATATAAAATATACAAGTGCACAAGATAAGTTACTCCAAGCAAAAGAAAATTAATCTCGTGTTAAACGCTTACTAGGCCAACAAGGCTCAAAATGAGATAATGCCAAAATGAATAAAAAATAAGTCTAGCGTGCGCGCGATCACGTGTAATATGATAATGAGCTTCATGCAAGCACTCTAAACTTCGCCACCATCTACGTCAGCACCTGTACATCGATCGTGAACAAAATGTACAGAAAACAAAGAAAGGAGGTAAGAAAACAATCTCGCATTAAAAACGGAGCGTGCTACTAAGCACGCACACACAATCCTAACATGGCAAATATGATATCTTCGCAAATAATAACAAAGGGCAATTGCACGAAAAACACATCAACAAATATAACTCGCAACACAAGTAAATGAACATGTAATCAAGATCAACTGAATTAATAATAAAACAAAATAAAACAAAACAAAACAAAATAAAATAAAACAAGACTCAACGAAACACAAAGTCGGGATTGTCTCACATGTACCCACTTTTAGAGCCACTCTGCTCTAGGACCCAAAGTGCAATGGTTCCCTCACCCATATTATGACACTAATATGTGACCAAAAGATATGGGGTCGGCTTTAAGGGGACTAACCCTATGGTACCGATATACATAATCCTTGCGCAAGTTTCCGGGATCTCACCGTAAGCTGACACAGCTTCACCTTAACACTTGGTACTGCAATCTCTAAAATAAATATAAAATACTCCGAATGCCAAACACGAAAATAGTGTTGAACTTAGAGTTCAATAATAGATTTTGATTATAACTTTGATTATGTTTTTAATGATTTTACGTTTTCTCTATTTCGATTATATAATGCTTGTCTTTTCCAAAAAGAGAATTTGTAAATTTCCGCATGCCAGAAAGATAGAGCATTCGAAAACGAAGCCGACGGTTCAAGCAGAACCAGAATCGAAGCTAAAACGAAGGAGTTATGAGCATTCGAAGAATAGCGGGAATACTGAAGAAACGACCGATCGACTGGACAAAAACGACCGATCGTTTTTGGTCCAAATTCTTCCAGAGAATTCAGTATGAAAACGACCGATCGTTTTCTGAAAACGACCGATCGACTGTAGAAAACGACCGATCGTTTTCTGCAGAATTCGAAAACAGCTTTTCAGCTTATTCTGGGGAACAGCTTAAAACCTTTGGTTAAAACCCTCAACCACTACCAACGGTCAGAAAAACAAAAAACAGACATTTGGTCTATATAAACCACCCCCAATAACTCTCAAAACAATCAATCAATACCAATCTATCATCCTTCAACCTCTCTCATTCAAAACCCTAAATATCACCATTTTGGTGTATATACTCGAAAAAGAGGGAAATTAAGGAGAAAGCGATTTAAGCTCAACCGACATCAAAGACTCACAAATTAGCTTATTTAGAAGCAATTAAAATAGTGAGTGTAGTTACATTGTTGTAACAAATTTTGTAAAGAGCAAATTATAAGCTCATTGTGAGTGAGTGTTTGGGTAGAAGCTTTTAAGCCAAAGTGGTGATTAAAAGTTCTAGATTAAACACTTGGGTACTCATATATTGAGGGGGAGTCGTTGACTCGTAAAAAGTGTTCGCTTGCACTTGTATCAAGAGTAGGACCTCGGGTAGAGGGAGAACCAATAGGTCGATTGAGCTCGATAGGATTGTAATATCCGAAAGAAGATTATTTTTAGTCAATTACTCGGTAGTACCGAGGAGAGGACGTAGGCCGTTTGCCGAACCTCTATAAATCTTGGTGTCATCTTCTTTCTCTATCTTTTACTTTCCACAAATATTTATTATTCCTTATTTTCTTGCTTGCGTTTAGTAATTCTAGCAATTCATTAACTCTTGTTAAAACGCTTAAGCTTAGAATTGCATAAGTTGGGTTAGTAGTTGCGCTTAGATTTTAATTAGGCGAAAAGCGCCAAAAACCTTATTAACCCCCCTCTAAGGTTTAGCCACACGGGCCAACAAATAGTAAACTCTACAATAAAACATAAAACACACTTTATAATATTTGATGTAATTAGATAAACACATCATCACAAAAGTATACACGATATCACCACAAGAGTATACAAGATATCACCACTGACACACTTTCACCACTTTCACGTTTTTAAAAGATTTAATTAAATAACACATTTTAATCATTTTATTCTCCACAATTCATTTTATAATAAAAATAGTAAAATCGCCATACACAATATAATCACCATAAAAATAACGATGCAATACACACTAACCATTTCACATAACCTAGCATACAACAAACAACACACAAAACCGCCTTTAAAGCGAAACCATATTCTTCCCCCTTACCTACACAAACGAGAGCTCGTTTGTCAAAAAAGCCCCAAACTCAAGTCGAAAGCCCAACGAACAGTTAGAAACAGATCTGAACAGCCCAATAATGGTCCTTAAACAGCCCTAAAAATGTAATTAAAACCAGCTACGGATTAATATAAAAATCCCTAATTCGGATTATAGAAATTATTCCTAAAAATGGGTTTTTATAAAAGTTAAAATCAGATGAAACGGCTTATATGGATAGATAGCTCTCGAAAAATAGGCAAAGAAAACATATTTGATTGTCGAAAACGGACCCCCGATGACCTCGGAATCGGCTCCCGAAGTCGCTGCCCTAAAACCCTAAACCGCACCCACTACCGCCACCTACCACCACAGCCTGACCAGTCCCTTTCCGGCGACCTAACCCCTTCTCCGACATTCGTCTCTCTCTCCCTCTCTATGTCAACTCCGCTGGTCTCTCTCTCTTCTATCTCCGTATATATGTATCTATGTATATATGTATATGTATAGGTTATATTAATTTACTAATTAGTCCACTTACTTATTACACGATACCAATCACCCCCACAACTATTATATACACTCAATTTCATATCACACATGTATATTTCACACAAATACGTAATCACCCACAAAACTAAATATCACTATCGTATTACTAAAATTAATAATAAAGTACAAGATTTCCGAGACGTTACAGTCCCATTATCAACACTTGAGGCTTGATTTGCACTAGTTTGTGCATTAAAAACACCATTTCTTGACTTAAAACTTGGTGGATAACCATGTAGCTTCCAACATTTATCATCTGTATGCCCCTTTCCCCCACAGTAAACATACTTCAAAATACTCTTTTGGAACTTATTTGGGTTATTATATCCAAAGTTAGGTCCAAAATTAGGTCTATTAGCTGCCATAGCTACTCCTTCTGTGAGAGACATGGGCATGTAGGCAACATCTCTTTGCTTTTCCTCATGCTTAACCAACTGATAGACTTCATTGATATTAGGTACATGCTTCATCATTAAAATCTATCCTCTTACACCACTATAAACCTCATTCAAACCCATGAGAAAAATCATTCTTAGCAATTTATGCTCCCTTTCAAATACTCTTTCAACAAATGAATAAGTGCAAGTGTTAAGAACCCCACAAATACATCTAGAAATAGGGCAAGCCAAAGTCAAATCATTCCATATAGTTTCCAGCTTCATAAAGAATTCAGTAACAGTTTTATCCCCTTGTTTTAGATTGTACAAAAAGTTTTGCAATTCATATACCCTAACTTCAATTCATTGGGCAAATCTAGCCTCAATCATACTCCACGTTTTGTTGCTGTATCAGTACATAAAATGGATTGTCCTATCTCTGCATTTACTGAATTTATAATCAAAGATTGCACAACCAGATTGCATCTAATCCAGGCCTGATATAGACTATCAGTAATAGGGGGGCAGAGAATAGTTCCATTAATAAAACCCAACTTAAAACTAGCACCCAGGGTTATTTCCATAACTCTTCTACAGGTGTGAAAATTACTCCCATTTAACACAGGATTAACCATGGAACCACTATTTGTATCACCAAGTCCAATATAGAATGGTGTTCCAGTCAAATCAACTAGGGGTGACATCGGTTCGGTACCGAATTTTTTGACTACATACCGATACCATACCAAACTAGTTTGGTTTGAGAATTTTTATACCATTACCGAACCAAAAAATTCGGTATACCGAACTTTCGGTATACTAAACTATTCGGTTGGTTTGGTTCGGTTTTATTTTTATACCAAACTTTAGAGTTTACAAATGATGATAGAAAAATGGTATGTATTGTGAAAAATAAACATAGTATAAAGTTTTAAAAGTAATAGATTAAAAATATATATTTATTTATATTATTGTTACATTTCTTGTTTCTTTGCATAAAAGAGTAAACACTACTAGACTTTTCTAATAATGATTATAAATAAAAGAAAATGTTATAAATATTCATTACAAAAAGTAATATAAGTATATTATAACAATGTTAATAATTAAGTGTATACAAGTCTTTTAGTTTATTTGTCTATATAGTATATTTTAATATTTCGGTTTGAATCGGTACCATACCGAACTCACCAAACGAATAACGAAGCCGAACCGACTTTCAAAGATTGGTTCGGTTGTACCGTACTGTAATGTCGGTATACCAAACTTTTGGTACCAACTTGATTGGTTCGGTTCGAAAAACGGTCGGTTAGTACAAGTTGATATAAAATGCCACCCCTAAAATCAACCAATAAATTGTTCTGAATATTCCCAATATTATGTTGATCGTGAGCATCACTACCATTATTTGGCCCATTTTCTTCATTATTATTACCAAAATTACTAGAACGTGTTTCTATCACCATTGCGTAAAATACCAATCAATCAAATATACCAATTTTCTTAACGCGATAAAAACCCCAAAAACAGCGATTAAAATGAAGATATATCCACGATAGAACCCTAATTTCTCGAGCGAATAAAAAACCCTAAAATATACCCAAACCCACTTTAATCAACTAAGGTAAAGAATTTATCAACAACTTCTTTATGCGGAAATGAAGGTTTGCTCTGATATCATGATAAATCTCATAATGAGATCAATATAATGAACACAAATCTCCATTGTAGAGAGAGAAAGCTCCCAGTTGAGCTAAACATAAAAGATCTTTTTATAAATCTGTTAACTGCCACTGAGAATGAGATGAACGTATTTATACAGTGTAAACTTATTTTACAAATAGGTCCATGCTTTTACATGAGTATCACAAACTATCTTTCACATCTAAAACATTACATATGAAAGACAAAACACATGAAATGTAATATTCACCTCCCAAAACCCTGGTATCAAAGGCCCCCTTCTAGGCTCCACAATCCTATCCCCCGACATTGCCTTCCCAAAAGCCGCTAGATCCCCCTCCATCACTGCCGCTACCAAAGCTCCCCCTTGGCTACTGTTCCATATATGATCTGCCATCGGTATCTCACTTGGTAAGGCCGCTCTCATCTTTTTGGTGGGGGCTTCGAATTCCGGGCTCACCAGAACGAAGAAAAGGTTGGAGCTCTCGGGGAACTTTAACCTTGTTTGGAGAAGAAATGAAACATTAGTATTTAAAAAGTTGTCTCACCAAAAGCTCCACTTTTAGTAGAATTTGAAGTGAACATAGTACATTTGAAAATTTGATTGCAGCTTTTAAGAAATAAGCTAACTTCATCCAACTTAAATGCTTCTAGCTTATTCAGGGAGGAAAAAAAATAAAATCTCAAAAACACGGTGCAACTTCTAAGCAGAAAGGCAGAAAAACAAAGCTTAAAAAAGCAGCAATCAAAGAAACCTATAATATCACAGCAAAGATCATGGTTTGAGTCTCTTCAAATGCATTGCATTATTCCATTAAGATTACAGCAAGCAGAAAACTAGTTTTGTCCACCTTAAATTGCTTCTAGTTTATTAAGGGAGTGAAAAGTTAAAAGCTCAGCAAAATGCAGTCCACATCTATGAAGAACCCCCGTAAAAGATGCAATAAGCCTATAATATTAAAGCCTGTAATTTTCTGCTAACAATGTACATGATACCATCAAAATAACAGAAAATAAGACTACAATGACTCAATATATGCTCACAACCTGATGTGCCCGGGAATGCTAAGATGTCGGTAAGTCGCTGAATTTTAGGAGAACTCAAGAGAGAAACCAACTCTTCGTGTTTAATAAGCCGAAGGCGCCACAAACAAGATGGGTTGGAGTTCTAATGGAACAAGCTTGATAAGCCCAAAGGCGCCACAAACAAGTTCCGTTAGGATGATTCACTACACTCCGGAGAGATAAGAAGGGGAGTGATAAGAATCGGGGTTTAACTCGCCACTAACAATCTGAATCCCACAAATTGCAATATAAGAGAAAAGGATAAACAAGCAAAAAGCTTAATTCTTTATATCATTCTAGTTGTCTTATAACTTGATACATGTGGCTTTATATAGAGCCAAAAATGTCATACTTAAGATAGGATAAGATCAACAACTTAGATTACATGAATCTAGTTAGATACATGCATAGAAACCCTTTACACTTATCTATAATATTAATTAATGACTTTGACCACTTAGAATCAATGAATGTGTAGATTCATGAATCGGATTATTGCGCTTCTCGAAATAGCCAAGATTCGACGTATTGGTAAAGCTGCTGTTCAAAGCTATTAAATGAGCTATTTCTTGTGTCATTAGCAGCTCATTACCTACTTCGAGCTTCTTAGATTTTGAACGAGCAATCGGACCCATATGAGGAATATTTAGCTTAGCATATGAATCTAACACAACATGATGCACATCATCTCCTCCGGGTTGATTAGGATTTACCCTCAAATCCATATTTTCATTGTCTTCAATGTATGGAGTCAAATCCCGAACATTGAAAGTGTTTGATCCTTGGTATCCTTCAGGTAGTTCAATCTTATATGCGTTATCGTTGACTTTAGTCAATACCCGAAAAGGACCATCGGCCCTTGGCATAAGCTTTGATTTCCGCAGGTGTGGAAACCGCTCTTTCTTCAAATGCCCCCAAACTAGATCGCTTGGTTCGAAAACAACCCGTTTTCGACTTTTATTCGTCACTCGCTCATTGATTTCATTTTGTTTCTCAATCCGTTCTTTCACCTTCTTATGTATCTCTTTAACCAACTCGGCTTTCTTTTCTCCATCCGTACTAACCCTCTCGCTCATAGGTAACGGGGATAAATCCAAAGGTGTAATAGGATTAAAACCATAAACAATCTCAAAAGGGCTGAGTTTCGTAACCCTATGCACACTACGATTATAAGCAAACTCGGCCATTGCTAGAGCCCCATCCCATGATTTCAGATTTTTACCAATAAGACTTCGAAATAAAGTAGACAAAGTTCGGTTTACTACCTCGGTCTGTCCATCGGTTTGCGAATGACATGCTGTACTAAATAGAAGTTTAGTACCCAATTTCTTCCACAACGTTTTCCAAAAGTAACTCAAGAACTTGACATCTCGATCCGACACGATTGTTTTCGGAATATCATGTAGTTTCACAACTTCCCGAAAGAACAAGTCTGCAATATGTGATGCATCGTCCGTCTTGTGACACGGGATGAAATGAGCCATTTTTGAAAAACGATCGACTACCACAAAGATCGAATCCATACCCCGTTGTGTTTTTGGTAATCCCAATACGAAATCCATACTCACATCAACCCAAGGTTGATTCGGTACGGGTAATGACATGTATAACCCTTGATTTGCTTCTTTGCTCTTGGACTTTTTACAAACTACACATTTCTCAACAACCCGATGTACGTCTTTAATCATAGCAGGCCAATAAAAATGTTCTTTGACCATTTCCAAAGTCTTCTTTTCCCCAAAGTGTCCTGCCAGACCACCACTATGAGCCTCTCGAACTAACAATTGCCGAACCGAACAATTTGGAATTACAAGCTTTCCCATCCGAAAGAGATATCACTCGTGGCGATAGAATCCATTCACGGCCTCTTTCTCACATGCCAAATAGATAGAGGACAAATTTGAATCTTCTGAGTACTGATCCTTGATGAGTTCGAACCCAAGCAAGTTCGCACTCATCATCGATATAAGAGCATGCCTTCGAGAAAGAGCATCGGCAACAACATTCGAATTCCCTTTCTTGAATTTGATAACATATGGAAATATTTCCATAAACCCGACCCATTTCGCATGTCTTCTGTTCAGTTTTGCTTGTCCCTTCAAATACTTTAAAGACTCGTGGTCGGTGTGTATTACAAATTCCTTTGGAAGTAAATAATGCTGCCACACTTCCAAGGCTCGTATCAAGGAATAGAACTCCTTGTCGTAGGTGGAATAGTTGAGTCGAGAGCCACCCAACTTTTCACTAAAATAAGCAATTGGTCGCTTGTCTTGTATGAGGACAACCCATATGCCTACCCCGGATGCATCACACTCGATTTCGAAAGTTTTCGAAAAGTCGGGCAGAGCCAAAATTGGAGCCGAGCATAATTTCTCCTTTACTATCTCAAAACTCTTACGAGCAGCCTTATCAAATTTAAACGCACCATTAACTTTAGTACACTCAGTTAAAGGGGCTAACAAAGTGCTAAAGTTTTTCACAAAACGTCTATAAAATGATGCTAATCCATGAAAACTTCGAACCTCCGAAACACTAGTCGGCTCAGGCCATTCCTTGATTGCTTTTAGTTTCTCCTCATCAACTTCAACACCCCTTTCTGAAACCACAAAACCGAGAAAGACGACTCGGTCTTGGCAAAAGTCAGATTTCTTCAAATTCCCAAAAAGCTTTTCTCGACGTAGAACGTCGAGGACCAGTCGTAGATGCTCCAAATGTTCGGCAAAGGACTTGCTATAGATAAGTATGTCGTCGAAATAAACAACAACAAACTGCCCAATAAACTTACGTAAGGCATGATTCATCAAACGCATAAAGGTGCTCGGTGCATTTGACAAACCGAATGGCATAACCAGCCATTCAAACAACCCTTGCTTCGTTTTGAAAGCGGTCTTCCACTCGTCACTTTCTTTCATACGGATTTGATGGTATCCACTCTTTAGATCAACTTTTGAAAAATATATTGAACCATGCAATTCGTCGAGCATATCATCAGGGCGTGGTATTGGATAGCGATACTTTACAGGAATTTTGTTGATAGCCCGACTATCAACACACATACGCATGCTACCATCCTTCTTCGGTACGAGTAATGCCGAAACCGAACAAGGACTCATCAATTCCCGAACGTACCCACGCTCTATCAACTCTGACACTTGGCGATGCAGTTCTTTGGCTTCATCGGGATTACAACGATAGGCTGGTCGGTTAGGTAAAACAGCCTCGGGAATGAGATCGATTTGATGTTCGATTCCCCGAATCGGTGGCAAACCAGGTGGTAATTCCTCGGGAAACACATCCTCGAATTCCTCCAAAAGTTTTACAACTTGCGGTGGGAGTGAGGACTTGTCGGTAAGCATAATTTCCCGCATGAACAACACAAAAATCTGATCCTTGGTACTCAAGGCTCGCTCGACTTCTCTGCGACTAACAACCAGATTTTCCCGCTTCGTCTTGCCTAAAATATCATTTCGAATTTGCGCCGGTGTGAGTGGCGCAAGAGTATGCTTCCTCCCATCCTTTTCAAATGAATAAGTATTCTTGAATCCGTCATGAACCACCCTCCGGTCATACTGCCATGGTCGGCCTAAGAGTAAATGACTAGCACTCATAGGTACAACGTCACAAAGAACTTCGTCGGTGTATCGGCCAATAGTGAAAGGAACCTTTAGTTGTTCGGAGACCCGAATATCACCCACCTCGTTAAGCCAACGCAGTTTGTACGGGCTAGGATGCTTCATCATAGTCAATCCCAATTTCTCCACCAGCGTAGTGGATGCCACGTTTGGACAACTCCCTCCATCGATGATAACTCCGCACACCTTTTCACTCACTTTGCATCAACTGTGAAATATGTTATCTCGTTGTTCATCGGTAGTGACGGGCTGTACGTTAAGAACGTGCCGAAGAACGAGGACCTCTCCATCTTCAGCCACATCTAAAGAATCCTCATCGTACTTTTGAACTTCCTCCTCGACTTCTTCTTCGCTCTCAATTTCAGATTCTCGGATAATCATAACTTTCCGATTTGGACATTCTGAAGCGATATGACCATGTCCTTGACAACGAAAGCATTTCAAGTCCCGATGCCTCAGATTAGGTCTTGAAACATCATCTTTTTTTGGTCCAGCCATGAGTGCTTTCCCCATGTCCCGGTTGGTGGTCGGGACAGTCTTCCCTTTAGACATTGTGGTGCTTGTGTACTTTCCACCACTTGGCTGAGAGGAGAATGGACGAGTGCTGACCTTTCACTTTCTTTGACGCTCCACCTTCAGCGCCAATTTAATCACGTCCTCCAAGAAGACAAATGGTTGCAACTCTACGGTATCCGCTATATCATCATTGAGACCCCGTAAGAACCGAGCGAGGGTTTGCTCTTGCGGCTCTTGAAGGTTACACCTCATATTTGCAGTTTCGAAATTCTTAGCATACTCTTCTACGCTCATAGCTCCTTGCCGAAGAGATTGTAACTGTAGGTACAACTCTTGGCGGTAGTACTCTGGTACGAAACGACGTTGCATAAGCCGTTTCATGATCCTCCAACCTCGGACTTCCTCCTCTCCATCCCGACGTCTCTGCCCTTTCAAATTCTCCCACCACAAATGAGCATATTCGGTGAACTCAAGTGCGGCCAAGCGAACTTTCCTCTCCTCGGGTATATCATAGAATTCAAAGAGTTTTTCAACACGCTGCTCCCATTCGAGGTATTTTTCGGGCGAGCTATTACCCTTAAATGGAGGCATTTTGATGTTCATGTTACGACCGGGATTGTCATGACACCTTTGTTGACGTCTCGGTGCCCCTTCATATTCTTCTTCGGCATTTTCACTAAAGTCACCGGTATGACCTTGGTGACTACGATCATCTTGCTCATATGGTGGTGGTTGTGGTTGTTGGTTTTGGAGACGCATCTCCACCATCTCCGCTTGCATGGCCTCGATTTGGCGCTCAAGCCGATAGATTTTGGCTTGGTCGAGCGTCATGCCTCTTGGAATTCGAGCTTCATTTTCGTCGGACTGGTGTGACTTGGTCGACATCCTTGCTCTGATACCAATATGATGTGCCCGGGAATGCTAAGATGTCGGTAAGTCGCTGAATTTTAGGAGAACTCAAGAGAGAAACCAACTCTTCATGTTTGATAAGCCGAAGGCGCCACAAACAAGATGGGTTGGGGTTCTAATGAAACAAGCTTGATAAGCCCAAAGGCACCACAAACAAGTTCCGTTAGGATGATTCACCACACTCCGGAGAAATAAGAAGGGGAGTGATAAGAATCGGGGTTTAACTCGCCACTAACAATCTGAATCCCACAAATTGCAAGATAAGAGAGAAGGATAAACAAGCAAAAAGCTTAATTCTTTATATCATTCAGTTGTCTTATAACTTGATACATGTGGCTTTATATAGAGCCAAAAATGTCATACTTAAGATAGGATAAGATCAACAACTTAGATTACATGAATCTAGTTAGATACATGCATAGAAACCCTTTACACTTATCTATAATATTAATTAATGACTTTGACCACTTAGAATCAATGAATGTGTAGATTCATGAATCGGATTATTGCGCTTCTCGAAATAGCCAAGATTCGACGTATTGGTAAAGCTGCTGTTCAAAGCTATTAAATGAGCTATTTCTTGTGTCATTAGCAGCTCATTACCTACTTCGAGCTTCTTAGATTTTGAACGAGTAATCGGGCCCATATGAGGAATATTTAGCTTAGCATCTGAATCTAACACAACATGATGTACATCACAACCAGATATGCAAGATTAAAAAGCAGCTTTTTAATGGTCTTAAGTATACTACCAAACAATCCTACTATGGTACATTTGAAAGTTCGATTGCAACGTATAAGCAATAATATGCATTATCTGATGTTCAGAAAAAAGCTAGTTTCATCTTGCTTAAATACTTCTAAGCCTAAAACAGAAAAACTAAGCTTAAAAATTTTAACCAAACAAGACGATAATATCACAGTATAAATCACGAGCTGTCTCTCTGCAAATACAGTACATTACTCCAATTAAACTAATAGCAATAAAAACAACAAAAAATGATTTAGACTACACTTGCAGCAGTTACCCAAGATTTAATCGAATTCAAAATGCGTCTGTGTATATACATATTTATATATATCCTATGTATGGCAACAATTTTTTGGGTCCAAAATCAGATTTAAAAAATCTGTTTCAAGAATCCACTCAAAAGCCAAAAATTTTATTTTTAAAATTTTAAGCTTTTTTAACCTAAAAATGTGCTTTTTTTAAAGCCGAATAATTTGACGGTCCAAACACAGACATATTTTTAAAATCAAAATTCCAAAACTAATCTAAAAAAATATGTTACCAAACGGACCAATACTCATAACCACAAACAAAGGATTAAAAGGTTGATTTTGAATAGCCCTAACTAGAATAGCGGTAACAAACCTCATAATAGCTACAAAAACAACAGAAAAATATTTAGACTACATAAGAAACTGTTACCTAAGTTTTAATCGAATTCAAAATGCGTCAACACACACATATATGCATCAAAAGATTAAAGGGTTGATTTTCAACAGCCTAAAAGTATCATAGCGATAACAAACCTCATAAGATCGAGCGGCTGGTAGCTTCGTATGAGCACGAACCCTCCCATGACAGCGGGAGCAATGTTGTCCGCATGGTATCCTGACACCTGCCTCTCCGACTCGAGCCCCGATGGAACCAACTCAAGCTCATTCAGCGGAGACCCAAACAAAGCACTAACAGCCATTGCAGCCGCCGCAGCGGACGCAGGAGACGACCCGAGTCCCGACCCCAGGGGGAGGCCCTTAGAGAGGGAGAAGGAGAGTCCTACGGAGCGGATGCCAAGAACCTACATGGTTATTTTTTCCGGAAGTGTAACATATAATGAAAGTGGGAACTAACCCAGATATACAAACAAAAGCATGAAAACAATCCACAGCAACATGCCTAAGCCTGGTAACTAATACAACAACTACAAGTCATAGCATATTTAATTGAGAAATGATTTTATACACACATTTCTCTACCCAAAAATTGAACCCGCTAAGGTGGCATGCACACATAATCTTGTCTTAAAAAGTTTAATGAAAAAATATTTTAAAAGTTCTTACTATAGCAGAACTATTATTATTCCAGCATTCATCAAAACTTGTTTTAGGTAATAATTATCATCACTTAGTTTGGTCAACCATCATTCCACAAGATTTTTTTTGTTATATATTATAATTTGTTTAAAATAGATATTGATAGGCTGCGACAACTTGTCCCGTAATTATAAGAAAATATATTTTTGTCATATATTATAAGTTGTTTAAAATTGATATTTTAGCACCTCCGCAAAATAAAAATAAAAACACCCGAAGTCAATTAGTTTAAGGGTGTGTTTGGAACACGGAAAACTCATGGGAAAATGAAAATGATTTACCGAGAAAACATTTTCCTATGTTTGGTTGCAGACTTGCATAGGAAAACCAATGGAAAATAAAACAAAAGAAAATGAGGAAAAACTTTATTTGTATGAACAGAGAATCCATTTTCCTTTCAAAAAATGAACGGAAATGAAAATAAATGGGAAAAGTGGGACTAACTCTCTCTCTATTTTTTTTCTTTTCTTTTCTCTTGATTTACCAACCTTCCAAACACAAGACCGAAAAATGATTTCAAATTCATTTTACTTGGTTTTACTTTCTTTTCCTTTTATTTTTTTCGTGACATTTTTCGGGTTCCAAGCAAACAATAAATGTTAATTTTGGCATGTCGCCATAAATTAATGATTTGGCAAATGAGTGTAAGGTAAAACAGATAATTGATTTGGGTTAGTAACGTTGGGGAGAAAAATAGCAGTAAACACAGTTGTGGAGGGGGGAAAGGGAACGTTACGTGCCGGAGATTCTAGAGATGAAAAGCCGGCCAGGAGGGACAGAGGAGGTGGGGAGAGAGGGTGACATGGTTTCCGAGGGAGGAGACTGCTGCCCCCAGGAAGTCGAATGCCCGGGCCCAGGTTGGCTACTGTTGCGGGAGCGAAGGCTGTGACCGAGGTCAGGACCCGGAAGGGTCTGGTGACGTGACGGTGCATCTTATGAGGTTTGGGAAAAGGGGTGTTGGTTTGAAGGGTGATTGGTGAGAGATTGACATTTTTTTTTAGAGGTGTGAAAGACTTTGGTGTTTTTGGGTTTCAGGGGAAGAGAGTTTGTGAGAGAGTAGCAGTGAAAGATGAGAAAAGCTTAAACCCGTCCCAATCAGTCAGGTTTTACTGCTAAGAAACTAATAGTTTGGTTGCCACTTCTTACGAAAATAAGTTACTTTTTTTGGTATATTAGGTGTCGGAAAATACCCGTGTCGGCTTATCGGGACTCTGGAATCATATCGAGACCCGGCCAATATTGGATACGGACTTTTTCAGTGGAACCGAAACCTATCGGGACAAGACGCGTGTTCAAGCTTTTCGGGTCTGCTGTCACCCCAATTCCACCCTTAGTATCATGTTGTTTCCTTCGTACTCTCTCGTTTCTCTTCTCAAACGTCACCTTTTCATTTTAAACTTTTTCACAAAAATCTTCTTACATATAGTAGTTATCATCTTTCTAATGTGAGGATAAAACCCGAGCGTACGTGACTCATAACGCTATATCTAACAACATAAAGGTAGGCTTGTTGCGAAAGGATTTAGTCAATGAGAATGTATTGATTACAACAAGACCATTGATTCAAAAAAAAAAAAAACTCTTTGAATATCATTTTATCCTTAGTAGGTCATTTTGATTTAGAGTTGCACAATATATTAAAATAGATTCTGTAAATGAGAGTTCGGAAGTAGAGTTTTGTATGGTACAACTGTAAGGTTTCATAAGATAAGGAAACTAAGACATGATATGTTACTTGAATAAATCAATTTATGGACTATAACAAGCTAAATATGTAAATATACTAAATATATTTGGTGAGATACACTAAACAGCATATCATACCTACATTAATTTTGTTTTTGTATTAATATATTTAACTATATACTAGTAAGATAGTAAAAATCAAGAATTAATATCTCTTAGATACCACTTTTGAACTTTAATTTCCATTAGATACCGATTATAATTTGCATTCCACTTATATACCACTTTTTCATACAATATAAATTAAAAAAAATCTAATTTTATATATAAAAATATATATATATATATCTCCCTCATAAACGAAAAAAATAAAAAAAAATAAAAAAAAATAAAAAAAAATCATAAAAAATCACAAAAAAATTATCAAAAAAATATAAAAAATCACAAAAATCATAAAAAATTATAAAAAATCACAAAAAATTATAAGAATCACAAAAAATTATAAAATATCATAAAAAATGTCAATATACCAAATTTTTTTACACCGAAAAAGCGTTTTTTCATAAAAAAACACTTTTTCATAAAATAAAAAAACACTTTTTCATCAAAAAGTGAATTTTATGTATTTAACTCTCGTTTGACTCATTTCAATGCTTGTTAAAGTTTGAATTGCCTTTTTAGAAACTAATTTTAGTAACTAATTTTAGATTCGTAAGCTCAAATTGGTAAGAGTAATTGCACCCAACACCAATGTTCAAGAGGTTGGTGATTCGAATCCACTCAGTTTTTTTGAACTTTAAAGTAAAATATATGCATTTTTTGTGCTGTACTATATGCACTTTTATTGAACTGTATGCACTTTCGACTGTACTAGATGCACTTTCGACTGAACTAGATGCACTTTCAGCTGAACTATATGCACTTCCAGCTGAACCAGATGCACTTTTAGCTGAACCAGATGCATCTTTTACAGAATTATATGCATTTTTATTGAACTATATGCACTTTCAGCTGAACCATATGCACTTTTAGCTGAACCACATGCACTTTTAGCTGAATGAGATGCCTTTTTGACAGAACTATATGCACTTTTATTGAACTATATGCACTTTTGACTGGACTATATTCATTTTCGACAAGACTATATGCACTTTTGACTTAACTATATATACTTTCAACTAAATTAAATGCATTTTAAGCTGAACGAGATGCACTTTCAGCTGAACCAGATGCACTTTTAGCTGAACTATATGCATACTCACTTTTATTGAACTATATTTACTTTCGACTAAATTGTATGCACTTTCAACGGAACTAGATGTACTTTCAGCTCAATTGAATGCAATTTCGACTCAAGTTTATGCACTTTTGACTAACTATATGCACTTTCGACTGAACTATATGCACTTTTAATAAACTATATACGCTTTTGACTAAACTATACGTACTTTCGACTGAACTAGATGCACTTTCAGCTCATTTAGATTAAAAAAATGCACATTTTCATGTAAAAATCACTTTTTGTGTAAAAAAAATTCACTTTTTGATGGAAAAAGTGTTTTTTAATGAAAAAACAGATTTTTCAGTATAAAAAGTTTTATATTGACAAAAAAAAATTATATATTTTTTTATAATTTTTTAAAAAGTTTGTGATTTTTTATGATTTTTTATGATTTTTTATGATCTTTTGTGATTTTTTGTTATTTTTATAATTTTTTATGATTTTTTTCATTTTTTATATATTTTTTCATTTTTTATATATTTTTATATTTTTTATATTTTTTGATAATTTTTTGTGATTTTTTTCATATTTTATATTTTTTTGTGATTTTTTATAATTTTTTTGTGTTTTTTTTATTTTGTTGTAATTTAAAACTATTTTTTTGGGTTTTTAGAAAGATAAAATATGTTTATTATATTTTGGTTTGTAATATACTTTAGTAAATAAACTAAATAATTAAAAAGTGCTACATATGAGGAATGTGAACTTATCAAAATATGTGGGAGTAATATAAGTTGCTATCAGATAATTATAAGGAATTCCCCCAAAAATCAATTCTTTACAATGATATCTAAGAATAAGCGAGTCTTTAACATAAACATCTTAATTGTCTGTGCTAATAATGGTATATTTAGTCACATATACATAGTATACGTGTTTGCTGACAAGAAAAACCAAAAGTTCGTTTTATTTTTTGCTAACAAATAACTAATAAGAGCACAACGTTGTACTTTTTTTGTTACTAATAACGCTTACTTAGATTAATGATTAAGTTGATTTGTTTGAAATTAGTGTTTTAAAAGGTGTGCCTAGACGCAAATTAGGCGGAACCTAGAAGTCTAACAGATTAGGCGAGATTAAACAGACTAAGCGATAATTAAGCGTAATTAGACGGAAATAGGTCATAAACGACCAATTTCCGCCTAACACCCGTCTTACGTCTTTTAATGACATTTTAGAAAGGGATAAAGTCTTAAAGTAAACATGACAAGGGACCTCTAAGCTCAATAAAAAAGGCAACAATAAAGATCGGGTAAGATGCAATGCACACCGAGCGATTCCGCATGGTGACTTAATCCAACGGCCAATATTACTCAGTCGCATCTATTGAATATTCACATATAATAAGTCAACCCAAATCAAATGATTCTGCCCAATTTATCTATTTTTTTTCTCTCTTTAATGACCAAACATTTTTTAAATTTTAAACTATGTTTTTTTTGGTATTATTCAGATTTATATCATAACTATACCTATTTTTTATATTTTTATTGCCTTACACGCCCCGCATACGCAACGTGTGAGGCACGATTACTAGTAAATTTATAATTCATCATCTCAAAAAGTCCCAATATTTAGGGAAAAAAATACATTTAGTGTACTGTACTATCTGCTTTTTAACGATTTAGGTACCAGACTATCAAAGTTAACAATTGACGTACTAAACTATCATAATATTCACAATTCAGGTACTGGCGTTAATTTAGTTAGATGAAATTTAGTTTCACTTTTCATTGTGGTCATATTTTTTGTAATTTGTATAAATTTAATTCTGTTTTTTCAAAACATTATAATTTACAATGTTTCTACTAAAATACTATATACATAATAACTATGTCAGTTTAAAAAACATATTATTTGACTAGATTTTCTTTGACTTTTTTTCTAAAATAAAATAAAAATTATAATTTTTATTTACACTTTCTCTTAAACAAAAATAAAGTAAGTTTTAGATTTATGACATTTGAGCAAAAATTATTTGAGGTCACATCATTATTTGAATACTTTCATGAAAAAATGCAAGAAAATTGTTATTTTTTTCAAAAAAAGTAATATTTTTTCTAGATAGAATATATTTGTTAACTATTTATAATTTCTTTTTATACACAACCATCATCTACAATTTACATTATTTACAATAATATGTATACATGCATTATATTATATATTTTTTATACATACATTGATATAACATATATATATATGTGTGTGTGTATTATATATATATATATATATATATATATATATATATTATATATTTTTTAATTTATACTAATATGAGGCATTTCAAAAAATTAAGGGTTAGGTTTATACAACTTACAAAAAATCGGACCAAAATGAAAATTGAAACTAACTTACATCCAACTAATTTAACGGCGGTACCTGAATTGTGAACATTATTATAGTTCAGTACGTCAATTATTAATTTTGGTAGTATGGTATCTAAATCGTTAAAAACAGATAGTATAGTACATTAAATGTATTTTTTTCCCAGTATTTAGGCAATACGTGTTAATACTATGTTCCCCATGTCACTAGTGAAAATGAACATTCTCAAGGATTGACCATGGTTCTATTGTTCTTGACTTCTTTGCATTAAATTAAGGATTAACTATGGCTAATCGGCTATGAGGGCTGCTCACCTGCAGATTCTATTCTACATTTCTCCTCCATACCTTAAATCATATCCATCCACGTGGACAATGTAAAATCCAGTGACTCAAATAATTAGATAAAAACAAAAAACCACTCACTTCCCCCACTATATTTATTTCCCATTAATGTATCTATTTTTCTTCTCTAATATCTATTGATCGGTAGATCTTTATAATTCTGCAAGTCTTAATATATTACAGAATTTGGGTTGTAAAAATCATAATCAATTGGGACTTTTTAACAATATTTGAAGAGAACATGTAGACACATAATTGATTGCTATTTTTAATGAGTTCAGAACTTTTATCTAATAAAAAAAATATAGGCACTAGAAAATTATATATGATAAAGTTTTTACTGAATGAAAAAGAATCTCATCTTTAAATTTTTAAAATGAAATGATTTTTTCCAACTATTAATTATAGGTTCAATATTGTTGTAGTCAAAGTAAAGAAAGAAGCGGTTTATTTGGAGTAAAAATGTATTTGGACCATTCAAACTTCTTTTCTGCACGTGTATGGCTGAGATTATTAGAATGGAGGGATATGGTAGTGTAAAGTATGGAGGTGAGCATGCCTCAATTGGCTATTGATGTGATCTTGATTGCGCTAATGAAATATTATTCACAAACTTTTATTTCAACAATTACAAATATAACGGCTAAAAAGTTTAAGGCGACATGTTATGGACTTAGTGATGTGCATCATGTAGCGTTGGATTCGGAATCTAAGCTCAACATTCCTAATGTGGGTACGATTACTCGTTCAAAATCCAAGAATCTCACATTTGGTAAATGTCAAAGGAACTATTTCATTTAATAGCTTTGAGTAGCAGTTTTACCAATGCGTCGAATTTTGGCTATTTCAAGCAGTGCAACAATCCGATGCAGGAATCTGCACATTCAATTATTTTAATCTGCCAAAGGGGTGTAATCTGAGCATTTGATATTGTTGGCACATACATATGGACGTGGGTAGGCTTATATTAAGTGTATCTAGTGGTCAAAGTCATTACTTAATGCTATAAATAAGTGTAAATGGTTTTTATGCATGTATCTATCTAGATTCAAGTAATCTGAGTTGCAAGATCTTATCCTATCATAAGGGTGACGTTTTTGGCTTTATATAAAGCCATATGTATCAAGTTATAAGGAGAGGAGAAAAAATATTAAACTTGGTGTTTGTTTATCCTTTTACTCTTATCTTGCAATTTGTTGATTCAGATTGTTAGTGGCGAGTTAAGCATCTATTCTTATCACTCCCCTTCTTATCTCTCCGGAGTGTGGTGAATCAACCTAGCGAAACTTTTTTATGGCGCCTTTGGCTTATCAAGCTTGTTTCATTAGAACCCCAATCCATCTTACTTGTAGCGCCTTCGGCTTATCAAACACGAAGAGTTGGTTTCTCTATTTGAGCATTCCTAAAATCAGCGGCTTATCGACATCTTAACTTCCCGGGCACATTATATTGGTATCAGAGCCCAGGATGTCAACTAAGTCACACCAGTCTGACAAAAATGGAGTTCGGATCCCAAGAGGCATGATGCTCGAGCAAGCCAAAATCTATCGGCTTGAGCGCCAAATCGAGGCCATGCAAGTGGAGATGGCAGAGATGTGTCTCCCAAACCAACAACCCCAACAACAACCATATGAGCAAGACACCTGTAGTCACCACAGTCATGACAATAACCTGAGTGAATATGCCGAAGAAGAATATGAAGAGGCACCACGACGTCACCAAAGGCGTTATGACAATCTCGGTCATAACATGAACCTCAAAATACTTTCATTCAAGGGTAATAGCTCGCCCGAAGATTACCTCGAATGGGAGCAGCGTGTCGAAAAACTCTTTCAATTCTATGACGTACCCAATGAGAGGAAAGTTCACTTGGATGTACTTGAGTTCACCGAATATGCTCATTTGTGGTGGGAGAATCTGAAAGGGCAGAGGTGTCGGGATGGAGAGGAGGGCGTCCGAACTTGGAGGATTATAAAACGGCTGATGCAACGTCGTTTCGTAACGGATTACTACCGCCAAGAGTTGTACCTACATTTACAATCTCTTCAGCAAGGAGCTATGAACGTGGAGGAGTATGTTAAGGATTTCAAAACTACGATGATGAGGTGCATCCTTCGAGAGCCGCATGAGCTAACCATCGCTCTGTTCTTGCGGGGTCTTAATGATGATATAATGGATACAGTGGAGCTGCAACCATTTGGTCTTCTTAGAGGACCTGATTAAATTGGCATTGAAGGTGGAGCGTCAAAGAAAGCGAAAGGTCACCACTCGGCCATTCTCCTCTCGGCCAAGTGGTGGGAAGTACACAAGCACCGCTATGTCTGAAGGGAAGACCGTCCCGACCACCACTCGGGTCGGACAGGTTGAGATGGGGAAAGGGCCCATGGCTGCACCAAAAAAGTATGAGGTTTCAAGACCTAAACCGAGGCATCGGGACTTGCAATGCTTTCGTTGTCAAGGGCACGGTCATATCACTTCGGAATGTCCAAACCGGAAAGTTATGATTATCCAAAAATCTGAAATTGAAAACAAAGAAGAAGCCGAGGTTGAGGAGGAAGTTCAAAGGTCCGATGAATATTCTTTAGATATAGCTGAAGATGGGGAGGTTCTCGTTGTTCGGCGCGTTCTTAACGTACAGCCCGTCACTACTGATGAACAATGATAGAACATATTTCACACCCGATGCAAAGTTAGTGAAAAGGTGTGCGGAGTTATCAACGATGGAGGGAGTTGTACAAATGTGGGATCCGCTACGCTGGTGGAGAAATTGGGGTTGGCAAAGATGAATCATCTCACCCCGTACAAACTGCGTTGACTCAACGAGATGGGTGATATTCATGTCTCCGAGCAAGTGAAGGTTCCTTTCACTATTGGCCGATACACCAACAAAGTTCTTTGTGACATTGTACCCATGAGTGCGAGTCATTTACTCTTGGGCAGGCCATGGCAATATGACCGGAGGGTGGTTCATGACAGGTTCAAGAATACTTATTCGTTCGAAAAGGATGGGAGGAAGCATACTCTTGCGCCACTTACACCGGCGCAAATTCGGAATTATATTTTGGGTAAGACGAAGCGAGAAAATCTGGTTGTTAGTCATGGGGAAATCAAGCGAGTCTTGAGTGCCAAGGATCAGATTTTTGTGTTGCTCATACGGGAAATTATGCTCACCGACAAGTCCTCACTTCCACCGCAAGTTGTAAAACTTTTGGAGGAATTCGAGGATGTGTTTCCCAAGGAATTACCATCTGGTTTGCCACCGATTCGTGGAATCGAACATCAAATCGATCTCATTCCCGAGGCTGTTTTACCTAACCGACCATCCTATCATTGTAATCTTAAGGAAGCCAAAGAATTGCATCGCCAAGTCTCAGAGTTGATAAAGCATGGGTACGTTCGAGAATCGATGAGCCCTTGTTCAGTTCCGGCATTACTCGTACCGAAGAAGGATGGCATCATGCGTATGTGTGTTGATAGTCGGGCTATCAACAAAATTACTGTAAAGTATCGCTATCCAATACCACGCCTTGCTGATATGCTCGACGAGTTGCATGGTTAAATATATTTCTCAAAAGTTGATCTTAAGAGTGGATACCATCAAATCCGTATGAAAGAAGGTGACGAATGGAAGACCGCTTTCAAATCGAAGCAAGGGTTGTTTGAGTGGGTGGTTATACCATTTGGTTTGTCAAACGCACCAAACACCTTTATGCGTTTGATGAATCATGCTTTATAGGGGTTCATTAGGCAGTTTGTTGTTGTTTATTTCGACGACATACTTATCTATAGCAAATCCTTTTCCGAGCATTTGGAACATCTACGACTGGTTCTCGATGTTCTGCGTCGAGAAAAGCTTTTGGGGAACCTGAAGAAATTTGACTTTTACCAAGACCGAGTCATCTTTCTCGGTTTTATGGCTTCAAAAGGGGATGTTAAAGTTGATGAGGTGAAAGTGAAAGCAATCAAGGAATGGCCCGAGCCGACTAGTGTTTCGGAGGTTCAAAGTTTTTATGGATTGGCATCTTTTTATAGACTTTTTGTGAAGAACTTTAGCACTTTGTTAGCCCCTCTAACTGAGTGTATTAGAGTTAATGGTGCATTTAAATTTGATAAGGCTGCTTGTAGGAGTTTTGAGATGATGAAGGAGAAATTATGCTCGGCTCCAATTTTGGCTCTTCCCGATTTTTCGAAGACTTTCAAAATCGAGTGTGATGCATCCGGGGTAGGCATAGAGGCTGTGCTTATACAAGACAAGCAGCCAATTGCTTATTTCAGTGAAAAATTGGGTGGCTCTTGACTCAACTATTCTACCTATGACAAGGAGTTCTATTCCTTGATACGGGCCTTGGAAGTGTGGCAACGTTATTTACTTCCAAAGGAATTTGTAATACACACCGATCACGAGTCTTTAAAGTATTTGTTGAACTTAGTTCAATAATTGATTTTGATTATGTTTTTAATGATTTTACGATTTCGATGATATAATGCTTGTCTTTTCCAAAAGTAGAAAATGTAAATTTCAGCATGCCAGAAAGATAGAGCACAGAAAAACGAAGCCAACGGTTCAAGCGGAACCAAAATCGGAGCTAAAACGAAGAAGTTACGGGCTTTCGAAGTTTAACGAGAAAACCGGGAATACTGAAGAAACGACCGATCGTCTGGACAAAAACGACCGATCGTTTTTGGTCCAAATTCTTCCAGAGAGTTCAGTATAAAAACGACCGATCGTTTTCGGAAAACGACCGATCGTTTTCTGAAAAACGACCGATCGACTGTAGAAAACGACCGATCGTTTTCTGCAGATTTCGAAAACAACTTTTCAGCTTATTCTGGGAAATTGCTTAAACCACTGGTTAAAACCCTCAACCACTACCAACGGTCATAAAAACAAAAACAGACCATTGGTCTATATAAACCAGCCAAATCTCTCTCCCAAATTACCAATCAAGATACATATCATCATCCTTCAACCTCTATCTATACAAACCCTAAAAATCACCATTTTGGTGAAATAATTCGAAAAAGAGGGAAATTGAAGAAAAAGCAATTCGAGCTCAACCAAAGATCAAACATCATCAAAACCACAAATTAGCTTATTTAGAAGCAATTAAATTGTGGGTGTTATTTTACTTTCAACATTTTTGTAAAGAGTAAAATATAAACTCATTTGTGAGCGAGTGATCGGGTAGAGGCTTTGTAAGCGAGTGTTGCTTAAAAGGTCTAGGTCTTTTCATTCGGGATACTCATAGAGTGAGGAGGAGCTTAATCGGTCGATTAGCTCATTAGGATTGTAATATCCGGAAAAAGATTATTAGTGAAATACTCGGTACTACCGAGGAGAGGACGTAGGCCGTTTTGCTGAACCTCTATAAATCACGGTGTCATTTTCTTCCTTAACTTTTACTTTCCGCAACTTATATTTTGTTTATTTCTTGCTTGCATTTGGATTGTTTAACTATTATTAACGCTTAAGCTTAGAATTGCGAAAGTTGGGTTGTTAGTTGCCATTAAGTTTAATTAGGCGAAAAGCGCCAAAAACCTTATTCACCCCCCCTCTAAGGTTTAGCCACACGGGCCAACAGTATTTGAAGGGGCAAGCAAAACTGAACTGGAGACATGCGAAATGGGTCGAGTTTATGGAAGTATTTCCATATGTCATCAAATTCAAGAAAGGAATTCGAATGTTGTTACCATTGCTCTTTCTCGGAGACATGCTCTTATATCAATGATGAGTGCGAACTTGCTTGGGTTCGAACTCATCAAAGATCAGTACTTGGAAGATCCGAATTTGTCCCTTATCTCTTCGGCATCTGAGAAAGAGGCTGTGAATGGGTTCTATCGCCATATGGGATATCTCTTCCGAATGGGAAAGCTTGTGATTCCGAATTGCTCGGTTCAGGAATTATTGGTTTGAGAGGCTCATAGTGGTGGTTTGGCAGGACACTTTGGGGAAAAGAAGACCTTGGAAATGGTCAAAGAACACTTTTATTGGCTTGGTATGATTAAAGACGTACATCGGGTTGTTGAGAAATGTGCAATTTGTAAGAAGTCCAAGAGCAAAGAAGCGAATCAAGGGTTATACATGCCATTACCCGTACCGGATCAACCATGGGTTGATGTGAGTATGGATTTCGTATTGGGGTTACCAAAAACACAGCGGGGTATGGATTCGATCTTTGTGGTAGTCGATCCTTTTTCAAAAATGGCTCATTTCATTCCGTGTCACAAGATGGACGATGCATCACATATTGCGGACTTGTTCTTTCGAGAAGTTGTGAAACTACATGGTATTCCGAAAACAATCGTATCGGATCAAGATGTCAAGTTCTTGAGTTACTTTTGGAAGACGTTGTGGAAGAAATTAGGTACTAAACTTCTATTTAGTACAACGTGTCATCCGCAAACTGATGGGCAGACCGAGGTAGTAAACCAAACTTTGTCTACTTTACTTCGTAGTCTTATTAGTAAAAATCTGAAATCGTGGGATGGGGCTCTAGCAATGGCCGAGTTTGCTTATAATCGTAGTGTGCATCGGGTTACAAGACTCAGACTTTTTGAGATTGTTTATGGTTTTTGTCCTATTACACCTTTTGATTTATCTCCATTACCTATCAACGAGAGGGTTAGTATGGATGGAAAAAAGAAAGCAGAGTTGGTTAAAGAGATACATAAGCAGGTGAAAGAACGAATTGAGAAACAAAATGAAATCAATGAGCGAGTGTCGAATAAAGGTCGGAAACGAGTTGTTTTCGAACCGGGTAATTTAGTTTGGGTGCATTTAAAGAAGGAGCGGTTTCCGAACTTGCGGAAATTAAAGCTTATGCCAAGAGCCGATGGTCCTTTTCGAGTATTGTCTAAAGTCAACGATAACGCATATAAGATTGAACTACCTGAAGGTTACCAAGGATCAAACACTTTCAATGTTCAGGATTTGACTTCATACATTGAAGACCCTGAAAATTTGGATTTGAGGGTAAATCCTCATCAACCCGGAGGAGATGATGTGCATCATGTGGCGTTGGATTCAGAATCTAAGCTCAATATTCCTAATGTGGGTACGATTACTCGTTCAAAATCCAAGCAGCTCAAATTTGGTAATAAAGTGCTTATGTCAAAGAATCTAACTCATTTAATAGCTTTGAGTAGCAGTTTTACCATTCCATCAAATTTTGGCTATTTCAAGGAGTGCAACAATCCGATTCATGAATCTGCACGTTCAATGATTTTAATCTGCCAAGGGGGTGTAATCTGAGCATTTGATATTGTTGGCACATACATATGGACGTGGGTAGGCTTATATTAAGTGTATCTAGTGGTCAAAGTCATTACTCAATGGTATAAATAAGTGTAAATGGTTTTTATGCATGTATCTATCTAGATTCAAGTAATCTGAGTTGTAAGATCTTATCCTATCATAAGGGTGACGTTTTTGACTCTATATAAAGCCATATGTATCAAGTTATAAGGAGAGGAGAAAAAAGATTAAACTTGGTGTTTGTTTATCCTTTTACTCTTATCTTGCAATTTGTTGATTCAGATTGTTAGTGACGAGTTAAGCCCAAATTCTTATCACTCCCCTTCTTATCTCTCCGGAGTGTGGTGAATCAACCTAGCGAAACTTTTTTTTGGCGCCTTTGGCTTATCAAGCTTGTTTCATTAGAACCACAACCCATATTGTTTGTGGCGCCTTCGGCTTATCGAACACGAAGAGTTGGTTTCTCTATTTGAGCATTCCTAAAATCAGTGAGTTATCGACATCTAAGATTCCCGGGCACATCACTTAGACATGATATTCGGACAGATTACAAGGATATGAAGACTAAAGGGAAACCGAAGCCGAATACGAAGCTGAATATGAGCTCAATTAATGTCCAAGACTTTGTTAATCAGATTGGAGTAATTAAACAAGCTTCTAATCAAGTTTATTTCGTGGTCATTAAGGTTGAGACTTCAAGTGGCTTAAGTTATCAAGAGATTAATGCAACTTTGCTGAAATTCAATGCATTTGGAGGTGTTAAAGTCCATTATTCAAAGAACCACAAATTTATAAAGGGCATGAACTCATTCTTGAGTGGTTATGCTGAATTACAAAGTATTTGGTTTTATTTTGATGTTTTCCAAGAGTTACATAAGTTGAAAGGTCATGGGTCTTATCTACTATGAACCTAGTTTTAATTAATGTTTTTCTATGTCTTTCACCATTCTTGGAGGCTTTTTCCAAGTATAAATAAGGAGAATTTGATACTTGTAAAAATCAGATTTTAATTAAATATAATTGAGAGTTTTCTCTTTGTTTCTTCATTGAATTTTTCGAACTTATCAAAGTCTTACCTTGTGGCGTTCACCCCCGACTTATCATTCGGTAGTCCATAACCTTTTGTGGCGTTTTCACATACCAAGGTTCCCACCTCTATATAGGTGACGGGTCGCGGTTCCATACCAACTAATCATACCAAGGTTCCCAGCTCTTTATAGGTAACGGATCGCGGTCTTTAGTTTGACTTTTAAAAACCTGATTAGATAGATCCACCACAGTCGATCTCGTATCAGCTATAGTCTTAAAAAGCTTAGAAAAGTTATACTTGACCCAAGTCTTTTTATCTTAAAAAGCTTAGAAAAGTTCTACTTGACCCATGTCTTTTTATCTTAAACACTAATGGAACTGAATAAATGAGCAAATTGCACAATTTTTTAATCCTTCATATGGATGGAAATCCATATTCAATAGAACAAATGTATCAATAGCTGCAGAATGTTTTGGGATTTTTTCAGGGGACATATAAGGATTCATAGAGGAGAACTATTTATGAGCTGGTAAAAATATTTATAGATTCAAAGATTTATTATTTTTTTTTTTTATAGATTTCAAGTTAGTAAAGTTGCATAATGGCAATAGTTGCTTTTATGATCGGTTAGTATGATGATTTGTACTTTCTTTTTACTTACTACTTTTAGGAACATGTATAAATCTTAGTGTTAAAAGAAAACCTTAAGGTTTTTTTTACATATGTAACTACTGTTACGTAAACATCCGATACTCCGACCAGACCGTCACCATCTGCTTCCTACCATCAATACTGTCCGTTTTGGCCCAATTTCGTTCTCGCTTCTGCGGACACACGGGTTTAAAAGGCCTTGGTGATAAAAAAAATATGATATTTCAACCTTATATACCATATATGTACTACATATCTACACGATTTGTGATATCTCACTTTTTTTTATCACGGTATTTTTCTAAGAAAATTCGGGTTCTTACACTCTTCCCCCTTCAGGCACGACGTACTCGTCGGGCACGCCGTCCTTTCAGAGTTTAATCAATCGTGTTAGCCCCAACATCGGTTAGATAACGGCTCAGATATCAATTATAACGACCCGGTCCTCCGACCAGACCGCCGCCATCTGCTTTCTACCACCAATACTGTCCAATTTGGAGCAATTTCGTCATCGATTCTTTGGTCGCACGACTTTAAAAGGCATTGTTGATAAAAATGAGGATACTCCTATCTTATATACCATATAGATACTACATATCTAGACGATTTGAGATAGTTCACTTCTCTTTGTCATGATATTTTTCTACGAAAATCCCGGTTTTACATCAAGTAAAAAGAGAAGTCTGTATTTATTATTATACCCTCTCATCCTATGGTCCATATCGAAATTAAACCATCTAATGGTACAAACATTAACGGAGTTTGTCATGTTCAATAACCCAACGGGACAAAAGAAATACTCGTATGATAAGCTAATAACATTTCACTTAAACGGTGGACACTTATTATATAAAAAAAGAGACTACAGACACCAAATGTAGCTTTATTATAAGATACGGGGAGTATTGTAATTATTTTGTCAGAAAAAGAGGCTTTAAAACCTGAGCCTTTGTTTCTCCCAAAACTTTCCCTTTTCCTCCAATCTCAATTTTGAGGTAGTTTTGCATATCTAACTAATCTTTATATCTATATTTATATATTCTTGCATTTCAGCTACTTTATGGGCTCTTTTCCTCTCCGGTATTTGACTTTTAAATCTTCAGAAAAATTTAGTAGTTTTTCGTATTTGTAGTCAATTTACTTGAACAACATAGATGGATTGTTTTATCTGCTATTATTATATTATATCTTATGCAGAGTTCGATCTACTTGAGATAAGGTTATTCATGATTTTTTTTTGTTTATTCTGAATTTTCTTTTTCTAGATAGATTGTGTGTTAGTTTTCATTTTTATACAATTTGTTTCTTTTTGTATTTTTTTTATTTACTTTATTGGTAAGTTATTGACACCAAAAATAGGCATTGGATCAAACATTTTAGAATGAGATACTGATTAGCTGAAGGTTTTTTTTATGTATTTTTTTGATGAAAGAATTAACCAACTTATAAATTGGTGTCTTAACCGAATCTCCGGAATTTATCTATTGGTGTCTTTTTCCAAATATCCAAAATTTAGTACTAGGAGCTTAGTTGATGAAGAGACTTGTTAAGCTGCAATTTTTAATCATAAAAACTGACCTTTTTTTAGATCGAAAAGAAGCCGAGCTCATCTCTAGCTTAGAAAGATTGTAGCTTAGACGAAAAAGATAAACTTATAAAATTGCCCATCATTGCAATACACATCCTAACAAGAAAGTTTACATTAAAAGCTGCAACCAAACAATCTGGACGAATGTGCTGAGATAAAAGTCAATTTTTTATTAATTTTGTAATAGTTTAGGGCTGGAGAAACTGAATATTAGCCGTATTGATTAATGAGTGCCTTATACATCGCTGTCTCTTATATTGTTAAGCAAGATGTATATATTTATGTTTCAGTTTCAAATTGAACCGTCATAAATGGATTACCTATTAGCTATGCGTAGAGGATAGAAGGAACTAGGTGGAGAGTCAGGGGCTGTAGCCCTCCCTTTTTTGATAAAATTTGAGGAAACATAAATCTGTTCCTGTATATTTTCAATAAAATCTATTAGAGTTAGCGTTTCATGCCCTCCTATATTTTGAATAAAGTTACATAGAATTCAGACCCTCCTATTTAGGTTTCTTGGTTCCGTCCCTGGTGTATAGTTTGGCATATAACTAATTTTCTATTTCCCCGTCTTTAGGCGAGTCTCTGATTGCATGTCTATAGACTGAAGTCTTATAAATTTTCTTAAACTAGGTACGTCCTTTACTATTTACTGTATCTGAGATTGGATTTTTTTTGTTTACATAAAGTAGCTCAGAGAATAAATTTGTGTGAATGAACTTCAGCTGATGAAGAACTGGTCTGGTCGATTGAGAAATACTGGACACTGAATGCCATTTGCAGTCCTTTCCGAGCTGTAAATAAGAATATAAGATAAAGGAGTTAAGAAATAAAAATAAAATTGGGCCGTAGTGAGTTGTCATTACCAAAATATATCGTGTATCTGAGGTGTTCTTGTATATGAATCCGGTAGCGGAATAGGAAAGAAGGATCCAGTTTAGCCTTTTTTGTTTAGCTGGGTAAAAATGCTGACGAGTTTACTCTGATGGGGAGGGGTGTCAGTCGTGCTTCTTTTATTGTATTGGCTTAATGATCCCATTCTTGGGATGCATGATGTCTCTGTAGCTTTAAAATGTTTTCCTGTTTTAGGAAGGCGAAATGATTGATTATGCAACAATACATCATAATTTAATAAAAAGTAATTTAATATAAGATACGTACTTTCCTATCCCAATGAAACTGCCATTTATTACAAACTTGTTGTATAGCTGACTCTTATACTTATAGAATTTCTATTCCCCTGTCTTCTTTTGGAGTATCTGATTTCATGGCTATATCGGGGACTAAAATCTGAATCAGTTTCCAAATGCGGTAGTTCTGTTGCTATGTCTGGATCTAGGTTTAGAAATTTTAGCATATAAGAACTACCTTAAAAATAAAATTGTATATAGAGAACAAAAACTGGGTTGGGCCAGTTAAGAGACAATTGTGAATTCCCGTTGTAAACCTTTAACAGAAACAAATATGAAAAAGGAGTTCGAAGGAAAAATTAGGTTTTCTTGATTTCTTGTTAGCTAAACGCACTAGGCATGGCGGGTAATGATATGTTCACACCCCTTAACATTCCTCCAGACGCTCCTTGTTAGAGGAGTGAAGACCAAAATGCTAGAGGACAAAACTGTATCTTTGTCCTCACTCTTCCTGATATGGAGGAGTGTAAGAGGGGTGTGCAAATAGTTATTCATGCATGGCTTATGACTTCAATACAGCGAAATAGGAAGAGGTACCCAATTTAGCCCTTTCATTTAATTGGACAAAAATGCAATTGAGTTGCTCGAGGGGAATATTTTTCGCGCTCTTTTATAGAATTGACTATATTCATGTATTAATTAATGATGCCATTCTTGGATCCAGGACACCTTCAAGGGACTACCGACTGTGTTAAAAGTCTCTTACATGTATCATAACAACATGGCTGCTACTACTGGTGAATCGAATAGTATCGAAAGCTTTAAAGCATTGAAGATAGGGAGACCCCCTCGGCATCTTTCGTTAGTACCCCGCTGCCTTAACTCTTCTCAATCTCTTCCCTCCCCGATATTGGTGAGAAATATTTTTATCTAGAATTTATTTACTATTAATCATTTCTTGTAAAGTTGTTTTTAGTCGGTGATACCTTTTCCTAAAGCATCACTTTGTTGTTCTTGTCTTGTCGCTTTATAGTTTTTGTTAATTTGCGAGTTGGGTAATTCTTTATCCTACTTTATGTTTTTCCCCTTATAACATACTAAATATTTGTTTGGTCAGCAAGCTTACGACCAATTATCTTTTTGTCAACTGCCAACGAGATTCTTATAATTGTTTTATTAGAAGTCTTAGGTATTGCCTTTTAAATCTTTTTGAGAAACCATTAGTTTTTCAACTATCGTAGGAAATCATCCATGTCAGTGTGACCAGGCAAGTTTTTCTTTTTTGGTACAAAGTTTGAGTATCAGCAAGATGAGATTGTAGTTTTGGCGATATAAATTTAGACATGGTTGGCTTTGTTGAATGATAGTTGGCTTACAGTTTAATAAGGAACTCTTTTTGAGTTCGCATTTCCCATCATCGCAATGTGATTAGGGTACAGAATTGTTCCTCACACTTGCAAGTTCCCATTCAGGGCTACAGAACTTCAAAAATTATTTCGGTAGAACAAAATTATTTTTCACTTTACATTTATGGTAATGACTGATTTACATGTCTATTTACGACACAAGACACGTGCGATTTTATATATGATAGAACTAGAAGTGCACTTTTTGTTGTTGTTGGGAATGTATGTAAGCCACAGATCAAGTCATATAACTAATTGGCAGGAAATCTCGGACAACTGATTTGTTCCTGCATAGCTCTTATATTTGAAGAATTCACTTGTTTGAAATGTTAGACACTAAAACTCTATGTTTGAGATAACAGACAACTAATATTAGTATAAATGTGTAAGAGTAATATGATTGTAGCCTCCTCTGGTTGAACAATGAAATATGAATTATAAGAAAAGAAAAGTTGTATCAGTAGTTGGAAAGTTTTGTTTCGGGATCGAAATTTCCTCATGAACTTGTCATTGTAGGATTTAATCATTCAATATCCTTGAATTCTTTCGTGCGCAAATTTCGGCCTGCATCTAATGCTACCTTTTTCTTTTTCTGTGCAGGATTCGAATGTTGGGATAGTAAGTACCAGATCTTCATCTGATGACGAACCTGAATTCTACCCAATTTATCGTTCAGGGAGCTGTGCAGAGATTGGACCAAAACCATCTATGGAAGATACACATGTCTGTATAGATGATCTTCCCAATCATCTTGGTGCACAATTTACTTCTCCAGGGGCCTTTTATGGGGTCTGTAACATATGTATAATCAATTATATTACATCCTTCAATACATGCTATATTATTCTGTTAAAAACTTTCTTCAGAGCGCCGTAAAACTTGCTTTTACTTGTAGAGGTAAAACATCATTATGCTTGGGTTTTACGCTTGAGGCGTGTTTTTTGCTTAAAAAAAGGGTTTAGCTTTGCTATTTTCTCAAATAGTTAGGCATAAGATAAGCAATTTTAAGACTATTATTAGTTGTGTTTCTTATTTAAAATACCTCAATTTCAGTTGATATTTGGATACTTTTATTGTTTATCTCATTATGTGTTGTCATTGATTTTAAGTTTTGAAATTAATAAATTAAGCAATGTGATTTGAGTTGTATAGTTGTAACATTGTGCAATATCCACACTTAGCGCATTGATGCTTTTGCTTTAATGGAACTTAAAAAGATATTTTAAAAATTTCGCGTTTCATCAAGTTTGCTAGTTACTGAAATTTGAACTTTAATATTATTATTGATTTAAGCTTGCAATAACTGGAATTATAACTCATTGCAGGTTTTCGATGGACATGGGGGAACAGATGCAGCTTTTTTTGTGCGCGAAAACATTATTCGACTTATAGTTGAAGACTCCCAGTTTCCTATACGCAAGAAGAAGGCTATCAAAAGCGCTTTTCTTAAAGCTGATCATTCATTTGCTGAGGATGGATCTCTTGACAGCACCTCAGGAACTACAGTGCTTGTTTCGCTTATTCTTGGGAGGTAACGACATATTTTTTTTCTAACTTCTTTTTTGTTTCTCCTCAAATGTTATGGAAGCTTAAAAATCTTTAAAATACACCCATTGCATGAGCTTTGTGACTGATCTGATTTTAGTTAGCTATGACATATACTAAAAGAATAATGTTTTTCTTGTGTCCATGCCTTTGAAGCTGATGAATGAGTACGATACAATTTCGTTAACACCTATTACTATTTAAAGTTAGCTAATTTTTTGGTAAAGCTTTAAATAAGTTGTAAACAAGTCTTTCAATGATATCAAAGTCAGTGGCACCTTCAACAAAATTAATTCCTTATAGTGTTACTGTGGACGGGCAATGCATTAACCGATAAACCTTGATTGATTTAAAAATAGCAAGTAATGCAAATGAGTTTTACAGTCGACCCATTTATCGCAAATTTCTTCAGTATTTAATCTTCACCAACGAGTTGACTATTAACAGTACGAAGAGTTAGAACCATATGCGCAAAGGCTAAAGGAACCATAGCTGGTTTACTCGCTTAAAAAAGGTAAAAAATAAATCATAGTTGTAGGAACCTCCTAATCTATAGACACTTCGGTCTTAGAAGCGTGCTTCCGCTTCACGGAAACTTCTCATCATCATGTGCAAAAGGAGAAAGAGATACATGATAACAACGAGAACTAGAAAGATAGAGAATGAAAATCATGGAGCCTTATTAACACCAAGCACAACTACTTCTAACCCAACCCTATGTTAACCCATAAAAAGGTATCATGTTTCTGTATTTTACTTTTAAAGTATTGGAAAACCATTTATCTTTTAATAGTATTTTATTACATTAAATTAAATTAAAAAAATTAATTTCTCCTAGTCGCTTTGAACAACGGTTCCTCACTTCTATTACCTTCCGTTTCTCCACTCCCCTCTGCTCTCATACCCCTGCTCCCGCTTCGTGCAACTATTAAATGATTGATGTTTAGATGTTCCAGTGGCCTCCATGCTTAGATGGAACATACAAAGACATTTAGAATGCTTAGATGTTTCAGTGGCCACTATGCTTGAGTTGTAGAAGTCTTTATAATGATTGATCTCTGATTAAACATGTCGTAATGCGCTTCCATTTAGGCATGTCGTAATGCTCTTCCATTTAGGCACTTCGTCAAGCATGGTTAATTGCTGGTGGTGTCAAACCTTGTTTAACTTCAGTGCCCTCTTTCTTTGCTAGGTTCTCTTTAGGTGTGCTTAACATTTTACGTTTGGATGAGTGAGGTTTTTGTATTTTTACAAACTCCAAGGTATTCCCTTAAACACGATAAAGTGAATTTTAACATAACTTGCCAGATCAAAAGCTTTTCAACTTTATTGAGCTAGAAAGTATTTCTGCACATAATGGTATCGGTTATGTTTTCTTGATTAGTTATCATGTCTGGCCACATTATCTTAAATGTACAATACTACAATATTGATAGTAACTAAGATGCCTTTCATCTATCTACGTGCTGGTTTGTGGTGGGCCAAATACTTGTCCTTAGCACGATTTCAATAAATAATGTTACCAAGTGAGCCCCTCACTTGCTGTTTGTTTTTTAGAAAGTAATAGCTTCTAGTTTTATTATATTTGACCAAAATGCTTTTCATCAATTTACTCGTGTATTCATATAGCCTGAGGTTTGTAATATGGTTCCCTCCCCTTCTAAATGGTTACTTCTTTTGATGGGAAAAAATCAGATATTTACTATGCAACATTGTGACTAAACAAACTATCTCAAACTTACATGTTCTATTTTCAGAAAAATGTTAATAGCTAACGCGGGGGACTGTCGAGCTGTGTTGAGCAAACGAGGCATGGCAATCGACCTGTCCAAAGATCACAAACCCAACAATCATTTTGAGAAACTCAGAATTGAAAGACTTGGGGGCTCTGTTTACGGTTGCTACCTAAACGGAGAATTATCTGTCTCACGAGCCCTCGGGGACTGGCACATGAAGGGGTCGAATACCCTCCCTGGCCCACTGATAGTTGAGCCAGATGTCTATGAGACTATTTTAACCGAAGAAGATGAGTTTTTAATTTTGGGATGCGATGGTTTATGGGATGTAATGACTAGTCAATGTGCAGTTACAATCGTGAGAAATGAATTAATGTTACACAATGACCCCGAGAGGTGCTCAAGGGAGCTGGTTACACTGGCATTCAAAAGGAACACTCGGGATAATCTAACCGCCATTGTTGTATGTTTTGCTCTAGATTCGCCACCTAGGGTCGAAGTTTCAAAGTCGAAGATTCGGAGTAGTGTATCGATAGAGGATCTGAATATTCTGCCAGAGGTGTTAGATAAGAGCGTATGATAGTAGTTTGTTTGTGTGATAGTCATCGATGGGCATCGAGGGGTTCGTCCCTTTTCTCCCCTGAGCTTATGCAGTATTTGTTCAGAGCTTTATTCTAGAAATTATCTGCTGGAGATGTTTTTTTTTTTTTGGTTTAATCTTTGTATATAGTATATTAGTTCTTTGTTATTTGTATAAATTGGAGAACATATGTGCTTGATTTAGTGTTTTATCTTGATTGTTTAATTTTTTTCGACATTACTTGTCTGATTGTTTTTTTTTTATTGAAGCTAGCTGATTTCTTTGTAGCGGAAAAATAAAAAATTTATAGTTACCAAAATAAAAATGGTTCAGGTTTTAGCTGAACTACCAATTGCATAGCAAGAGAACCTCCAAAAAAATTTGCATATCAAGAGGGAGAAAATGCTGGACTTTTTGGGTTCAAAATGTAGAACTCTATTAAATATCTTTGGTAATGAGGTCAAATCCGACAATTGCGAACTAGATCCAGGCTATCCAGCATAAAATTGTTAAATGGAAATAATGACTTGTGAGCATATGTAGTTCTACTATGTGACTCGACGAGATTCGTTATTCTTAAAAAATAGAATTTTTATAACGATCATGTTTATTTGTAACACCGGTTGAAAGTGAAAACTAAAGTTATAATTTTTATATATTAAACAGAAATGAATGTTCTTGTTGTTTGTTCTACAAATAGCCATTCAACCTACGGTTTGCTCTATTATTTTATTGTTTTTCATATAAGTGGTACAAAATGAAAGCACAGTGAAATTCTTTCTAATCTCATATAGATCCATCCAATCAAAAAAATTACCAGTCCGTTCTTTTTCGATAATTCTACAAATATGTAGGCGAACCACATGCTCATGTACTAATGGTAAGTGAATTTCTGCAGTGAAAAGTGAAAGCTCATTACAGCAAATAAGCTAAAAGACTTCAGCCGTAGGATTTCGAACCGATGCATGAGACGTAAGTATATATATTTCCTCATTTGAATAAATTTATCACCCATTAGATTAAAATTTGGCGGCCCAGTTAGTATACCTCAGCTGCTGCGATGAATTTCCATGTGAGCAAACTCACTGCATGGGACTCGCAGTTGTTCATAGTAAGTACCACTTGTTTCATTTTTGTAGCGTTTGCATTGGTAGGGTTGGGTTTAGTTTTTAACATTCCTTATCCCCTGAATTTAAAAAGTATCTCATGTTTGCATAATCATACCTATCTGGAGCGAGTTCATAATATCTCGAGTGAGATGCAAGTTATCATGTAACCAACCCTACTAGTTGAGATTATAAGTTCCGACCCACCAGTTTAAGCCTCGCTGGGACAGTGAATGCCAAGTTTTCATGTACTGAAAAACTTGAATTTGACCCAATCATTGCTCAGGGAGCTGTGCGACTAAATACATTTACGAAATATGCAGCATCTGTATAGATGATTTTCCGAGTCGATTTGGTGCTGAATAAACTTCTCCAGGGGATCTTTAGGGGTCTGTAAGATACTAATTATAGTAATTGAACTTCCAAATAGCATTTGATTGATCCAGGCCTGTAACTAATGGAATTATCTGATTGGCATGGCGGAACGGATACAGCTTTTTGTGTGAATCTGACATATAGTTGAAGACACACATTTCCAGTAGGTCACTGAAAGCGCTTTTGTTACATCCGATCAGCAATTGTTGATGTTAATCTGTTTAGACTTTAGAGCACCTAAAATTTTGTAGAAATCTACAGATGGTTGGTTTCATACCAAGATAATGACGTATGTTCTTCATTGTTAACACTTAACACTCTTCTAGACTGTTATATACGAGATTGAGGATCCACACAAAAGAGACCGCATGACCAAACCAATTAACGGTATAAGACTTCGGAATGAAAACAAGCCTGCAGAAGTCTACATGGATCTTTTTAGCTAAGCTGTTTTTGACTTCATTTCCTAATTGGTTTATCTTTTAAGTACTTCATTGGTTGTTTGCAGACTTGAACGCCAGCTAATTTATTGAACTTAGTCAAATACTTGGCATGGAAATGGGCGATTTAGACTGCTTAACTGATCGCCAGGTTGCGGAACAAATAATTGTTCCGTCTCTACAGGCACTAACTGTATTAGCTATGACTATAACTGTCGAAAGTGCACATGCAATTGGCCAATCGCACTTGAAGGGTGTCATATAGCTCATACAGGCTACATCAGATAGAAAACTCACAAATATATGTAACGTCCATTACATTTGCAAAGCATATCCAGCTGAAACATGGCAAAATTTATTCATGTTGAAGTTTTGATCTGGAAAATAAATAATCAAATCAGTAACAAGCAGCTAAAGTAAGGACTACAATCTCGAGTTTAAACACAGTTAACCCTAAGAAAAAAGGATATGCACAAAAAAAAAAGGCCTAAAGTTGAGTCTAACAAAGCACTTCAGCATGCAAGACCTTCGTAAATCGCAATATTTGGATATGAGTATGATTTCCGCTTCGACGGTGAGGGTTCCATTTATCAAGTAGGAGTTAGATTGGTCGTTTAATTCCTTTAGGGACAACATCTGATGTCGACCCCAATTGTTACTTGAACTGCAGAACCAATGCTACCAACAAATTAGTTAGCAATCAGGAAAATCGGAGGCTTTTGAAATCTATATGATTTAAAATTTACACATATTAATAGCTAAGTTCTTGGGTAATAAAGACGTAAAATAAAGTATATAAAAGACGGAATATATTGAGATTTATGTGACTGACCGTTTAAGATTGCACAGCCGATTGTTTTACTGTTTTCAACGTCGATCAATGTTTTTCTTGATATTGTACATAAACATTAAACCTACCAACTTTGACAAACAAAACACAGACTTATGTGTTCCTCAATTGTTCTCTACATTGGCGTCTAAATCAACAGGAAATAATTTGGTTTCATGATTTTCGTCCATTCAGACCAGCCTAATTAACTGAAAATAATCATTTACGCCACTTCAATTTTATAGTTTGTCAATGGTTCTTAGTCTTTTTTTGGGGGGTCGATGGGCGGCTAGGTTGGCGGAATGGAGGACACGACTCGGTCAGGGCACAACACTTATATATATAAGGATATATGGACACCATGAAAAACACCCAAATGGACACTTTTCCGTAAAAACGCTCCAAATCAATATTTGATTAATGCAAATCTCCATGGTTTCACGACGGGAACACAAATATGCGTCTTGTTTTTTTTCTGAGATGTATAATGACATGTTTTGAAATTTTAAATTTCCCCATATTTTCGAAAACATGTCATTACACATCTCGAAAAAAAAAACAAGACGCATATTTGTGTTCCCGTCGTGAAACCATGGAGATTTGCATTAACCAAATCTTGATTTGGAACGTTTTTACGAAAAAGTGTCCAAATTGATGTTTAAGTTGATGTTTATATAACATTTCCCATATATATATATATATATATATATATATATATATATGGGTTATATTTTTCTATTAACCAAATAAAGGGGCAATAATTTGTTATATATGTGAGATTGAGATTTTGTTTTCGTGAAGTTGAGAATCTTGGCACTGTGATAGAATATGGGCATAAATTCTACAATTGTCTTGTTTTGATCCAAGGGTTATAAAACATTTCAATTGAGAGTTTTCAGCTAAGACTAAATTTTATCGAGAATTTTAAAAAATCTCATATTGAAGTTTTCTCTAATTAATTTAACTTATTTTTCAAAGTAGTCATGTCATGTTATCATTCAACCGTGTCCGATCCACATGTTCAAGTGGTTAACGGAAAAATCATAAAAGACACGTGAATAAACCGATGGACACACCATTTACTGCGTCACACGCGTGTTCATGTCCCATGCATGTCCGACTCTCCAGGATTTATTTTATTGGAGAGTTAATGCATCATAGAAAAAAACTAACCCATATCTCTAGAAAATGTACCCAAAATTTTAGAACTTTGTCGTTCGGGCGTGTCCGTGTCATGTAGTGTCAGACACCCACATTCGTGTTCGTGCATCCTAGGTTTTTTGTAATTTAAAAAAAAATCAAGAGACTATGTGCAACATTTAATAAATTAGCAATAGTCCCTGCAGTTTTTTGTTCATTATTATTTGGTCTCTATGATTTCAAGTAAAATCCACTAGGTCTCCGTAGTTTGGTCTTTGAGTGCAACACTAAAAGTTCTCTAGTGCAACTATGTCTAACAAAAAGAATAACAGAAAGAGACTGCATGGGCTGGATAAAACTTGAATAGACTACATTGCATATATTTGTCATCTGAAATCTGATTTCCCCTGATCCGAAATATAAACTTAGCATGAACCTTCCGGTCAGACGGAATGTCATCAACCAAGAACAGATAAAGCGAAATGCTTTCTCCTTTCGCAATATTTCTGTTTTCATTGGGATACAGTTTTAACTTCCTACAAGTGTAACAAACTTTAAGATTCACCGATATCTGGTTAGATATACATTACCAATTTATTCAATAACGTGTGATTAAGTTTAAAATAAAACGAAAGAAACTGAAACACTTGACCTACCAATTGTGGCCTCCAAAATGAAACTGCGAAGACTTCACATTTTCTTCTGCTACTTGAGTAAAATTGGGGATATTCCAGGTGAAAGTGTTTTTCATAGAATCCTTCATCATAGATATGCTCTCCCCACGACCATTAAACTTGAAAGGAAAAACCTCAGCTCCAAACATGCAACTATCTTCGAGCAAAAATCCAGCAGAAGGATCCTTTAAAGTCGTTAACGGAATCAACTCATCAAACCCCACTTCAGTAGTAAGCATATACAAACGGGTCGTGTCTTCTCCAGCAGCTGTGTTTAACATTGAATACATAGTACAAACACAGTAAAAATTGTTATAGTTTATATAAAAGTATGGTACAAATAAACCCGATCTATGTGATTTGGAGTTAATCAGAGTTAAAAACCTATTATAATTTGAGAGAATTTGAGAAATTTTTGAGCAGAGAATGAGAGTTTTGGAAACTAAATGTTTTGTTGGGTTAAATGGGCAAATTTACAATACTCAGCCGATCGATCGGGCTCTGTAAAATTTTCAGATTTCAACGCAGGGCAATTTGGTAATTTCACAATCAAAAGTGTAAAGCTTACTTACGAACCGTAAGTGGTTCGTAAGTCAAATTTACGGTTTGACCAAAAGTAAAACCGTAATTTTGACATACGGTTCGTAAAAAAAAATTACGATTTGAGCGTGGAAACAGATAAATTATAGTGGAAAAATCCAAGGTGAGATGGAAAAAAGGAAATCGGCGTGAGTTCGCGTTAAAGAGGTAAAAGTGTCTTGCGAGAAAATAAAATAAAATTTAACTGACTTATATAATACTAAAAAAGTGGCTGGGCAATTGATCTTATTGAATGTGTCCCAATAAGTCTAAAAAGTGGTATGTATTAAGCATTTTGTTTTTTCTACCTTTCAATTTATCTTTAATTCAATATGTAAATTCAGTATTGTCCTAGTAGAAAAGAAAAGGACCATCAGTGAGGTTTAATATTTTAACACCCGATGTTAATTATCACGAATGTTTATGGAATATTTTTTACTTCTTTTTTTTCTACATTTTACACTTTCACTCTTGCATATATTAAAATGACGTAATAATAAATTAGTAAGATTATTTGCTCGTAAAATTTAAAAATGCATATTTTTATGTTTATCACTTGTATAAATCGATTATCTTTTCGCTAATGTCAACATTTTCTTCTTATTCTTGTCCCATAAACCGTAAGGAAATGTATTATTAAATGAGACATTTATAACCGTAAATGAACTAATGATAACTTATAAAATATTTGTTCAATTACCTTTTTCAATTTCCTTATCGGCCTTCACATGTCTTTGTTTTGGTTGAACTTTGACACTGTCTATATCACTGTTTTAATGGTAGAAAATCAGTTTCATGTGTTACGCACTATAATTTTTATTTCACTTACTAAATTAACTAAACAAATTTAAAGTTACATTTACCTAGTTTCGAGTTGAGATATTAGCTCTCTAACTACAATTTTGCTTAGAAAGTAATTGTCAACTTGTAATGAAAATGACCATCTTGAGAAAATATAATATTTTTTTTCACCTCCAATAAAACAACATTATTAACTTAGGTTTGACTATGTTAAATTTTAGGTTGTTATATGATATTACTGGTCATCTTGGGTCTTACTCTATTGAGCCTATCTTGACTTTCCTACCATATGTAATTTTACCATCTATTATATAAATAGGGTCAGGGGTCTCTTGATGTATATCTATCACTAATGAATAAACAATTTGTCTTGTTGTCTCTCTCTATATTCTCTCCCTATATCTATATACATATATATGTGAGCTAATATGTCACACAACACGTTATCAGCACTTTTCTCGAGTATAGTGGAGTATTTGCTTGGATATTTTGGGTAAACGCTCGGATACGGGGTTATAAAAATCGATGACATATCTTTTTCTAATCAATCGTTGGAGCACTTGGTAATTCGGTACAATTGCTAAACCCTTATTTTCTGGTAGAAAATTACATGCCTTATTATTTTGCTACTATATGTACGCATGTTATATGAGATTGGATGTTTAGGTGTACTACTTACATATTGCTTGTTGATTGGTTATGGCGAAAGAAGCTTAGTGAACATTATAGAACCTCCGTATATGTTTACTGCCATATTGCCTTCTGTAATTGTATAGTATATATTTAATTATGTGCATTCTAATTCAAAGGGATATTTGTTATTTACATCATCACTCTAATCGCATGTTTGTAAAAAATCTATGTTAAATTGCATGATTAGATATTGCAAACTACCATCCAAATAAGACGAAATTGTTCACATGCTATATTACTGTAACCTGAGAGAACTTGTAATTAGTTCTATTGTTTTGTTATTGCTACTATGTATTGCATGTTAACTGTATAAAGGCAAGTGGCAACCACACGTATATAGTCTGAAGAATTGCATGTTTACTGACTAATGCTAATTGTCCACGAGTTGTATGTTAAATATGTAGTTTGTTTGCTATATAATGAACAACATGTGTGTTTGATTATAATACTTTTTGGTCCACGCCTACATAAAATACATATATACCTGATAATTGTTTATGTGGTAAGTTAATAACATTGCATGTTAATCGAATTAATTAATAAATTTCCATGCTAATAATCACTGTCATGTAATATTATTACTGTTGTTATGTATAAGATATGTAAATTTGCGAAATCATATATATTCACATTTAACTTGGAAAAATTATGAACCTTCCCCAACTAGGCTCACATATTTGGATACGATGTCTAGGAAAGATATAGGCGGATAGTTCCTATCCTAATGAGGTCGGATTTTAAGTGGCATTCGTGCCCTTCACCCTCACCGTCTTTCCTGCTCGTGTTCAATTAAAGCTACCGAAAGGGGTTGACAAAATAATAATTTTCCCGAGTGTGTTTATATAGTGATGTATGTTTCGCCAAATTGGTGTCTCAGTATCGACCCGTTGTTCGATCAATGAGAATCAATTCATATGACAAGAAAAACTAGTATTCGAACCTGTCGTTTCGAAATAAAGTTTGTGCTTGTGCAAACCATAAACATATAAACCGGTCGTTTTATATGATAATTAATACAGAACTCTCAACACATGTTGCATGCCATCTATGATGAGGAAATCGCAAACCATACTTGCGAAATGAATGTTTAGGCGAGTTATTTTACGCCACCACATCTTAGTGACCCTGATGTGTGAGCATGTGATGCCCAAATTATTTGGATGCCATCTTTGATGAGTAAAACACGAGTTTGTTGTTAACCTCGAGATGAATGCTAAGGCATTTATTTTATTCCTCCGCCACATTTGAGACGTGATGACGTCTATGGTGAACAAATGTCTGAAATTGACATATTGGAGCGATACTTCACCAACATACTAGCTTGGAAATTGTATTTCGTAAGCAGTATCGTGAATTTATATTCACCATGTTCCTTCATCGCCCATCTTTTTGTGGATGAGAAAATTCCCCGGTGAATAGTTTTAATCCTATTGGGTCAGTGGCGAATTGTTTGCCTGATATTAATCCTCTTCGTGTATATTTTTTTCCACGAATCAAGAACCAAGACAAGTGTCATTTGTCTCGAACTGTCGCGATCCCGATGAATCGCTTAGCCAAGCGATATTTTAGACAATCGTCAATGTAACGACCCGGCCTCACGGACCGAACCGTCATGCCCGTATCAACAATATTGTCCGCTTTGGCACAACTTCCCAGGGGGGTCACCCATCCTGGTACTACTCCAGGTTAAGCACGCTTAACCATGGAGTTCCGTCCTCGCTATGTGCCGCACGGCTTTAAAAGGCCTTGTTGATAGGAAATGGATCTTTAAGCTCATATACCACACGAGTACTCTCGTATCTGGGCGATGTGGGACTGACGCACAACACCGCACCACAGACTTTCCTTCCTGGAAACCTGGGTCGTCACAATCACCCTCCCTTTAGGCACGACGTCCTCGTCGGGCACGTCGTCCTTCAGGGTTCACACACACGTACTAGTCCCCACATTTCCGGCCAGATAGAGGCTCTGATACCATCTGTAACGACCCGGTCCCAGGGACCGAACCGTCACGCCTGTATCAACAATATTGTCCGCTTTGGCACAAAACTTCCCAGGGGGGTCACCCATCCTGGTACTACTCCAGGCTAAGCACGATTAACCGTGGAGTTCCGTCCTCGCTATTGTGCCGCACGGCTTTAAAAGTCCTTGTTGATAGGAAATGGATCTTTAAGCTCATTTATCACACGAGTACTCTCGTATCTGGGCGATGTGGGACTGACGCACAATATCGCACCACAGAATTTCCTTTCTGGAAATCTGGGTCGTCACAGTCAAAATTGAAAACATGTGGCTCCAAGACAGTAATTGAAAGGAACAATATAGCTCGTTGTCACAAAGCAAGAGATAATGCTCAAGGAGCCAACTCTATGCTATAAAGACAAAGGTAATGCACGGTTACTCCTTAAATAGTTCACAACTATTATAAAGGTGGAAAAACCGATGCTAATGTGGTTAAAGTTAAATGAAATGAAACTCTTGAGACCCCCGATTTTGTGGCTCAAATGAGTTTGATACCTTTCTTTATTGATTTTGATAAATCATTGAGTCGTTTTTTTTTCCGCTCATCTGGATTATGTTTTTCCCATTTGGATCATGTTTTTTTTTTCCATTTGGACATACTTTTGTATTATGGTTTGTCTGTTTACAAAATTTCTCGAAATAATTTAAAATAATTTGAGCAAATTCCTTTGACAAATGTGACCAAACTTTAAATTATGAAATTTTAGGCAATACTTGTGAGCTAGTTGGTTTTTTTTGGAAATAGTGGATAACCGTGTACCACATAATTTCACCAACTACTTGCCTAAAAGAGTCCTTTGTGACAATGATTCTGGACATGTCGTTCCAAATCAAAATCTTTGGTAAAAACCAAATTGATTTGTCAAATATGAGGCCTTATACTTATGTAGGTCCTGTCGTAACTTGTTGAGTTATAAAATATTCGAGAAAACCAGTATTATCTGGTAATAACTCATGAAAGAATTAAAATTTCTTTACATAGCCTCCATTCAATACGACCAAAAACATATTTTAGAGGAGTTGAAATGACTTTCAAGTGGTTGCTACCACATTCTTTAAAGCATTTAAAGTTACCTTATCATTTCGCCTGTCGTCGAATGATAAATGATTTAGATGCTAAGACATGATTGTTTGTACTATCATTCGCTTGTCGTCGATTGATAAGAGCATTTTGATATTGTGGCATTGACCGGATGAGATATTCCCGGGTCAAAAGACGATGGTTGATTTATAATCGCATCGCATTTGGATTCTCTTTGAGGATATATTTCGTTATTAATCCGAAATTAATGCCACTAATGCTCACTTTGAAAGACTAGTATGTGTAAAGATCACGAAATGAATTTGTAGAATTCTTGTAAAGAATTGAAGGAGTTATTATGGACTTATCCAACCATAAAACGAACCATAAATATAAATTTGTTATGGTTGATGTATCGACAATATGGTCACATTTTACCATTGTCCACATAAATGCAGCACTTCCCAAACTCTTAGCCTTATCATTAAGTTGAGGGCTCATGATCCGAATTATCCTGAAAAGTCTAGTCGACTTGATAATACCGATGAGTAAGAATCGAAATTTCTATTTGAATTACTTGAGTTTGGAAATTGAACATCCTGTCGATTATGTTCAGACCCAAATGGACTCACGGAAAGTTTCATGATGCAACTGCAAATGATTGCATGCACTTCTTGGTCTTACGCACCAAGATTTATATTTTCGTATGGGGTTATGCTATTTTGCTGCATTGGTCCGTTATGAGGCCTATAGACACTCAGACACCATATGCGTACCAGCTGTTTACTGGTTATGAGCCATAAGTCTCATATTAACATGTGTTTGGAGTGCTTAATTAATATTTTGATTAATCCGCTATAGCGTTCAAAATATGGACTTCTAAAGGGGACATAAGTCGATTATGAATCCCATGCCTATCACTTGATAGAGTAACCTTGGCAAGCGATCTCTTTACCGCATGATATACGAAAGTGACATTGCTAAGACTGTTCTCCCCGTCGTTAGGGGGAGATTTGCATGTTATCGTTGATAAAGAACGACGTGAAGTAACATGGCATAACCCACTTGGTCTTAGCTTGATCCCAAAATTGCACTTAGTGATAAGTAAGTGAATAGACTCCCTCAAGTCTAACTAAATGCCAAACACATTTAATGACTTTATGAGATGTCATGAGATCATTTATACCTACTGCAAAATGCTTGCAAGGATAAACGTCCTTGTCGGACACTGTGTTCCAGTCGTAACACGTTGCTTTGGCCGAACCTGCCAAGCAAATGACGCTGCCGTCGGCCGTCAGTCTGTCATCCTTCCCAAGATACGAGGAAGTTGACCGGTTCTTAATTCGTTCAGCCCCAGAAGTGGTGAACTGAAGCTCTTTTGTCACACGAGATTATAAAGGATCAAGGAGATGTGTGATTTCCTCCTCATCCTAAGAATCTCGAAATATCTGTCGATCATGATATCTTAGACGATATTGAAGCGAAACGAGACTGTCATTGATTACTTGTTCATATATTCGGTGACGACTGATAATATGACCAAATTATGACAGAGAACCATGTACCGTTGCCTGAAGTCAACGTAGAATAGACTGGACTAATGGAAATTTGCAATCCAAGTATACTCCTTAGCGAAAGTGTGTTCGGACATGTAGCTCCAATACAACCAATGTTAAACGAGTTCGTTTATTTGGTTATTCGTAAGGAAAAGTGATGAGAATAATGAGATTGTAGAATGCTCGCCTAGTAGCGGAAGGCTTCTCTCACATCTTGGAATTGATTACGAGATGGTTGATTTCCTCGTAATGGACGTTATAACGGTCCCCTACTTTATCAGTTTAGTAGTTTCCCAAAAACTGATTATGCAGCATGTGATTGTGGTCACTGTTTTATCTCTATGAGAATTTAGACAAAGAGATATAGATGAAGGTCCCTGTGTGACTTCATGTGCTTAAATCAAGTAGTTCCTGACCACGGAACACGATCTCAATTGACTGAGACGTTCACTATATGGATTAATATAATCCGAGCGGATGTGGTATACCGCCTAAGTGAGTACTTGATCAACTTGGGATACTTGAACAATTATTATGCCCTTGCGTGTTTTATTATGCGATCCACTTTTGGATTTGCCTTCGAGATGAAGAATCTTGGGAAGAAACGGTAGTGACTCGGCCTGATGATTGAGTCCCATAAAGATTGAATCTAAGTCCATGATTCAGACTACACCCATAAGGTGTTATGACGTTTTAGTCATCATGATGCTAAGTCGTCAGATTCTCCCATGATCGTTCGATCACTAGACATTGATATAGACCCAGTCCGTTCCTGATGAGACGATGAAGAGATATTGAACCATCATGTTCATATCTAAGTACAATAAGTGCATCATTGTACTTGTTCTAATGTGCTAGGACGAACATCTCGTATGCTGTGAATGGTATAGCTCGACACAGCATCGCGCTAACACGCTGCCATCGAAATGGCACTAAAGACACATTCCCTTACCTTATGGTAATTTTGGAAGTGGGCAATTTATCTCATTTGCGTCATCGAGTGTACCTACCCCATTCGATACTTGAATTAACGCAACCCTTTTTCGGTTATACCGATGCCGGTTACTTATCGACCCGCATAAGGGATATTCCTAACATGGTCTGTCTTTACCATTAAGAATAAGGCAATATCTTGGAGGTCTTGGAATGACTCCAAACGAATCACTCTGATCTATTCGTGCTCTATGAGACGACTAAAGAGTGTATATGGCTTCGAGCTCGTATTAGCCATATTTGAATTACATATGCTCTGTCTCACGATTCAGATAAAACACTTGTCTTATTTGAGGACAACTTGTTGTTATCGATCAAGAGAGACATGACTAGATTATGCTATTTAGCATTTCTTGCCGAAATGAATCTTCACATATTAAGTTTAAGAACATCTAGTTGAATACTCGTTCTATTCCATATTTGGATTTTACTACACCCAGTCGTGTGCAAGTAAAAATGAAGCATTCAGTCGAATACTCATACTCTTTCTTGGAATATGAAATCTTTGCACTCAGTCGTGTGCAAATGAGAGGGAGCATCCAGAAGAATGCTTACTGCACTAATTACTACTTACTCGAAATTTTCGCATCCTGTCGTGTGCAAGTGAGAGGGAACATCCAGTCACATGCTCGTGCACTCTTTTTGTTCTTAGACCAAGGTTTTTTTTCCCACTGGGGTTTTCCTTGGCAAGGTTTTTAGCGAGATACGTTCCCATCATATCTCACTTAAAATTGCCGAAATTAGGGGGTGTATCATGTTGTATACTTCTTACCTCTGTGTACTCTTTTGTCCTTCGACTAGAGATTTTTTCCCACTGGATTAACTCTAGCAAGGTTTTGATGAGGCACCTGTTTTGTGGTTGATCCCTACTATTACCATTGTTGCACTTTTTTCCTTCGATCAGAGATTTTCCTATTGTGTTTGCTCTGCCAAGGTTTTGATAAGGCACACTGTTTTGCGGTTAATTACTTACATGATATTTCGGCCTATATCATTCGGCTAAACAGTTTCTCCTAAGTACCGGTTTTGTCCCACACAGGGTTTTTCGGCCCTAAGGTTTTTATGTGTTTAGCACTGCGAATGAACTCGACTCACATCGACAACATGAATACGAAGAAATTAAGACGTCCAAAGGAGGAATGTTTTAGTATATTATTGGTCATCTTAGGACTTACTCTATTGGACCTATATTGGGCTTTTCTAGCATATGTAACTCTACTCTCTATTATATAAAGAAGATCAGGGGTCTCTTGATGTATATTTATCACTCATTAATGAATAAACACTTCGTCTTGTTGTCTCTGCCTATATTCTCTCCCTATATCTATATACATATATATGTGAGCTAATATGTCACACAACATAAGTTAATTAATAATTATTTTTAATAAAATAATACTATATAAGATTTACCTACACACTGTCATATTTGTTTTATTCTTCTTTTTTGCAGATCAAAAAGTTCATCTTCCAACTTCTCATCCCAAATAATAAGTAATTGTTCGTCACTCATGGATTGTGTTATTGACATAAGTGATTTAGGACGTCAGACATTTACTTTAAATAGCTACCTAATGTTTATTTGAAAATGTAAAATTAACAACAAAGCATGTTTATTTAAATTTATGAATACTTTTTTATGGATTTCTTAATAATACATCTGTTGGAAAACATGTTTTTAACACATGGGTGTTCCGAGTGGTCAGGGACCATCTTTGAGTCAATATCCGATGCGTTTACTCAGAATTTCTGAAGCCATACTCAAAGCGTTTGAGTAGCTCGTGCGACGAGCTTCGCAATGGTATATCGTATGACCTATTCGGAGAATGGGTGTGAATGATAATTGGCCTTGAAGGTTGGTACTCAAAAGAGGTATTAAAAAAAAATCAATGCTGGAAAATGGAAAAAGAAATGGGATTTAAACCATGAGGGTTATCCCACATTGTGAAATCATTAGTGATTTTTACAATATAAATACAAGTCCATCACATGTAGTTGTTAAACTATCATGTCCACATACCCATGACTGTGTTAGTGTGTACCACACGAGTGCGAAACAACTTCTACACGGAAATGATGCACATTATTTTGCTAAAACCAGGAATATTTTTCTCTTTTCTTTTAAAACATACTCCACACGTACGTCTAGTTCTATATTCACTTTTAAACACGCGCGTGCTCGCTCGGGTCTCGGAACTCGGGCCTCGGGACGCGGTTCTCTAAACAACATACATTTTTTTTTTCTCATAGCATTTTAGAAACTGAGAGAACCACCCACCAACAGCTCGACCTTGACTCGTCGCCAGTTTCCGACGAGTCATCCAAGACGTTGTACCTTGGGATCGAAGCGCCAACGCAACCAGAAACATTAAGGTGGTTGGGGGCGGACTGTCTAACAGTCGCCTCGTCTTTTATTTTTCTGTCTTTTTTCCATTACAGTATTTTAAATTCTGCAATTTACATTTATTTATTTTTTATTTCAGTATTTTAATTTGTTGTATTTAGTTGTAGCTTTTCAATTCTGTTTGTACCTTTCTGTAATTTCTTTAATGTACTGTTTTATTCTGTAATTTCAATTCTATAATTTAATTAAGTAATTAGAATAGTTTCAATTCAGTCCTGTTATTTCAATTTCAATCAGAACAGTCCGGCTGTTAAGTTTATACTTTCCAGTCCGGCAGTTTCTATTTATTGCAATTCAGTACATCAGATTATTAATTAATAATAATCTGAATAACGTTTGCTTTTACTATTTAGTACTTACATGTTGTAATCTGTAATTTCAATTCCAATTCGAAATTAATAAACATTACACTGGTTTTTGATTATTTCTTTCTAGTTCTTTAATTATTGTTTAATTGTTATTTCATATACGGAAACCAACAATCTTAACTGATACTCCTGTTGTTTCTTTCGTGTATTAATAATACAATTATTTATTTTAAGGAATAATGCTTTTTTGTTTTCAATTCTAAATCATATTAGAATTTGATTTACAAAGAAAAATTCCAAACATTTTATTTTGTTTTAAGAATCTTGTTGATACCAAACGCATTGGTATTCAATAAGAATCGTTTAATCCTTTTGATGTCAACTGTATTGGTATTCAAAAGGAAACTATTTATTTTATTGTTTAGATAAAAATTCTTTTACAAACCCAAATTTCAGTTTTGGTGTTTTGTTAATAAGAATTTATTGTACACGTATCTCATACGTTTATTGTGTTGACGTTTCAGATGACAAACACGTCGCCTATTGAGTTGCCTATCGGAAGTGAGCATGACCCAGTGGTTGGTGGAAATGTCCATAACACTGGGGGCGATGCGAATGTGGGGGCTAACGCCGATGAAGTAGCTGCAGCGGCTGAGGCCGCCGCGGCTGCGGCTATGGCGGATGCTACGGCCAAAGCCAAGGCTGCGGCCAAAGCAGCGGCTACGGCCAAGGCCGCAGCAAAGGCTGCGGCTAGAGCCAAGGCTGCGGCCAAGGGCAAGGCACCGATGTATTCGGCTGTGCCTACTTTGCCGACTTCTCATCTGGAGAAACCGGAAAAATTCAGGTGAGACAACTTCAAACGTTGGCAGCAAAAGATGTTGTTTTATCTCACCACCCTGAATCTGACCAGGTTTCTTAAGGAGACTGCTCCCGTCCTAAGCGAGGACGATCTGGACGAGCAGTCGTTCTCTGCGGTTGAGGCATGGAGACATGCCGACTACCTATGCAAGAACTATATCCTGTGTGCTCTAGATGACACGTTGTTCAGTGTTTTCGAGCTCAAAGCTACTGCAAAGGAGCTGTGGGAAACGCTCAAAAACAAGTACAAAGTGAATAACGCTGGCACAAAGAGATTTGTTGTCACGGACTTTCATGAGTACTGTATGACTGACAGCAGGGGTGTCATGGATCAAGTTGAGGAGCTCCAACTCATTTACCATCGCCTTGAGGCTGAGGCGCTAGTGATTAATGAGCCTTTCCATGTGGCACTCATGATTGAGAAATTGCCACCTTCTTAGAAAGACTTTCAAAACTACCTGAAGCACAAGCGGAAGGAAATGAGGCTGGAGGGGCTCATTGAGAAGCTCAACATCGAGGTGAGCAACCGTTGCTCCGTAAGGAGAGTCGGTAGCGCTAACATCCTGATGGTAAAGGCCAATGTGGTCGAAAGCTCCAACGTGAAACAGAAACGTTTTGACAATGGAGGCAGTGCTGTTGTCGCAAAGAAATTGGCGGGAACTTGCTTTGTGTGTAACAGGACCGGTCATCGTGCCACGGACTGTTATAACAATAAAGGCACTATTAAGCCCCCCCCCAAGGAACTTCAAAGGCAAGGGAAAAAGGAAAGCTCCAGCTTAGGCACATATGGCCGAGAGAAGACGAGATGATGACCACTTTACTGCTGTGGTCTCTGAGGTGAATCTTGTGGTGAGAAACCCCAAAGAGTGCTGGCTGGATACCGGCACCACAAGCCACATCTACTCTATTCGGTGGATGTTTAAGACCTACAAGGCGGCAGAGAGAGAAAGCTGCTTCATGGGGAATTCTGCTACTTCCAAGGCGGAAGGGAAAGGAACAGTGGTGATGAACATGACCTCGGGAAAAGAGATGAGGTTGACAGGGGTGCTCCATGTTCCGGATATCCGTAAGAATCTGGTATCCGGATCAGTGATGGTGAAGAACGAGTTCAATCTGGTTTTTGAATCTGACAAAATTGTTATCACCAAAAATGGTGTCTATGTAAGCCGTGGCTATATGACCAACGACATGTTTAAATTAAACGTAGGGACACCTTCTCCCAATAAAGGTGCTAAAGCTGAGGCTAGGTCTAGCAATCTAATGACTGTTGCCCAATAGGCCAATAATAAGAATTCTACTTTTACTTATTTATTTGAGTCATTTCATTTGTGGCATGGTAGATTAGGTCACGAGAATTATAATTTGTTAAAGAAATTAATATCACTAAACCTAATACCAAATTTCGTCTTTAATAAGCAACACAAATGTGACATTTGTGTAGAGGCAAAATTAACAAAATCATCGTTTCAACATGTTGAACGAGAAAGTGAACCTCTCGGTCTAATACACACGGATGTATGTGACTTAAAGTTTATACAAACACGAGGAGGAAAAAAGTACTTTATCATATTTATAGATGATTGTACTAAATACTGTTATGTTTACTTAATGAGAAGTAAAGATGAAGCAGTAGAGAAATTCGATCTTTATAAGACCAAAGTTGAAAATCAACTCAATAGGAAAATTAAAACATTGAGAAGTGATAGAGGCGGTGAATTTGAATCACCGTTTGAGCAAATATGCGCTAAAAGCGGCATTATACATCAAACCACAGCCCCATACACTCCCGAGCAAAATGGGGTTGCTGATCATAAAAATAGAACGCTAAAGGAAATGATGAATGCTATGCTGATCAGTTCCGGGTTACCCCAGAACATGTGGGGGGAAGCGATACTTTCCGCAAACTATGTTTTAAACAAATTACCACATAAGAAGCGAGACAAGACTCCGTATGAATTATGGAAAGGTCATCAACCCAGTTATAAAAACCTGCGGGTTTGGGGTTGTCTCGCAAAGGTGCTAGTTCCCACTCCTAAGAGAATGAGAATTGGTCCTAAAACGGTGGACTATGTGTTCATCGGATATGCACATAATAGTAGTGCATATCGGTTTCTCGTACACAAGTCGGACAATCCCGATGTACACGTAGATACGTATATGGAAAGCCGAGAGGCGTCTTTCTTTGAAGATATCTTTCCCAGTAAATTATCTACATCTGTACCAACTCAAGAGTTGAACAGTGAAGGAAATGTGGGGGCAAGTGAACCGACAGAGGAAGAAGAAGAGCCTCGGCGTAGCAAAAGGGCAATGAAGGAAACTTCATTTGGACCTGATTTCTTAACCTTCATGGTTGAAGGCGAACCGATGACATATAAACAAGCTATGTCAACACAGGATTCCCAATATTGGGAAGAAGCTATCCAAAATGAGATAGAATCAATCATGCAAAACCACACTTGGGAACTAGTGGATCTTCCGCCAGGATGTAAGCCCCTAGGTCACAAGTGGATCTTCAAGAGGAAGTTAAGGGTTGACGGCACGATTGAGAAATACAAGGCGAGACTTGTAGTAAAAGGCTTCAGGCAAATTGAAGGTGTCGATTATTTTGACACGTATGCTCCTGTCTCCAGGAAAACGTCTATCCGAATCGTTATTGCTCTCGCAGCTTTGTTTGATATGGAAATACATCAAATGGATGTCAAGACGGCGTTTCTAAATGGAGAACTGGAAGAAGAAATTTACATGGAACAACCGGAAGGGTTTGTAGTTCCTGGTAAAGAGCACCAAGTGTTCAAACTGGATATCAGACTCCAATAGCACAAGGTCCACGAGTGGATATGTGTTTATAATGGGAGAAGCTGCTGTGTCTTGGAGATCCTCCAAACAGACGTGTATTGCAAGGTCAACTATGGAATCTGAATTCATAGCGTTAGACATAGCAACCGAAGAGGCAGACTGGCTGAGAAGTCTTTTGGAAGGAATTCCAATGTGGCCAAAACCTGTTCCCGCAATAAGCATGCATTGTGATAGTCAATCAGCTATTGCGCGGGCTCAGGATCATATGTATAATGGAAAGTCTTGACATATATGTCGGAGACATCAATCCGTAAGGGAATTGTTATCCAATGGTGTGGTATCCATTTTGTGAGATCAAAGGAAAACATAGCGGATCCATTAACAAAAGGCTTGACTTAAGTAGGAGTCGAGGCGTCATCGAACGGAATGGGATTAAAGCCCATTAAATTGGTGGCCCCCCATAGGCAACCCAACCTAAACGAAATATTTCCTGATAGGTTCAAAGGGAAACTGAACTGTGAGGGCAACCGAACAAAGCACTCGGGAACCTGTAGTTCTCAGCCCATTTCCGCGATGACAGAGTGATAGACCTGTACCATTGTAAGGGTGAGCTTGAGGTTCTTAACGATCCATGTAACTCGATGGTCGAGTAAGGTGAGTCAGGACACCTTCGACTTGGAACCACCTATAACGAGTGTGTAAGGGCGGTACCATGTGATGAGCTTGGGCTAAATCACTAGAGCACTCAGTTGAAGTTACCAAGGCAGTCCAGGCCAAATATGGACAACAACTAAAGGGCCTAGTACGTGGGTAGAAAGGGCATTGTGCGGGTATCATGCTGGGATACACAAAGCTAAAGGGTTCAAAGCATTTATGCTACCTAATAGCAGTATTCTGGATGAAACTACGCTACGGCAGGTTCAAAGCATTTAGGCAGTGAACTTTTGCGCTTCTCTTGATTTATATTTAGGACATGGGCTTTCGAGCCAATTGCATTCATGTGGGGGATTGTTGGAAAACATGTTTTTAAACATGGGTGTTCCGAGTGGTCAGGGACCATCTTTGAGTCAATATTCGATGTGATTACTCAGAATTTCTGAAGCCATACTCAAAGCGTTTGAGTAGCTCGTGCGACGAGCTTCGCAACGGTATATCACATGACCTATTCGGAGAATGGGTGTAAATGATGATTGGCCTCGAAGGTTGGTACTCGAAAGAGGTATAAAAAAAACCAATGCTAGAAAATGGAAAAAGAAATGGGATTTAAACCATGAGGGTTATCCCACATTGTGAAATCATGAGTGATTTTTACAATATAAATACAAGTCCATCCCATGTAATTGTTAAACTATCATGTCCACATACCCATGAGTGTGTTAGTGTGTACCACACACGCGCTCGCTCTCTCGGGACTCGGGACGCGGGACGCGGGCCTTGGGATTTGGGATTTAGGGAATGTCTCGGTTCTTGGGTCTTCTACTAAACTAAAAAATGGACTTTTGTATATTTACCAGAGCAGTCCCTAGAGTTCCAGCAAGTTTGAAACTACTGCAGTAATGGAGGCGGATTCTGGGGATATAACTCCCAGAATTAAATGACCACAATTATGGCTGCGGTTTCAGAATCCTCTATATGAGGCAGCCTTCCCCTCACATTCAAACACACGAAAATCATCTCTCTAAACAGCATACATTTTTTTTTCTCATACAATTTTAGAAACAGAGAGAACCACCCACCAACAGCTCAACATTGACCCGTTGCCAGTTTCCGGCGAGTCATCCGAGACGTTGTACCTTGGGATCGAAGCGCCAACGCAACAAAAAAAACATTAAGGTGGTTGGGCGAATATCGGTTAAGGACAGACTGTCTGACAGTCGCCTCGTCTTTTATTTTTCTGTCTTTTTTCCATTTCAGTATTTTAAATTCTATAATTTACATTTCTGTATTTTTTATTTCAGTATTTTAATTTGCTGTATTTAGCTGTAGCTTTTCAATTCTGTTTGTACCTTTCTGTAATTTCTTTAAAGTACTGTTTTATTCTGTAATTTCAATTATGTAATTTAATTCAGTAATTAGAATAGTTTAAATTCAGTCATGTTATTTCAATTTCAATCAGAAAGTCCGGCTGTTAAGTTTATACTTTGCAGTCCGGCAGTTTCTATTTATTGCAATTCAGTACATCAGATTATTAATTAATAATAATCTGAATAACGTTTGCTTTAATTACTATTCAGCACTTACATGTTCGAATATGTAATTTCAATTCCAATTCGAAATTAATAAAAATTACACTGGTTTTTGATTATTTCTTTCTAGTCCTTTAATTATTGTTTAATTATTATTTCATACACGGAAACCAACAACATCTTTGATAAACCACATTACGTGTGCAAACATATGCAATGCGGCATTTTGTACTCTTTTGTACAGATTCAATTAAATGAACTTGAAAAAACAAGTATGATATTTGAGAAATAGATATGAATTTGAAAAAAAGTAGGAACTCATAAGAAAGAAAAAAAGGTATGCACATGAGGAAAAAGAAAAGTATGAAATTGAAAAAAGGGTGTGGACTTTGAAACAAATAAAACGGACTTGATAAAAAAGACATGAACTCATAAAATTGGATCTGGATTTAAAAAAATGGGTTTCGTAATAAAACATGTACGAACTCATAAATAATATTTTTTTTTTAAATAGAACTCATAAATAATGTTGAGAACTTGAAAAATGGGTATTGAACTCAGAGAAACAAAGGGTATGAAACTAAAAAAAAATGATATAAACTTGAATAAATGAACTCCAACCCAAAATATTGGGGATGGACTCAAAGTTGTTAGGTAAGGACTTTTTTTTTCCTATAGTTTATACCACTTTTTGCCATACCAATTTTCTAGTAGCTTCATGCCCTTTGTCGTTAGTTCTTACCCAGTCTACAAATTTCAGAAAAATAAACCGAAAATAGATATAGATCGACTTTTGATCGATTCCAGAGTTACAATTGACTTTATAAGGATTGTAGATGGTCGATAAGTATTTTTATTTAACTATAAATCATAAATTATAAAAATTCGAAACATAGTCAATCAAAAAACAAATTGAAACCCAAATTAAATATCAAGAATGCGTTTTAATCCAAAATCTAGCCATCAGTTTGCAAATTGAAATGTGAAGAATGGTAAACCTAGCATTGTTTCTACAATTTTGCATCATTTCGGCGATTATTGGTCGTCTCCAATAGATTAACACAAATTCTAAGTTGATAGAGGGCGATTCAGAGACTAAGAAATTTTAAATATGAAGGGAGAGAGAGTTCGTTGTTAGGTGGTGATGGTGAAGCGGTTGAGAGAGAGAGACGTGAGTTTTTCCATTATCGGAACTTTTTCGTTATTTCCCTTTAATAGTAATGATGAACGAAGAACTAATACTAGGTTAAAAAGAGTAGAAAACCCCATAATATTTTCCATTTATTTTGGAAAAAATTATCGATTTTAGCCGTTCAACATCTTAATTACAAAATGAATAGCCCTAGTGAAGTTCATACAGTGCGCTCAGGCAAGATGTCATAAAATAAACATTATATTGTGAGCAAATAAATATTTAAAAGCAATGTTTTAAAGTAAATATTGCCTACATCATTTTAAATATTGCTCAATGCTCGACTTAAGCCTCCAGGAGCATTGTAAATAAGTCGTTAGTATGTACATTTGAAACTTACAGAATTGTAATATCTTTAGCTTTTTGCAGGAGAAGCTCTCTAGCCACGCACAATGGTCACCATCCGTAAAGAATGAAAAAGACTCGTGAGATCATCAATAGAAGGCTTGCGCACTTAAGATGAAGAGTATTTGGGCACAAAACCGTGTTGAATACCTTGAGAAACTCCAAAGATAAGATGAACATTGTCTCGAACAATTGTTCTCTCCCAAGGAAGTCCGGGCTGGAGTACTATGCTATGTTTTCAGAAGTTGGGATTCACTATTACAGTGGAAGTATTGTCGATATTAATGCAGCTGCATGTAGAAGATGCTTAACTCGCCTTGTGCCTTAGCATCGTTGATCCAGATGATGGACATATATAATCTAGACACAATACCCGATGGGATGTGAGATGTCATTGGCTAACGTACATGATCTCTAAAATTCATGTCAACCACTAAACTGATACTCTCAGAAGTCAGCCCTAACTTTTTCTTTAAAACTAGTGCATATAACTATCAAGTCCAAATTAATCAGCTTGTGAGGATGGGATTTGTGGATGGGATTTGTGGTGCTCTCGTGCCGCACTCGAGTTCACTCCAATATCTTTAGAATTCTAATGCTTTCTTTCAAGGCTTCACTCTAAAAACCCGGATTTTCGTAGAAAAATGACGGTGTAAATAGAAATTATTGTCCCAATCGCTTAGATATGTGAGTACCTATATGGTATATAAGTTAAGTAAACCACTCCTTACTATCACCAAGGCCTATTAAAGTCGTACGGTCCGAGAATCGAGAACGAAATCGAGGCAAAGTGGACAATATTGGTGATAGTAAGCAGATGGTGGCGGTCTGGTCGGAGGATCGGGTTGTTACAATTGGCATTAGAGCTGCTATCTAACCGATGATGTGTGAGCACCCCCGGGAAGCACGGCATGTCCGACGAGTACGTCATGCCTGAAGGGGAGAATAGTGTAAAAACCCGGATTTTCGTAGGAAAATACCGGTGTAAAGAGAAAGTATTGTTTCACATTGGCTATATATGTGAGTAACTATATGATATATAAGCTAAGTAAACTCTACTTACTATCACCAGAACCTTTTAAAGCCATGTGACCCGAGAAGGGAGAATGAAATCGGGGTAAAGCGGGCAGTATTGGTGGTAGTAAGCAGATGGTGACGGTCTGATATCAGGACTGGGTCGTTACATTCACTCTCTCAAAGCAGCTTGACACTTAATAAGTTCCTAATCATTAGCTTGGAAGATCAATCTGACTCAAATCTTTCTCCAGCAAAAGGCAGGATGCCGAAAGAATTGTTACCCACCCAGGTAAAGAAACTAGATAGAGACAGTCGTGGTCATTGCCCTTCTCATTTTAAAAAAATGAAAAATAATCTGTTTTACCATATATACATTATAAATTTATGCCATAAACTTATAATTTGGTTGTAACTTCTTTTTAATTTAATGTTTAAATTTATACAAATTAATGTTGCTTTCATAGTATGGAACTGCAATAAGAACTTATTTGCAAATGGTTATGAAGTTGAATGGCGACTCTTTGAGAAATAGATTAACATATAGATGGTCTCATTCTGGTTACGAGGGAAAGAAATAGTTTGTCGAGTCACTCTATTTGTGGTTTGGAGACACTTAGGTATAGCTAAATGTGCTAGCATATTTGAGAGTCTAAACTTGAACCAAAATGATGTCAACAAATGTTCTATTTATCAAATAAACATACATCGTAGGGGAAGTATGTTTGTGATTTTTTCCCCCTTATTACTTGGACGAGATTAAGAATGTGGCTTCTAAGAACAAAGCTGATAAATCCCTTAAAGTAGATGACTCCTACTTTATATGTTGGTGGTATTGGTTTATCAATTGAAAGACAGATTCGTTATTCATGATAATGCTTTAAATGATAAATCTACTTCTCCTTTGCGTTTTCGAGTTTTGTTTATCCTTTAATGCATTTAATGAAGGCGTATCCCGATTGCACGTATTTGAGTGAACTATTTCTAGTGCAAAACTTTTAGCAAATTCGGGATTTCACGATCAGATTCTTATCCGCTCTGACGATATTTATGTATTCAGGTTAAAGTGTCCATCATTGAGTACGAAATCAAGGTGTAAATTGGTGGGAAATCCCACTATTTAATTCATGATGAATGGTCATAACGACTATTACAGTTTAAATAAACTTAAAACAATGAAAACTTAAATAAATAAATAACTTATAGTGCTAAGAAAAAAAAACTCAGACTTTCATCTATTTTCAGCGCACTTCTAAAACTTTACGTAATTTTTCCATATCGTGTGGCAGCAATTGAGGATCTCTTACTGTTGATGATCTTAAATAAACTTTGTAGTTGCCGATAAATCAATTTTTGAGAATTTTGTGATCGTTGATCACATCAAAATCACTTTAGTTAAATCAAAACATTGATCTCACTTTGATTTTGGTCTAAACGGGAGATTTGATTTTCCCACAATGATGCAACGAATCGGTATGTTTGGTTGAAAAGAGCCCGCAAAGCTCCATGAAGAGCTACCATGCACCAAAATATGATTAATCAGATCTAAGCTTGAGAACCCCAACACATAAGTCATGAAATCGAAGAAGCAGGGAAGATAAAGACTACTCATTTCAGACAAGAGTAGCAAACCGTTGAAAAGTGAAAAAAAGTGGAATAAGGAAAAAAAAGAGGAGGAGAGTCCGGGTTTGAAAAGAGAGAGACAACTAGATTAACACGTTATAAAGTCTAAGGATAGAGGGACGCCGAACAGCCATAAATTATGAAAATATTATACAATTCATGTTAAATTTCAATCTAGTTTGGAACGTTAGTTGGGCTTCTCAGTGTTGTTTTTCTTTCAAGGCTCCTTTATAGAAATATATTAAAGAAAAAAGGTATAAACTTCATTTATAGCTAAATGGCTCTTCTCATTTTTTGGGAACTTGACTAGCCTTAATGAGTTGAATTGCAAAATATTTGTAAGACTCTTTTTTTAATAAAACAAGAAGGTTAAATAATTATTAATGCATAAAATAAGGATAGTCATATGTTTTTATCATTTTTCTAAGATGCATTTAAAGTTTATTAAATATTGGCTCAACCTACAATAAGTCTTGATGCAGAGTATATAGTTTATTAAACTATTTTTTTTATAAGGGGTTTCTTAAGTCCATGCACAAGTACAATGGTATTTCATTAGGAACAAAATACATCCTCCTAACCTTTCAAATTATTAAATCTTTCATTACTGGTTCTTGCTAGTTAGTCAACTAAATTTACCCCATAGTAAATAAGTTATATAATATCGATTAGTAGGCTTTAAAGTTTGAAGTATTTGTGGATAATGTAAGTTTCTTATAATGTACATATATATCATATATATAAAAATCCGTTTGTCAATTAAACAACCTATTAGCATGGCCGGTTCTGACATTTTTGGGGCCTTGTACTTAAAAAAGTTATGGCCCCTCATCTCTACTCGTTTAGTAAATTATAGTTTCTCAAAACGAAAAAAATGGAAGTAGAGTTGACTGAAGACTTTTTTTGAGTCCCTCTAACTCAAATATTTCATAGCGAGTACATCTTATGAGAACCCTCAAACGGTTATAATAAATCTTTACCAATAAAAAAAAATACGATAAAAACCCAAAGATACCTATACGCTATATCTGTAGATATAGCGTATATGAAAGAGAGAACCACGTTTTCCTCTCAATCATCTAAAACTTTGAGAAAAACATAACGGTGAAGGTAGTGGTTTGTCGTCTATGGCCTATGAGATATGTCTCGTCGTAACAAGTGCGGAGACTCCCATATCTAAGCAATTTACAGCTTACAAACTTATTATTTTTTAAAATAATGATGAATTTCGTTGGTTTACCCGCTATAAGCGGACCTTTTCTATTCTTTTTGCATATGACAAAACATTAAGTTGGACGTTTTCAGTTACTCGAACATCGTCGAAATCCATAAATGGTTACAACTTCAAAATATATGAGATTATATTTTTTGTTCTTGTTTTTTTGTTTTCAAAACTATCATTTGATTTTGAATTAGTATATAAAATCACTGATCTGTTGCTATATTGATTTAAAAAAATTTGAATCCAAAATGGGAGATAAAAAATAAGTTGAGGTGGGTTTATAACATGGTAGAAAAAGGAGACTAGGAGAGAGAATAATTGTAATATTTATTAAGTACTACTGTATGTTCCTAATTTCTATAAATTAATCACATCTCTTAGATCTATTTAAATAAAACTATTTTGTGTAATAGTGACTCTCAGTCAGGACGCTGCATTGGAAAAAAAAACCATTTAAAACATTATTATAAAGTAAACTAAAGAGTTTCTAGATAAACAAAAATATTGAAAGAGTTTTTCTCTATTCCTTTGTTATTGTTTCGTTTGATGGCGAAATAACTAAAAGCGGATCAGTCAAAGTATTTATCAGAATTTTGTCTTTAATATTAACTATTTTTAAAATATAATGAAATACTTGAGTACTTTAAAGTTATTGTCTTGTGCGAAAGAAATAAAAGTGGACCAATCAAAGTATTTATCATAATTTTGTCTTTTAATCTCTCTTATTAAAAAACATTTAACTTTTTTAAAATATTGAAATATTCAAGTACTTTAAAAGTTAATTTTATAATGTAGTGGTGAATTGTTATTTGCTTATATAACTAAGTAGGCTATTTTCATTGATAGAAGAATTAAGAACTAAATATATATCTTTTAAAAGTTAAGGAACTTTCTGTACAATAAATATTACAACAAAAAGATTAAAAAAATGTGAGGGGCAAGATTCGACCTTTAGACCTCACTATAAAACACAAGGATGTAATCTAGTGTACCACTTTTTAGAGGCAATTTTTGATTGATACCTTTTAAAGCTACTAATTTAAGAGTTGGTACCACTTTCAAAATACTTACTGCGAGTCCAAATTTTCTATCCCCTATTCTCTACCCCCTTCCGTGCCTCCTTACTTATTTTCACTCAAATTTTAAATTTTCACAACTTATACCGCAAATTTATAATATATTGTATTCAAATTTTAAAACATTTGAACATAATATTGTTTTATACAATTTTTTTAATATTCAATGTTTAATTGAATATTAAAAATCACTTGAACACATCTTTGTCACGGTATCACCACACTGTTCACACAATACCACATCTGTCACACTTTCACACTTTCACGTTTTTAAAAGATTTAATTAAATAACACATTTAAATCATTTCTTTTTTCCACAATTTATTTTATAATAAAAATAGTAAAATCGCCATACACAATATGATCACCATAAAAATAACGATGCGAGACCTGTTACACACACAGTACAATAAAATGATGCAATATTTACTAATCATTTTACATAACTTAACATACAACAAACAACACACAAAACCGCATTTAAAGCGAACCCATATTCCTCCCCCTTACCTACACAAACAAGAGCTCGTTTGTCAAATACTCCCAAACTCAAGCCGAAAACCCACCGAACAGTTAGAACCAGATCAGGACAGGCCAAAACAGTCCTTCAATAGCCCTAAAATGTAATTAAAACGAGTTACAGATTAATATAAAAGTCCCTAATTCGGATTATAGTAAATATTCCCAAAAATGGGTTTTTATAAAAGTTAAAATCAGATGAAACGGTTTTGACGGATAGATAGCTCTCGAAGAATAGGCTAAGAAAATTTATTTGATTATGAAAAACGGACACCCGATGACATGAGAATCGGCTCCCGAAATTGCAGCCCTAAAACCCAACACAAACTACCACTACTGTTGCGAATTACCGGAGTTGAGCTGCCGGAATGGTCTTTCAGCCAACTCCTCTCTCAGCTGAAGTCTTTCTCTCCTTTTTATTCTCTCTCTCCGTATGTATGTATGGAGGTTGTGTATGTATGTATATAATATATATAGCCTATGTACCATATATATATAATTAAACTCCTCATTTTAGTTCATTAATATCATATAAAACAGTAGAGGTTTTATACACTTTAAAACCACAATTATTACTCAACAATAAGCTGCAACAGTTCAATAATCATTGGAAAATCCTGCTCAAATAACATAGTAAAATAATATCAGCAACCTACTAATATCGGCAACTGCAGTAAGCCGATAACGATTTTACTATAGTACTACTGGATATTGAATTTCATATATCAAATAATAATTAATATTAAATAGAAGAATTTATTCTGGATGTCGAAACCTCAGTTATCAAATAAACAAATAGTATAAATTCACATAAACATGCTTTAAGATTCTACTGACTAATTTCAAAAATCAGCCATCAAACTATAATTAGCATAATATAAACTTAAAGAAAAATAATATGCAAGTGTAAGCACGTATATAACGGGCTTAGTAACACCCCTTTTAGTACCGAAACGGTACCTCAATTAAAGCTAACAAAGGTTGGACAGCTGGGTTGCGATGAACATGCAACAAAAGGAATAACTACTCGGGCCTTGCCTCCAAACCCAGCTTAAACCCACTGGCCATCAAGCTACAATTACCTGCTAAAATTGGTCACTGTAAAAAGAATCAAAGCCTTTAAAAGGCTCAAAAACAGACATCAAAAGGGGATGAAACTCAGTGAATATATACCTCAGTTTGTTTCTCTATTTGTTGCTATGCATCGGTATAAACCGTTCGAAAAACGGATAACGGAGTTGTGAGATATCAAGGGATAAAGATTGAAGGAAGATGAAAGTTCTATTTCTTTTTTTTTTCCTTACTTTTCTCTCTTTCTCTTTTTATGTTAAGCGGTCTATACAGACATATATATATAAATACTTATCAGAATTATGCATGAAGGGGTGAGATGAGAACAAAAGAGTGGGTCCCATTTATTTCTTAATACCGAAGATAGCTGCTGCATGTATATATATCCATTTATTCTCTCTTTTTTTCAATAACATTTATATTTATACATTTATTTATATATACCACATTATAAAGTATATATTAAATTACAGGGGTATTACATTTTTTTTTTAGTTTACTCCTTGATTATCACTTATGTATTTTTCCTTAATTCTTTTTTGAGGTCCACAAGAGAATGCTCCCCATGAACCGGTCTAGCATACTCAAGGCACTGAGGCAGGAGGAATTTAGTATGATGCCAAGAAGCATACAAATCGAATTCTTTACGCAATTTATGCTACGCTGTTTGAGTTTAATAGCTGTTATACGTGTGCTGATTGTTGTGAGTATCCTTCTTATTTTGATTTTATTTAAGATTGGTAAATTATAGCGAATAAGGATTACCTAACCTCGTAAAAATAACGTCTATTGGTAATTGTTTTGATGGTTAAGAAGAGTAAAACCTCTTGACAATTTAGTTTTCCTTATTTCCTCATTTTTGTCATACTTTTCCCCCCTTCATTTTTCGTCTGATAGTTTTCATCTTTTAGCATTTTGGATTCTTTTTCCCTTTGAGTTTTTATGTTACTCCTTTAACCATTTTTATGACTCCTCTAACTTTGATGGGATGAGAACAAATGAAAACTACATTTGAAGCAATTAACTAGAAAGTGGCACTAATGAAGAAAGTCTGAGTTCATGAAACTTAGAAGCTCAAAATGAGTGATTGTTATCTTCTATGTGCATTTTGAATATTACATAAAAAGTGGATAGAACCAGATCCTTTAGGTACTTGTTTTTTTCATCTCCGTCACAACCTCTATATCTTGAAGGAAGCGCTTACCTTTCTAATTACTCTTTCATTCGAATGATTTGTGACACACGTAAAAGGCCTACTCTGGTTTGTGATTTTATTTTTGTTTCTCTTTCAATAGGAGTGACAAGATAAATTTTCTTTAATTGAGTTCGCTACATCGGTGAGTGCTTTATTTATAGTTTTAAGGATAAATTAACAAAACATACTACTTTTGAAACTAAATTAATAAAAACATACCCAAAAATTTCTAATTAACAAAAACATACCCAAAAGTTCATACCCTAATTTGTATATTTTCATACCCTTATTCCAAAAGTTTATACCCTTATTTCAAAAGTTCATACCCTAATTTGTATATTTTCATACCCTTGTTCCAAAAATTCATACCCTTATTTTAAAAGTTCATACCCTAATTCGTATAGCTCACCCTTATTTTCAAAGTTCATAAACCAATTTACAGAATTAAAATCCTTATTTACATAATTCATATCCATAATTTTCAACTTCATACCCTTAATTCACGGATTTTATACACTTATTTTCCAACCTTATACACTAGTTAATAAATTCAACATTTGCCCGTCCTCCGATCTTCAACTACCACGTGGTCGTCGTGGGCCTCTCATTTGACGACCGCATCTCCGTCGGCATCAACCTTGAGTTTTCGAACTCGCCCTACACCATCGTTGTCCTTCCGATAGATGTCTCCATTTCATCTCCTCCGAATAGAGAGAGGAGGAAGGAGAGATCGGAAAGAGAGTGGAAGGAGGAGAGATCGGAGAGAGGGAGAAGGAGGAGGAGAGAAAGATTGGAGAGAGCGAGAAGAAGGAGGAAAGAAAGATTGGAGAGAGGGAGAAGACGGAGGAGAGAGAGATTGGAGAGAGGGAGAAGAAGGAGGAGAGAGAGAGGAAAGAGAGCAAGGAGAATATATCGGAGAGAGGGAGAAGGAGGAGGAGAGAGAGATCGGAGAGAAAGCGAGAAGGAGGAGCAGAGATAGATTGGAGAGAGAGTGAGAGGAGCAGAGAGAGAGTAAAGAGATCGGGAGTGATGAATGAGATTTTTTGTTTTTTGTTTTTTATTAATTATTAATGAAATGTATTATTTTGATAATTTAATTTTTGAATGTATGTTTTTGTTAATATAATAGGTGTAAGATATGTTTATGTCAATTCCCCTTAGTTTTAATGTCAAGCTTTTTCATATGAAAACATGCAACTCATACTTCTATTTTATTTAGATTTTTGCTTGTTAGGAGGACAACATGCCTGGATTCGGTAGTAGATCAGCAGATAACCGATCCTTTTTGTGATAGTCATGCAGAGGTACAATTTAGTTGGCAATTCGTTCTTCCTTGATTGTTATGTAGAATTGGTTTTATATACGGGACTTAAATTTACATAGGGAATCAGTCTACCTTGCCGAACAACGTTGCTTCAGACTCACAAAACTGTACTGTAAGACATAATTTTGTTCCCTATTACCCTTGGTTCAGAAAGTTGAAATCTTACTGGCTTATCTGTTGTCACCTACTTTTTAAAACTTCCCTATTAACAGTCCTGAATATAGCAGGACCATATAGATACTTATGCTATAAGAGTGGTACATACAAATAGTTACATATAGAGAGACAAAGAGAGAGAGCATGACCATGGCGAGATAACGGAAAGGACATGGGTAATCTAGGTGTTCCTTGGATATTAGTTCATGTGCATTGAGGTAATCTTATATACTCTGTTTTCTTTGGTTGGGTGTGCTTTTAGATCATAAGTTTTGGGTAAGCATACATGTTCCAGTGGCTTATAAGTTCTAAAATTAAGTTATACTATTATGATAGAAAGCTGCTTCTAAGTGTTTAAATCATTGGAGATTTCTAAACTTGTAAACTTCTTAAAGGGAAAGCAATTCTTTCATGGATTATTGTTTATACGAATTAGTTTCCCTTAACTTGGTCACGCTCTAATTTCAGAACTTACACATTAATATTGATAGCACTTGTAGCAATTATATGAATTTAGTTGATTTAGTATAACACGCAGGCTATATGAGTTCATAGTTTATTGAGATTAAGCTAAACATCAATTTTGACCGGGCATATACATAGCTGTAGATTGGTAATTTCTTATAACTTTTAAGCTGATTTGTGGATAACTTGCATATAATTTAGTTTATGAGATTGTAGTTAGTATTGTCTGGTTCGTTGTGGCTTTATATATTTTAAATAGGTTGGGGGTTCGGTCTCTAGAACCTGGTTATATGAGGTATGCGTCTTGTGTTGTAGAAGCTGTTTTTATGAAATATATGAATGTTATTACAGGACCGTGATTATGTCATTATCTCGTAGGAACAAAATCTAATTCCGTCTGTTGCGGAACAGGTGACTGGGTTTTGTCTTGCTATTATAAGTATCCCATTGCATCTTTTGTTAATGTTTTACAGGCTCATGGGTAATATTTTTCAACTACTATGTATATATATAAACATTGATTTTATATTGTTACGAAAACAAAGGAATATCGAAAGAAAGAAAAGAATAAAAAAAAAGTGATTTATATACGGTGAATCTGTATAAAGAGAATGAGTTTATATCTTATAAAGATAAATGTTATATACAGTATATCTGTATAAGGTTTTAAAATTATTATTTTTATGATTTGCTTATGATTTGTATTTGCGACCATGAGAATAAGTCCAACGGATAATCCCCAAATAAGGGGAAGAGGAGAGTGGGGTGGCGTTGGCAACTAAAGAAAAAGTTTAGTTCTCAACGGTTAACTTAACGATTGTACGTAGCTTCGTTAACCGGTACGTTTTAAGGAAGAGACTCAGGCATCATGTTGTGGTGACCTTAATTACCTAGTGCACGTATGGTTTATACACCTGAAAGAAAGAACGACGGTAAAGAGATTGAGCAAGTCAATCGGGCTTGGGACCCTAAGATGTACATGTTATCATTTTGCTTTTATCATAAAAAGAAAGAAAGAGATTTTTATTATTATTATTGCGATGGATTTTAATCTTGATGAAAGAAAAGTGAAGAGTTTATTTATCTTTTATATTCAAGTGATTTCTAAATGCTTATGCATTGAGAATTTTATTTGAAAAAAATATTATTTTGCAAGAAAGTGAAAAGAAAATCTTATTTTCGATCCGTATTATATATTGTGAGGCTTTCTCTCTCATTGAGCTCGTTTGGCTCACCCCTCTCCTTTTTAAAATGTTTTCAGGTTAACGAGCAGTTAATTAAAGTTGATATCGAGTCAGTTTTGGGACCATACAGACCTTTAAGATTATGTGTTAAATTCCGCTGCGATTACATTTTTATTTTAGCTTGTAAGAGATTAAATTCTTGTAATGAACGTAATTTTCGAGATTCTATTTAATGAATCTTTTTGCTAGAAATTAGAGTTGATAAATGAGCTATTTATGTATTGTTTTATAATTATTCTATTAGGTTTTGTTTAGCACGTGCCGCCACACGTGTTATTCGGCCGTATGACATCCTTTTAGGTCAGGGATGTTATATTATGAGTTGCCCAGCAAGGTTAGAGGGCATATTTGCATTGATAATATGAATTCGCCAAAATTTCGTATGTTTTGATGGAAAGCTGGAGCTAAAAGAAGATGTTATCGTGCTTGGAAGTTTTGATTAAGAAGTTCAGAGATTAGTTTATCTATGTTCTGAATTTTGTTTTAGCTTTTATGATATATAGCTGTAATGGCATTGTTTTTTATATCTCTGTTTCTTCTGTAATCAACTCTTCCGGCATGTATACTGGGTTTGGTCCCATTTTTTTCGTTAATGAAAATTGGGTTTTGTTGGAAAAAAAAAAGATTTGTTATTTTGTTGTCTTTCTAGATTTTTAGTCTCTTATGGATCCAACAAATTGTTGAACAGAGTATTTAACATTGAGTAGAACTTTTGACTTGGTGCAATTGCTTAATACAATATAATCCACTGTTTGATTGTTTCATAATGGGCATAACTTTAAGATATAATCAAGTTATTCTTTTTATGTAAGTTTGTATCGATTTACAAAAGTTTAATAAAAAAAGTTGTTTCCGTAATCATTTTAATTGATTATAGCGTCACTAGGATCATTAGCCCGCATGATGGTATTTTCTCTGGAGTGAACAACTCGTCATGTAAAATATATATGATGAATTTAATTTAAATGAAATGCTGTGAATTTTCTAACAGACAAAATCTTTACAAATAGAGTAGTCGTTTTAAAATACTCAGTTTTGGGTATTAGGCAGGCTTCCTCGAAAATAACTTGTCAACCCAAGGGAATTTTGACAAATGTGTGATGCTTCCGGGGAACTTAAATAATGCAAATCGTAAACTTCAATAAACCAAAAAGAAACGCGGTGGATAATAATTTGGTCAGAAAGTGAAGTAAACTAAAAAATTTAACAGAAAAACTATCTATATTTTTTCAGTGACAGCACAGAAGAGGTAAATGAGTCGCATGTCATTTCGTTAAAATCATTTTTACTACATTTTCAAAATACAACCATTTAGAAACTTGGCTCATGTTTTCCAATGGGATTCATAATATATACATGAGTTTTAGTTGTGCTTTCTATACATATTCAACTCAATTATCAAGCATATAAAGTTATAAACGTTGACATTTCCTATATAATTCTACCCCACCTTTCCGTTTTCGCTCACCATATGTTTTCATGAGACGAAGACTCTACCCACCCACAATTTTACACAGGTCAACATTATTCAATCGTTATGATTAGAGGTTTAGAACGACATAACACCAGTTTTTGTGCTGTCTTGTGAGTATTATACACTACTTTCAAAACAGTCGAACAATGCATATCCAGAAAATGCTTAAAATCGAATTGGTGCAATTCTGCAATTCACATGCTATCTGCCACCTTCACAGGCTCACTCAAAATTATCACTAGCCCACATGACTTAATTGAAACATAATGCTCATATTTACAAATCATATATTACTGAAAAATGTTGAAGGCCTCAAATTTAGTACTCTCTTTAAGAACTAACAAAATATTGAAAGGTAAAATTAAGCTCAAAAAGCTCAAGCAGCGATCTGAAGGAGAATGATACACAAATGTTGAACTGTTGTTCCATCAATTAAGCACCAGTTTGTACAGAAAATTCAGGTACTCGGCCAAGCGGTATTACCAAATCCTTTAAAATCTCATACTCTTCCGCACCTATTTGCGCACCATCCAGAACCTATGCAATCATAACCGTATCCAAATAAAGATGAGATGGATATTAGAACAGAAAATGAATACGATCAGTATTTAAATAGTATGGCTGTTCCGGTTCGAGTTCAAAAGACCAAAATCCATGTATTTCCTTTCTAAGAAAGGTTTTAGTGGTCTCCAAGATCCACAAAAGTAAATTCCACAAAACTCAATAAAGTCCCAGACTCACACCCTAGTCCACTTACATACTGCGTAAGATAATAGAAAATTTGTTCTTGGTATTCAAAACAGAACGCATCATAAAACCGATTGGCTTTGCCAGATTGATTAAAACGAGTGTTTAGCTTTAGTGACTTCCCTGGAAATTTCCTAGCTTTCAACCTATACACTGTAGTTTTCTAACGTATTATTACATCTATCCATCTTCAATGTCCACGCTCTTAACAAATCTGGAACCAGCAAGAAAAACCGCCATTCTAAAGAAATGGTGTTTTCAAGGCAAACATATAAGATACATAGAAGCAGCAGCCGTATATATCAAAAGATAAACTGAAGTCTGTTTATTTAAGTGTTTTATGATCTCTATCGCAATCTGGGGCTCACGTGCACACTCGTAGAGAATCTGGTTGAGGTATAGCTACTTCTAGGAAAGAAGACCTCATGGAATCACCAAGCTTTATTTGGGCAAGGATTTATTCACACAAAACTAATGGATAAAAAAATCTTTCATTTTTCCACATGATAAATAGGTGTATCCATGCACCAAACGGTGCGATAGCAAGAGCAGCATTGAAAATAATCACAAAGTAGGGTTTTTTTCTTTACAATAAAGACTCATTTTTCTACTTGACGTTCTAAGAGATATTCTAACAATTCTAAGTGTTGAAATGTCTACCACATTTCTAAATAGCTATCTTCATGGGCAGAATAAAATTCATAATATCATAGCAAAACGTGTTATAAAAATGCACCTTGTGAAAAAAAATCCTGCGCCTTGTCATGTGAGGAGTAAGTGCTGGAATTCTAGAAACAGAGAGGGCATCGATGAATAACAGAACAATGACTTGCCACTGCTTCATTCTAAACGGGGGAAGTGGATCAACAAATGACATCGTCTCCAGTAAACGTACCTGTCCAAAGATATCCATGTTAATTAAAGGCAATGTGAATGAAAGCTAAAAAAATATCTTCAATTCAATGCGGATTAAAGTGGGAGAGGGATAGGACTTAGTAAAGAAAATCTTGAGACGAAGAAGATAACTGACAGCCATCGAATGCAAAATATCTGAACAATTGGATCTTTTAGAGTAGCAGTAATTTAACCAATGGCACTTTAAATATAAGTTGAATCAGGCGGAAATGTTCTGTTGTCTCCAGTCTCCACTGTATCCAGATTTTGTTGTCTTCTACCCCTCTCCCAATCAATTTTACTCAGGGAAATTTTTTAGTACAGTAGTACGTTTTGCAACACAGGCAGAAAGTTCAAATGCTAATATTGATTCTCTAATATCCGGTCGTAATATAACATATACATACACACGTGCATTTGAAGTGAGGAACTTATGCTACCACATCGAATACTTGAAATGAAGGTACTCTTACTCTTTCCACAAGTGATGCAAGAGATATCCATGTGGAGACACGATATAATTTGCTATAACTCAATATTACTTTTTCCATAGGTAAAACATAATATATAAATGTGAAGGCACGAAAGTATAAGCTTTAACTCAATCTTACTCTTTACTTACATGAAATTAAAAGTACACATGTAAAGACAAAAAATATTGGCTTTTCCTGTACTATTTCATTCCGAAAAACCTCTTCGAATAGGTAAAAAACTTGAAAGAACATTATTGTTCCTGTACCAAAAAGTATGATCAAATGTTAATCTTTTTTAAAAAGAGTTTTAAGTTTTTGAATAGGTAAAGCAAAACATCACAAGATTCAGCTGTGAATATCTCTCAGTGATTAACTACATGATTTTCCCCAATTACTAATGTACAAATCAAGTTCAATCCTGAAACATCTTACAACATTCTCCAAATAAAGTCCCCAGTCATAGGCTCAAAAAGCTAGATAGAAAGCTTATAACTTTGTAAGTCTAGAAATAATACCATTCCTTGTTCCATAGTAGATATTGGTGTTGGCAACTTGAGATCTGTAGCAAGTCCTGGCAAAGCCCTACCTAGACACTCGCCAAGTGTTAGTTTGATTTCAGAAGATTTACCGCTCAAAACAATTTTCGGAGGGTACTCTTTTCCATTACAAGATATATAGTCTTCATTAAAACTATCGTCTTGCCCGTATATAAATGCTAGAGAAGATGATGATATCCATTCAAAGAGTGCATTCCACATTGTCGCGAACGGGGAAAGCTGAAACAAACAAATGTTATTGAACTTGATTATGGTCCTAAACATATGGGCCTATGGCCTTGTCTGTTTGCAGCACTTTGTCAAACAAGCTGGAAGTTTTTAATTTTAAAAGAAAATTGCTCATCCAGCTTAATGCTTCGAGCTTATTCAAGCCAAAACATCAGAAAATCTTAGTATTTAGGCTAGACAGCCAGATTATGTTCAGTTTCTCATAGAAGCTGAGCTAATAACTTAATAAGCTTCAACCGAACAAGGCCGAAGGACAATGTATGCAAAAAGAGTAAATGACATAGAAACTAAGCAATTTTATTTCTTTTGTTCTTCAATCAATTTTTGTTAGATGAGAGTAAATGCCAAAATAATGTATAAAATGTACATTAACACACTCGTACGGTGGAATCTGTAACCTCCCATCCTTGATATCATTTGCAAAAAAAAAATGCATGATACTTAAAAACTGCTCTCTATCTTTTTTCGTGTATAGAATCCCTCAGACTGTGGAATCTGTAACCTCCCATCCTAGATATTGTTTGCAAAAAAATGCATGGACTATACTTAAAAACTGCTCTCTATCTTTTTTCGTGTATAGAATCCCTTAGACAGGGTGGCTAGTTCTCGTTGTTTCTGAAACGGAGGTTTTGATCTCAATATTCATTTTTTGGACTAAAAAGGAGATTTTTAGCAAGATGTGAGTTAATTGTTTTGTAGCCAAAGGAAGTAAAGACCAGAAATGTATGTATATACTTACAGTCAGACTAAATCCCTCTGGTGGAGTGTCAAACCAAGAGTCCTCAGATTCAAATAAATCATAATTTGGAACCCCAGCTTTCATTGGCCACTTAGGAGTTGGTTCAGATTCAAGCATATCAACGTCGCCTTGATACTCTTTATCCATATCATTGGGGGGTGGCAACACAATAATTCCAGCTTCTGATACTGTGTCAAATGAAATGGAAAAAAATGCAAAAAATACCAAAGAAAAAAGGTAGATTAGATTTCATCACCTATGTATGGTCTGCTATAACAACTGATGTGTAGGGCTTATTTGGTTGCATGTTATAAGAAGATTTACTGGATTTCCAGAATTGGGATTGGGGAGAAGGCAGGTCCATCCAGCTTAAAGCTTCTAGCTTATTAAGGCTTACAGCATTTAAGCAAATAACTTGGAATCTTTTAAGGTTTAGAGAAAAGTTGGGTACATCCAGCTTAAACTTCTAGTTTATTTAATCCAAAAAGGCTTTACTTCTAAGCTGATCAACCACATACAGACCAACTTTTAACCAAAAAACTAATCTTAAAAGCTAGAACCAAACAAGATTTAAGTCTTAAAAGCAAGAAAGCTCTGTTTTTAAGCTGGTCAGCCAAATGCAGTACAGCTTTCATGCAAAAAACAAGAAGAAGAGAGCGTATCAGCTGCATACAAATGACTAAATAAGGCAGTACTACATACCAGCATCAGCAGCATCATTGTCACCAGTGGCAACAGCTTCAGCTGCCTGGCGAAGTGCCATAGCACAAGCTTCAGTTGATGCAAATCTAACTGAATCATTGTCATCTTCCATATATGGAAAAGCAAATTTATCAGCACAACTTTCTGTTTTTTTCAATTCTCTAACCTCGCATAGTTCTCTACTCTCAACACTATCACTTCTGTCATTATCAGCCCAAGTCACACAGCGAGGCTCTTTCTTTGCACCGGCAGATTTGAGAGAAGGTTTAAGCAGGGTTTCGCCCACATGGTCCGCTTTTATATCACCATCTAAGCTAGTTATCTTTTTCGCTTTTGACTTCTTGGTTGAACTTTCATTTGATTTCACTTGAGCTGGTATATCCAAACTTTCAGAATTTCTACAAGAAGCTGTTGGCTTTGTACCGGATGATGTCTTCGAAACACTGTATTCATCTTGTGTAATTATAGTACTCATAAAGTCCATATCGTTAAAACCCTTGTTTGGGTTGACGATATTTGATTTTAAACCTGATATACAGCAAATAAAGTTCAATCAATGGGCTAATAGCCGTTTCCTATTATATGAAAAAAAAAATCAATAGAAAGAAAGAACAACATAATTGACTTCAATGTCGGAAAGACAAATAGTGAACACCAAAATGAAAACATAAGTTAACAACAAACTGACACCAGCTAATCCAAAATTAGGTTCCATTTGGGCACAAAAGCATATGAAACTGTGAAGAGTCATATCTCCAACCAATATTGTAGTCTTCTGTATAAACTCAATCATAGTTGCATAATATTCATCTGCTAATGGAGACTTGAACTAATATGATTATATGACTAGTTTAACGAGATTGATCAACTGAAGCCGTAATTCCATATGCAACACAAATTACATATGACACCAGGAATTTTTGGTACAAAACACCTTCAGACTACATGATTAATAAGTTCCAACTAATTGCAACTGCCAACATCCAAAAGCAACATAAGTAATTTACCTTCTTTCTTAATCTTGGGACGAGAAGGCTTGACACTAAGATCCCTCTGAGGAACATACCCTTCAATAGCATTCGATGGTCCAACCCACTCTTCCAAAGATACTTCCTCATTCTTCACAATCTCATTCTCCTTAATCTTCAACTCGGAAAATCCCAAATCCCCATTTTTTCCCAAGTCCGCCTTCTTTTCCAAACCCAATCCTTCAAAAAAACGAAGAAGCTCATTGATATCTGCAGAATGTAAAGTCGAAGATCGCTCTTTTTGCAAACTCTCACCAAATGTACGGCTATTAACTACACATTTCGTAGAACAATACACGTACGTCTCGTGGAGATCGTAAACCTTATGCTCCTTGAGCGAAATTCGATAATGTCCTTTTCTAGGTGGATCAGTGGGTAAAGGGTTTCTGCAAAGGGGGTAACCGCATATATTCCCAATTGAACGTTCAGTTACGACGTCTTGGTAGTCACTCGCTGATATTAAAGTTCCAGCAGCAAAAAGTTGGTCTTGGCTTCGAATACCTTCGAGGAGAGAGAGTTGCAGCTTGTGAACAGCATCTTTCACGGAGATTGCCTCATTACTTGCCATTGGAGAATAGCTCTCGAAATCAAAAGGGATTCGAAATACTTGTCAACCAATGTAACCAAACTCGGGAACAGTATACCTTCACAAGAAATATCAAGTGTCACTTTCATGTCAATAGAAAGAAACATGGATAATAACATAACAAAATTCTTTATGCATCCTATTCATAAAGAATCAGGCATGAGTAGACATTATCCGTTTGTTTTCATCGATGTTGTTAGTCTATATAAATGGTTTTCCAGGGTCCGTATTCTTTCTTTTTCAGTAGATGAAATACCACATTGCTGTTTGTTGTTCGCTAGGACAGAACTACCTTGAGACAGTCGGATGCCCCCTCCTATTTTGATAAAAATGATAATTTTTTTAAAATTTTCTATATAATTTGATTAAAATTTTAAAAAATTAGCGTTTTACCCCTCCCATATATTCCATGGTCCGTCAGATTTTTTTGATGATTTTTTGATTTTAAAAAACAGTCATTCAGCCTTTAGGCTAAAAAAGCTGAAAATTCCAAAAATCCAATTCTTGAAACAAATTTTTAAAACCCGAGTTTGGACCAAAAAATTTGTTGACAAACAGACCCATATATAAAAAAATAACTTGTATAGAGTATGAAGTAAAATCTTATAAAATACCAGTCCCTCCCATTTAAAGTTCCAAAAAAGACTTTTATCAAATACATGGCATGCATCTACATAGCGAGTAGCTAAAAGAGGAAATTAAATTCCCACATATACATATCAAATTTAGCTCTAAAATTAGCTAAAAACTCTAAAAAATTGAGAAAAAGTGATAACCCAATATTTGTAAGAGGCCATAGTATAATTTTTTTTTATTAAAGGTATGGAAAAAAACGTATCAATCCTAAAATTAATCCTCTCACTAGTTTTACAACCCTATGACTAAGAAAACCGTGTTAATTAATATAATTCTTAAGAAACTCACTTTGGGCGGCGGAGGAATCTCTCTCTCTCTCTCTCTGTTTTTTTGTGTGTGTGTTTGTATTTTAGACAAAAAATAAATGAAAAAAAAAACGGGAATTACCATGGAACTGTCGACCAACGACTGCATAAATATATGATTTATTATGATTTCTTACGTTCATTTCTTTATTTTTTTCTTTTTTCTACATTTATTTCTTATTTTTTCTTTTTTTTACCTTGCTTTCTATTTTTTTTATTTTTTTAATCAAATTTCAATTGCCGAAACTTGGACACGTAACTTTTATGCTGTGGGATTTTTCAAAAGTTTAGAAAAAAAAGTCAAAATTGATCAAAATTGACCAAAAAGGAAAGAAAAAGTAAAAAGCAAGGTATAAAAAATAAAAATTAAGAAATTTACAAAAGATAAAAAGTGAAGAAACCAAGGTATAAAAAATATAAAACCCGTATATATATATATATATATAGATCTCCGCAACAGTCACTGCTCCGCCGTCGACGAACATCTTCTCCGGCGGTGACGTGGGCCCACTATGTGTATGTATATACATACAGATGTTACATACAATATAAACATCTGCAAGTAAAAGCATAAGAAAATTAGAAGTTATGATCAATTAAGCATGTACAAAAAAAAAAATTGGAGATGAAATACAAAACATAAAAATGCCTTAACCTGTAATCTAAACCAGTGAACCACTTGTTCAGCAAAGCATAAGGATAACGTGAAAGAAAAAGATACTAGTCTAGCTTAGTCTCTCATTAGATATATGGTCCGTTGATATTATATATTGGTTTCTCATCACATACAAGCAACTAGCAACTGATGTTATATACCTTCTTTGTTTTAGTTTTTTTTTTTTTTTTAATTCATACGAAGTTATGATCTTTTTGCAATCAACCTTTGACATTATGTTTCCCAATTTTTCCAAAAAAACAAAAATGGAGTCGGAGACCAAAGAAGGGTGGAAGATTTATAATTCATATAGTTATGCAAAAGTTCTTGAACCTGGAAACAAATAGATACTATGGTTAAGGGTGTCGCATATCTATAATCATTGATCAAACAAGCATGTTTTTTTTATTCAAAAAATTAAGAAGAGAAGAAATCATGCAATCTTAAAAAAAAATCAATAATAAACATATCAACAGAGAGAACAAAACAGTGTTACATAATCTACCCAGAAGTAGCTATTATCCTGCAAGAAGTACTCAAGATCCTTTATTATGTCCTAACGTAGGTTCTGATAAGAAAAAAATTGACATTCCCAGAGATCAATCAAATGAATGTTCATTAACCAAAAAAGAAACTAGACACAGATGCATCAAATGGGTTTTCAACAGGTGGATACATCATATAGGATCACTTGGAATCACGTCTAACTATTGAAACATATATTACTTTAAATAAACCACAATGAATATGGATCGTATTTGACTACAAAAAAAAGTAAAAACAAATACTGAATCGTCTTTCCCATACATTACCCTAAATTTTTTAGTCCTAAAGCAACTAGTGTTTCTCTTAAAACAAGCTTCAAATAGATACACCTAATAGATAATAGAAACATCTGAAGTTAAAAACAAAAGGAAAATATCTAGTAACACGTACAGAGTAATTTAATACCAAATAGGGGGAAACAGTAAAGTCGAAACATGTTTCAGTGATAAATACATTATTCGTAAATTGGAATAAATTGTCAGTAAACACGTTCCGATGGAATCAAGTTTAGATATACAGGATTTTGGAAAATAAACAAGCATCTGTTTTTTCTTTAAAAAGAAACTATGGAGGATTTCGGGAGTAAAATCGATATTTGTTCTTACTAAAAATAACAAGAGTGAATTGTGCTTTACAAACATTACCCATACTTTTTAATCTTTTAAAATAGGGACACTTAATAGATGATGGAAACACCCGAACTATAAAAAAAAACATAAAAACAGAGTGAAAGATCTGTTTATAATCGTACTGTAACTGTAGGTCACACATCATAAAAAGGAAAACAAAAAAATTGAAACATGCTTAAATTAAACAACTCACTATTGATTAAGTTGATGAAAGACCCAATAAGTAATACCAAATTGACAAAAAATGATACAACATATAACAATTAAGGGATGCAAGTGACACGACATAAATGATAAAAAGGAAAATAGAAACATGCTTAAATTAAACAACTTACTATAGTGAAAGACCCAATAAGTAATACTATATTGACAAAAAATGATACAACATATAGCAATTAAGGGACATATCACCAAACCATATCATTCTAGGATTTCTTGCCTCCAATCGGAAAATATAGATACCTATACCTATATGGATAAATTAACAAAACATACTACTTTTGAAACTAAATTAACAAAAACATACCCAAAAGTTTCTAATTAACAAAAACATACCCAAAAGTTCATACCCTAATTTGTATATTTCATACCCTTATTGCATAAGTTCATACCCTTATTTTAAAAGTTCATACCCTAATTTGTATATTTCATACCTTTATTCCAAAAGTTCATACACTTATTTCAAAAGTTTATACCCTAATTTGTATTTTTCATACCATTATTCCAAAAGTTCATTCATTTATTTCAAAACTTCATACCCTAATTTGTATTTTTCATACTCTTATTTCAAAAGTTCATACCCTTATTTCAAAAGTTCATACCCTAATTTGTATTTTTCATACCCTTATTCCAAAAGGTCATACCCTTATTTTAAAAGTTCTTACCCTAATTTGTATTTTTCATACCCTTATTCCAAAAGTTCAACTCTATACCCTTAATTCACGTAATTCATATACTTATTTTTCAACATTATACACTAATTAACAAATCCAACTCTTACCCGTCCTCCGATCTCGAACTATCACGTCGCCGTCGTGAGCCTTTCCTTCGACGACCGCATCAACCTCGAGTTTTCGACCTTGCTGTACACACTCGCCGTCCATTCCGATAGATGTGTTTGTCTCAATTTCCACGGAAGAGAGAGATCAGAGAAGAAAAAGATCGAAAAAATAGAGAAATGATGATGAGAGAGATCAGAAAGAGAGAGGAATGATGAGAGACCGGCTAGAGTGAGAAGGAGTAGGAGAGAGATCGGAGAGAGAGAGGAGCAAAGAGAGATTGGAGAGAAGGTGAGAGGATGAGAGATAGGAAAGAGATTGAGAGGGATGAATCAACTTTTTTATTTTTATTAATTATTAATTGAAGGTATGTTTTTGATAATTTAACTTTTGAAGATATGTTTTTGTTAATATAATAGGGGTAGAATATGTTTATGTTAATTGCGCCTTTTTATGCAATTAGAAGCTATACATATATGTATGTAAATCTATATCTATATCTATATCTATCTAGTCCCCGATTAGACACCATAAAATCATAGATTGACGTGGTTTAGTGGGATGTCCTTTCAATATGTATATATGTATAGCTTCTAATTGCATAAAAATGAAGGGACATCACACCAATAAAGCAACAGTACTACTTCAATATAGTAAGAAAGAGTTCAAAATAAGTAGTAAATTGATAGTTCAACTAATAAGCTACATTACTTGATAGATTTCCAACATATTTCTCACTATAATGTCTCAACAATCCTCCAGTTCTACGGATAAAACATGTGCATATTATTACTACATTGTAGATTCATGATGTACATCCTATTTAGCAGCCAACCTGGAGAAAAATACTTGCATCACAAAAAACGGGATGAATAGTTCAGAAGCTTTAAAACAGTTAAGAGCAGCCTCATGTTCAGGATCAAATACACTTATTTTAATCATACGAAAAGCACTTGAAGAAAAAGAAATACTTTACAAAGAAAGGCAAAATGGGAAATGATAAGATTGTTCATGTCCCGTAGATGAAACATATATCATTGGTAACTTTGGATGATATCTAATAAGTGCAAAAACCAGAGTCGGTGACAGAAAATATATCAAATAAAAATTTGATGAAAATGAGAAGCATATAAAAGAGGACACAAAATTATCTTCTTCGGGCTATAAGGGAACAAATACACCAACTTAAAGACAACTGATTTGACAAGATAAAAGAGAAGTACAGTCGCATTTAATACTAGACACAACACCCGCACTAAATTTGTATATTATTTCAATCTAGATGCATTCTACGAGTTGAGAAAATTTTAACATCGACAACAAGTACTAATAAACAACATCAAAGTATTACAGAAAAATTAAGTGAAACTACTACTAGTAAGAGCGTGAGAAAACTAGAATTTGTAGCCATGTTATTTAAAATGTATATAAACCAAAGACCGGAGATGAAATAGAAAACATAAAAATGCCTTGCCCTTTAAACTAAACTAGTGGACCACTTGACCACCAAAGCTATCATTACTACTAGAGTGGATGAGAATAAATAACATAAAAAAATAAAATCTAGCTTGGTTCTTTATTACAAATACCAACAATTAATGTTGGGTTCTTGCTAACAAAAATTAAATAAATTCTTTGTTTCGGTTATTTTTCTAATGCCATACGAAGTTACGATCGTTTTACAATCAATTTTTGACATTATTTTAGCAGATCTACCACTGAAGTTGAACCTTTTTTGGGTTTTCCCACGTTTTTCCAAAAAAAGATGGAGCCGGAAACCACATACGGGAGGAAAATGTATAATGACTTCGTATATTATACAAAAGTCTTAGATCTTCGGAACAGATAGAAACATATGGTTTACCGTGTCACAGCTCTACAAAGTAATCAAACATGTGGAAAAAGAAACACATTCTTCAAAAACATTCAATAAGAAATAGAGAGAATAAAACAGTCGTTAAGAATTTAAGTAATGTATGCAGAAGTAGCTACGAACCATAATTATCCTATAACAATTAATCAAGATCCTTTATTCCATCTCAAACGTAGTTTTATTTTTATATAAGAACAACTTGACATTCCTAGATATCTGTTGTTAACAATTTATTTCTTTTCTAAAATCTAGATAAAGATGCATCAAACTATAACAACATAAATGAGTGGTTTTCAACAAGTGGATTCTGGCATAAGATCACATAGAATCACGTCTAAATATAGAAACATTTATTACTCTTAAAAAACTACGGTGAATATGGATCATATTTGATACCAAAAAAGAGTAAAAACAAATAACGAATCGTCTATCGCGAACATTACCCTTAATTTGTTAAGTCTTGGAGCAGCTAGGGTTTCTCCAAAAAAAGCTTTCAAATAGATACAACTAATAGATAATGGAAACACCTAAACTTAGCAAAAAGAAAATACTCATCTGGTTACATTTATACCGTGTTTTATGGGTGCATCTTTTTTCAGTGCAACAATTATAAATCCCGTCCAAAATAGTACCTATTAGTGCATTTCGCACTTATTATGTATGATTTTGACTTTGACTTTTTTTAATCAAAATAAAATAAAAATAAGAAAAAAATTCTAATAATAAAACTGGAGTTATATAAGGAGTTTCAAAAGTTATAAGTTGTTTATTTATTTTATTTTTTATTTTTTGACATTTTTGAAATCCAAAAATAAAAAAGAAATTAGTGAAAAAATATAAAAATAAATGAAAAATTATTTTCAAAGTTTTTACACACTTTGTAACTGTTATAGCCAAAATTTATAATTTACTGACATTTTTTTTTTGATTTACTTTTTATGATTTTTCTTTATAAAATTCTTTTAAAAAGTCAAAAAACAGTAGTACACACTTTTTACCGACTTTTTTGTTTTCCGACATTTTATTTGTATTTGTTGGGTCTATGGTTTAGGGTTTATGGTTTAGGTTTTAGGGTATAAGGTTTAGGGTTTAGGTAATTTTCTTGCATATGTAGGAAATATTCCTCATTTTCTTTCTCGATTTACGGCCTAGTACACGGTTTTTACCGACTTTTTTGTTTTCCGGCATTTTATTTGTATTTGTAGGGTTTAAGGCTTAGTTTTTAGGGTTTTAGGGTTTAGGTAAATTTTTAGAATACGTGGGAAATATTCCTCATTTTCTTTCTTGCATTGATGGCCTAATACACGGTTTTTACCGACTTTTTTATTTTCCGACATTTTATTTGTATTTGTAGGGTTTAGAGTTTAGGTTTTAGGTTTTAGGGTTCAAGGTTTAGGGTTTAGGTAATTTTCTAGCATTTGTAGGAAATATTCCTCATTTTCTTTCTTGGATTTATGGCCTATTACACGGTTTTTACTGACTTTTTGGTTTTCTGACATTTTATTTGTATTTGTGGGGTTTAGGGTTTAGGTTTTAGGGTTAAAGTTTTAGGATTTAGGTAATTTTCTAGCATATGTAGGAAATATTCCTCATTTTCTTTCTTGGATTTATGGCCTAGTACACGGATTTTACCGACTTTTTTGTTTTCCGACATTTTATTTGTATTTGTAGGGTTTATGATTTAGGGTTTAGTGTTTAGGTTTTAGGGTTCAAGGTTTAGTTTTTATGTAATTTTCTAGCATATGTAGGAAATATTCCTCATTTTCTTTCTTGGATTTATGGCCTACTACAAGGTTTTTACCGACTTTTTTGTTTTCCGATATTTTATTTGTATTTGTAGGGTTTAGGGTTTAAGATTTAGGTTTTAGATTTTAGGGTTTAAGGTTTAGGGTTTAGGTAATTTTCTTGCATATGTAAGAAATATTCCTCATTTTATTTCTTTGATTTATGGCCTAGTACACGGTTTTTACCGACTTTTTTTTTTCCGGCATTTTATTTGTATTTGTAGGGTTTAGGGTTTAGGTTTTAGGGTTTTAGGGTTTAAGTTTTAGGGTTTAGGTAAATTTCTAGAATATGTAGTAGATATTCCTCATTTTCTTTCTTGCATTGATGGCCTATTACACGGTTTTTACTGACTTTTTTGTTTTCCGACATTTTATATGTATTTGTAGGGTTTAGGGTTTAGGGTTTAGGGTTTAACTTTTGGGTTCATGGTTTAGGGTTTAGGTAATTTTGTAGAATATGTAGGAAATATTTCTCATTTTCTTTCTTGGATTTATGGCCTAGTACACGATTTTTACTAACTTTTTGGTTTTCCGACATTTTATTTGTATTTGTGGGGTTTAGAATTTATTTAATTTTCTTACATATGTAGGAAATATTCCTCATTTTCTTTCTTGGATTTATGGCATAGTACACGGTTTTTACCGACTTTTTTGGTTTCCGACATTTTATTCGTATTTGTAGGGTTTAGGGTTTAGGTTTTAGGGTTCAAGGTTTAGGGTTAAGGTAATTTTCTAGCATATGTAGGAAATATTCCTAATTTTCTTTCTTGCATTTATGGCCTTGTACACGGTTTTTACCGACTTTTTTGTTTTCCGACATTTTATTTTTATTTGTAGGGTTTAGGGTTTAGGGTTTAGGTTTTAGGGTTTATGGTTTAGAGTTTAGGAAATTTTCTAGCATATGTTGGAAATATTCCTCATTTTCTTTCTTGGATTTATGGCTTAGTACACGGTTTTTACTGAATTTTTGGTTTTCCGACATTTTATTTGTATTTGTGGGGTTTAGGGTTTAGGTAATTTTCTAGCATATGTAGGAAATATTCCTCATTTTCTTTCTTGGATTTATGGCCTAGTACACAGTTTTTATCGACTTTTTTGTTTTCCGACATATTATTTGTATTTGTAGGGTTTAGGGTTTAGGGTTCAAGGTTTAGTTTTAGGTAATATTCTAGCATATGTAAGAAATATTCCTCATTTTATTTCTTGGATTTATGGCCTAGTACACGGTTTTCACCGACTTTTTTGTTTTCCGGTATTTATTTGTATTTGTAGGGTTTAGGGTTTAGGGTTTAGGATTTTGGTTTTAGGGTTTAAGGTTTAGGGTTTAGGTAATTTTCTTGCATATGTAGGAAATATTCTTTATTTTCTTTCTTGGATTTATGGCCCAGTACATGTTATTTACCGATTTTTTTGTTTTCCAACATTTTATTTCTATTTGTAGGGTTTAGGGTTTAGGGTTTTAGGGTTTAATTTTTAGGGTTTAGGTAAATTTCTAGAATATGTAGGAAATATTCCTCATTTTCTTTCTTGCATTGATGGCATAGTACACGGTTTTTACCAACATTTTAGTTTTCCGACATTTTATTTGTATTTGTAGGGTTTAGGGTTTAGGGTTTAGGGTTAGGGTTTAGGGTTTAGGGTTTAGGTAATTTTCTAGCATATGCTGGAAATATTCCTCATTTTCTTTCTTGGATTTATGGCCAAGTACACGGTTTTTACTGAATTTTTGGATTTCCGACATTTTATTTGTATTTGTGGGGTTTAGGGTTTAGAGTTTAGGGTTTAGGTAATTTTCTAGAATATGTAGGAAATATTCCTCATTTTCTTTCTTGGATTTATGGCCTAGTACACGGTTTTTATCGACTTTTTTGTTTTCTTCCATTTTATTTGTATTTGTAGGGTTTAGTGTTTAGGGTTCAAGTTTTAGTGTTTAGGTAATTTTCTAGCATATGTAGAAAATATTCCTCATTTTCTTTCTTAGATTTATGGCCTAGTACACGGTTTTTACCGACTTTTTTGTTTTCCGGTATTTATTTGTATTTGTAGGGTATAGGGTTTAGGTTTTAGGGTTCAAGGTTTAGGGTTAAGGTAATTTTCTAGCATATGTAGGAAATATTCCTAATTTTCTTTCTTGCATTTATGGCCTTGTACACGGTTTTTACCGACTTTTTTGTTTTCCGACATTTTATTTTTATTTGTAGGGTTTAGGGTTTAGGGTTTAGGGTTTAGGGTTTATGGTTTAGAGTTTAGGAAATTTTCTAGCATATGTTGGAAATATTCCTCATTTTCTTTCTTGGATTTATGGCTTAGTACACGGTTTTTACTGAATTTTTGGTTTTCCGACATTTTATTTGTATTTGTGGGGTTTAGGGTTTAGGTAATTTTCTAGCATATGTAGGAAATATTCCTCATTTTCTTTCTTGGATTTATGGCCTAGTACACAGTTTTTATCGACTTTTTTGTTTTCCGACATATTATTTGTATTTGTAGGGTTTAGGGTTTAGGGTTCAAGGTTTAGTTTTAGGTAATATTCTAGCATATGTAAGAAATATTCCTCATTTTATTTCTTGGATTTATGGCCTAGTACACGGTTTTCACCGACTTTTTTGTTTTCCGGTATTTATTTGTATTTGTAGGGTTTAGGGTTTAGGGTTTAGGATTTTGGTTTTAGGGTTTAGGGTTTAGGTAATTTTCTTGCATATGTAGGAAATATTCTTTATTTTCTTTCTTGGATTTATGGCCCAGTACATGTTATTTACCGATTTTTTTGTTTTCCAACATTTTATTTCTATTTGTAGGGTTTAGGGTTTAGGGTTTTAGGGTTTAATTTTTAGGGTTTAGGTAAATTTCTAGAATATGTAGGAAATATTCCTCATTTTCTTTCTTGCATTGATGGCATAGTACACGGTTTTTACCAACATTTTAGTTTTCCGACATTTTATTTGTATTTGTAGGGTTTAGGGTTTAGGGTTAGGGTTTAGGGTTTAGGGTTTAGGGTTTAGGTAATTTTCTAGCATATGCTGGAAATATTCCTCATTTTCTTTCTTGGATTTATGGCCAAGTACACGGTTTTTACTGAATTTTTGGATTTCCGACATTTTATTTGTATTTGTGGGGTTTAGGGTTTAGAGTTTAGGGTTTAGGTAATTTTCTAGAATATGTAGGAAATATTCCTCATTTTCTTTCTTGGATTTATGGCCTAGTACACGGTTTTTATCGACTTTTTTGTTTTCTTCCATTTTATTTGTATTTGTAGGGTTTAGTGTTTAGGGTTCAAGTTTTAGTGTTTAGGTAATTTTCTAGCATATGTAGAAAATATTCCTCATTTTCTTTCTTAGATTTATGGCCTAGTACACGGTTTTTACCGACTTTTTTGTTTTCCGGTATTTATTTGTATTTGTAGGGTATAGGGTTTAGGTTTTAGAGTTTTAGTGTTTTATGGTTTTAGTTTTATGGTTTAGGTAAATTTCTAGAATATGTAGGAATTATTCCTCATTTTCTTTCTTGCATTGATGGCCTAGTACACGGTTTTTACCGACATTTTAGTTTTCCGACATTTTATTTGTATTTGAAGGGTTTAGGGTTTAGGTTTTAAGGTTTAGGGTTTAGGTTTTAGGGTTTAAGGTTTAGGGTTTAGCTAATTTTCTAGCATATGTTAGAAATATTCCTCATTTTCTTTCTTGGATTTATGGCCTAGTACACGATTTTTACTAACTTTTTGGTTTTCCGACATTTTATTTGTATTTGTGGGTCCAGGGTTCAAGGTTTAGGATTTAGCTAATTTTCTTGCATATGTAGGAAATATTCCTCATTTTCTTTCTTGGATTTATGGCCTAGTACACGATTTTTACCGACTTTTTGTTTTCCGATATTTATTTGTATTTGTAGGGTTTAGGGTTTAGGGTTTAGGGTTTTGGTTTTAGGGTTTAAGGTTTAGGGTTTAGGTTTTAGGGCTTTAGGGTTTAAGTTTTAGAGTTTAGGTAAATTTCTAGAATATGTAGGAAATATTCCTCATTTTCTTTCTTGCATTGATGGCCTAGTACACGGTTTTTACCGACTTTTTTATTTTCCGACATTTTATTTGTATAGTTGTTGATGAAATTGGGTAAATTTATGTTGAATAAAGATGAATTGTAGTTTATGCATTGGTTGGTTACATTGTTGGACTTGGAGATAGACATTCTATGAATATTCTAATTGATCAAGCTACGGCAGAAGTTGCTCACATCAATTTTCCTGTTGCCTTTGAACAGGGATTAATGCTCAAAACACCCAGACTCATTTGTCTATTTCATCTATGCCTTATTCTATTATCTAATAGTCTTTTATATTACAATCTCATGTATTAAATACTTTCATATTGTTGATAGGTTCCTTTCTGGATTGACAATAGACATCATAGATGGTATGGGTGTTACTGGTATGCAAGGAGATTTTAGAAGATGATATGAAGATACGCTATCTGTTATGCGGACATATAAAGATGCACTTCTAACCATTGTTGAAGTATGATCACTTCACTACAAAGTATGTGATCTTGATCGCGCTAACAAAGTCTTATTCACATGTTCTTATTTCACTAATTACAAAGACAACAGCTAAGAACTTTAAGGGGACATGTGAAGGATTTAGACAAGATATTTGGACATATTTTAAGAAGATAACGGTCAAGGCGAATTCTAAGCTGAATATGAGTTCAATTAATGTCCAAGACTTGGTGAATCTGATTGGAGCTATTCAAGACACTTTTTTGAAAGATCATGGGTTTTAATGCTTAATCATAGAGGGGCTGAATTTTGAAGATATCAATGCAAGGTGGCTGATTATTCAATCCATTTGCATGGGTTCCAAGACTACAACTCAAGCGGCATGAATTAGTTAATGCTTTAAACTCATTCTTGAGTTGTATAACTCAAAGACATTGTATTTACTTTTATGTTGCTGATTTTTAGTAGTTGAATAAGTTAGAAGGTCATAGGTCAATCCTACATTGAACCTATGTTTATTAATTTTTTTCTAAGACTTTTCACATGCTTGGAGGTTTGTTCGAAGTATAAATAGGACTCATTCCACGCCTGTAAAACTCAGATTTGGATTAATATAATTGAGAGTTTTTTCTTTGGTTCTTTATTAAAGTTTATCGAGCTTATCAAGGTTCTACCTTGTGGCGTTCACCCTGACTTATCATTCGGTAGTCCATAAACGTTTGTGGCGTCTTCACATAGCAAGGTTTCCACCTCTTTATAGGTGACGGGCCGTGGTTCCATACCAAACTAATCATACCAAGGTACCCACCTCTTTATAGGTGATGGTCACGGTCTTTAGTATTGTAATACTTGCTAATCATACCAAGGTTGTCAACTCTTTATAGGTGACGGGTCGCGCTCTTTAGTTCAGTCTTTTATAAACCTGATTAAATTGATCTACCCCGGTCGATCTCGTATCAATCAATCCGTTTGATATATGTTTCTAGTTCACATATTAATGAATAATGACTGTTTATCCCATGAAACTTAGGACACTAAATAAAGATTGCAATACCACATTACACTAAATCAAAAAAAGGTAAAAACACATTGCACTAAACTGTAATTTCTAAAGTCGAATAAGGATTTTTAGTCCTTTGCTCTAACCAGCTGAGCTACCTAAACAACTTTAAAAAAGTGGAATAAGAAGGATTTTCAGTCCTTTACTCTAACCAACTGAGCTACCTAAACAACTTAAAAAAAGTGGAAGAAAGAGGATTTGCAGTCCTTTGCTCTAACCAGCTGAGCTACCATTTTCAGTCCTTTGCCAAAGAGACCCAGGACTACACACTTGAGCACTTATTGAACTTGTATATACACCATTCTTCATACTTCCATCTTCCAAGAAATATAAGCCATCTTTTTCCTTAGCAAGACCAATCATCTTCAATTTTTTCATGTCCTGAATAGTACACATATCAGGCATGAAATGCAAACAACAATTTTGATATTTAGCAAGCCTACTTGCCGAGATTAAGTTAAAACCAAAAGTAGGCACACATAACACATTTTTCAAACATAGCACTGACTTCAAAGTCACTGTTCCTTTATGTGTTACTGTAGCAGTTTGTCCAGTTGATAGATACACTAGAGAATTCATATTAGTAATATCTTTTGTTAACCAAGAAAGAGATCCACACATATGTTCACTTGCCTCTGTGTCTACCTGCCAAGGAACAATATTATAATTTTCTGAGTTTACTGCATACCCACAAGCTATATTTGCAAGTAATTGACTTGTACCTGTCACATTTGGAAACACCAGGTTTGAATTCCCAGTGGTCTCATTTGTGCATAGAGGTGAAACAGTTCCTTTTTGGCTTAGAAAATTAGTCCCCATTTGTGTTTGCAACTGTTGACAAAGTTGAGTTATTTGAGCTTGAGATAGCACCATATTCATATTTGGTGAGTTCATCTCTTCACCAATTCCTTTCATACCACCATTAAATCCAGTAACTTGATGAGCATAGTTATAGTGACCAGTACTAGATTGCCCTCTTCCTTTGCTAGGATAGTTAGGGCCTTTTCCCTTGTTCCAAAAAGGGGGAAAACCATGTAATTTGTAGCAATTATCCTTCATGTGCCCAATGCCATTGCAATGAGAACATTTCACGTTACTCCTATTCTGTCTACCCTCTGAATTATAGTGAACTGTTGCCATTGCCATCTGATCACTATTTCCCCTAACATGAGCACCCACTGATCTTTGTTTTTCCTCAGTAACCAAGAGCTGATAGACTTCATTAACATGTGGTATTGGTTTCATTAGCAATATTGGTCCTCTAGTACCAGAAAAAGACTCATGAAGCCCCATTCAATGGTGGATTAACCAAGCTATTACCACCCATATCACTAATGTTAACATAGTAGGGACTATTTACATCTGTACTAACATTATAGTTCCCAATTTGTACCATTTTTCCTTCAAGAAAGTGTTTAATAGACAACTTGTCAAAGAAACTAGAGAAAACAACCAAGAACTAGTCAAATATGAACCCTAATTCGATTATCTTCAAAGAAATAACCCAGAATATCACTTTCCCAATTCAACTATACCAAATACCAAATCTTCAGCTAAAACCAGTTAATGCCAGATAATACACCAATCGAATTCCAAATATATTGCAAATAGAACTCAAAAAAGAACTAGAAATACCCAAAATAGGAAAAGAACCATAATTTTCCAATTAATATTGAGATTAAAGGAAAAACAAGAAATAACCTATATCACAGGTTTGAGAATGAACAGCGAGGAAAAACCCCAAATTAACGTAGCGGAGACGAGCATTAAAGCTCTGATACCATAATAATCCTCATTATCATCACCATTGTTAAGGTGAAAACAAGAAAACTAGAGAGAAAAGTAAACTGTATATTTATCATTCTCAGTAGTCAATTACAATTATGTAACAATGTATTATATACCGACCTCTAGAGTATTGCCAGCTGGCAGCTCTTTAACTAACATTTTACTAAACAGTCCACTAGTTTCAGAGTATTACAGAATCAGTGCATAGCTTTACAAACGTAACAAATGATATAAATATGAAACTTAACAAGTAACAAGTTTAAGACCCTTAATATTGGATATTGTGCTCGATTGCGTTGAAATTATGTTTGACGAGCTTCGAGACTGTACATTGATATGTCTAAACTGATGGGTGGAGTTAACATGAGTTGTCTTTAAAGTAGAGTGCTTGGATAAGGGCTTGTGTGATTTGTCCCACATTGAAAAGATAGGAGCCTCATTGTTTCAAAAAGTGAAAGACACCAACCCCCTCCCCCCCTCTTAATGAATGGGTGACTCTTGACGTTTCCGAGAGTTACATTTGAAGCGTATGTATAGGCTGGTTGGTGCATTATCATACATACTCACTCTTTCACAAGCATATCACACACAAGTCACTGGCATCTAGAGAGAGACACAGTACCGCTCCACGAAAGGCTCGCCCAGACGACTCGGTAGCAGTTTCTAGGGCTGGGCACGGTCCAGTTCGGTCCGGTTTTTGGTAAAACCGGAACCAAAACCGAAATTAATTTCGGTCCGGTTATTTTCTGAAAATGTGAATCGAACCGAACCGGACCGAAACAAACCGGTTCGTTCGGTTCCGGTTCCGGTTCGGTTTTCGGTACCGGTTTTGGTTTTTCGGTCCCGGTTTTGATACAAAAATCCAGCCTTTTTTCCAATAAAGCTACAACCAAACAATATGTTTCCATTCATAAAAGTCCAAACATCCATAGTTATAACTAATCATTTACTAAACATCCATAGCTTGTGCCTTGTGTAATGATCTACTATTTTTAATAATTATGTAAAAATAAAAATGCAAACAACAAAAGGGATGATATGGATGCTCACCATTGGAAATTTGGAACAGAGAGAGAGACTGAGAAAGAGACTGAGAGATAATGCGGCTAAGAAATGAGTGAGAGTGAGAGTAATAACCGATAAGGAATTAAGGAAGCCCTAAAAACATTTACATTACTGGTCCTTTATTTTGTTTGTTTGTTTCTTTATTTAACCAAAGAAATTAATTTGTACATGTATGGTATAGAATTAATTAGTATATTTTTTTCGGTTTTTTCGGGTTTTTTTCTGTTTTTTCTGTTTTACGGTTTTTTCGGTTTTACGGTTTTTTTCGGTTCGGTTATGCAGTGAACCGAAACCAGCCAGAATGATTTTCGGTCTTCTCGGTTTCGGTCTTTTTCGGTTCGGTCCGGTTCGGTTTCCGGTCTGGGTCGGTTTTCACGGGTTTTTGCCCGGCCCTAGCAGTTTCATTCAAGTCTTAGTAAACCTACTTTGTATTTTGGGAACTCATTGTCATACTCGCTTCAACGATATACTGGCTTCGGAGAAAAAGGAATTTTAGACTATTTGGAACTAAAAGCTCGGGGAACGTGTTTAGAATAGTAGAATTTTATGTGATAAATTGTATGAACAAATTCGGTAAATTTAGTAACTCAAATAGATATAAGTTTATCATTAGAGCTTGGCGATTAAGTCCCAACTTTGTGGCTGACTAGTCACATGCTTTTTCATTTCGTGTAGCTTATTTCTTCTCCTTGATATTTTTCCTCGTTTTTTTCTATAAATCAGTCACTTTAACCTTAAAAAAAGGAGTTGGAGAGAAGGAATCGAACAACGGATACCAACAATGGCGAGAGAAGAAAGATCCTCAATAGAAAAGAACTGCGCGATATCCCTATATAGGTTTTGCGTTTTTAAAATGGCTACCGAAAGCAAACTGGTTTCGGAAACAACTAAATTACCCACCAAATTTAAAAAGAGATAAAACATGTGACCAATTTAAAGAAAAGACTGAAAGGTAACATCAGGTTGGGGATAAATTCCATCATTTAGAGTTCAGGGAGAATGAGTAGAACTTTTAACTGTTAAGAACACTGTTGTTAGCTTTTGATTTGATCCAGATCCCTTTGATCCAATTCTCAGGATTAATTAATAACTAGTTTTTCAAGTTTCAATACAACTACGAGAATCTAAAAGGACGTCTTCGATAACCACTAGAATACTCTTGTACCCATGTTCTCATATTAATATTTGTAGTAGTAATGTACTGGTACACATTACAGGCGTCAAAGCTAACTAGTTTCGTACAAGTTCCAACACATTGGGGGGGGGGGGATGGATTTAACATTACAAATTAGACAAGCACCAATAAATAAATCTTGTATCCATGTTCTCATATTAATATTTGTAGTAGTAATTCCAGATGTACTCGTACACATTACAGGCGTCAAAGGTAACTAGTTTCGTACAAGCTCCAACACAAATTCAGCAGCTGCAGACGCAAGCATTAACTATCTCTATGGATTCTCTGATTCTCACTCATGGTCATCTATATCCTTGTATTTTAGCTGCAGGTACATTTGTATCATACCCATTATTCATGTCTCTGTCTATGTCTATGTCTATGTCAATGAGAGAGGTCATAGGGTATTGTATTTGAATTTGAAGCATCCATCAGCAAAGAAGAGTTCATAGCTTCTGGGTTTCTAGTTTCATGTGGAGTGGTAGAAGAATACTGGGAGGTACTACTAGTAGAAGAAGAGACACTGGAGAACTGTATATCGTCCAGCTTGGTCCAAAACATGTGTTTGTTTTTTCTCACGTTGTCCATCTCTTGGCCAGTAGGAACAAAGGTCCGTGACCTGTACTTTCTTGGTCCCTCCTCACCCTCACCGTGATTGTACAATACATAATCATGGTAAGTTGGCGCAAACTGCGGCATACATGCGCATATTGTCAGAGAACAGGTATGTCAGCACATATGATTCTTAAAATCAAATTATGGTTTTTAACCGAAATACAATAACAGAAACTCAGTTTACCCTAGTTTTGAAAGCATTGGAGAAAAGCTATTTTCGGTTAAGAACACTTTCTAAAGCATTATCAAGTACGGAGGCGATTCTGTGGCAAATCCAAAGAGCCACCACGGCTCGGGTGACGAACCGAAAATATATATTTATTTTTTTAAAAAACAATAGAAAAGGGTGAATATTTTTTGTCCAATAAAGATGTAAAGGTGAAAATCTTCTGTGCGGACTAAAGTGTGGCTTTCAGCCACCACTTATCATGTAAAACTGTTAAACAAAGTAAGCACAATAGTTTGTTGACATGTACTTGACTTTTTAAGGTTTTTTTTATTTATTCTTGCCTATGCGTTGTTTAAGACAAAAAAACCAATGAAAACCGAAAACTGAATGAACACCAATTACAGACAAAACACCAATCAGTAATTTGAAGAACGGACCTGGTGAACCGTGTCATGGTAAAAGTCATTTAGCTTCAAAGCATGAGCAAGACTTGCTGTAAACCCACGAGAAGCGCCAATGTTAGCACCGGCATACTCTTTGTATGGAAACGCATAAAGGTGGCCCACAGCTGCAATAAGCATCTCAACGCAGATTATGAAATTCTGAAACTCAGCAGCATCATCTGCATTTCTTATAAATCCAGACTTTGCAGCAAGAAAAACAAGAACACCCTGTGAGAAAACGGGGATAACGTGTGTTAAAACCCTTAGAAATCACATGTATTTAATTTAAACTAAAAATATGAATAGAATTATGGAGACAGCCATCAAGCAGTCTGTACCTATATATACATATACGGATATGGGTATCGTATACAAATACAATTATTCTTGAATTTTAGTTTATATGTAAAGATTTGCCTAATCTATCTAATACTCCCTCCACTACGAAATGTTTGTCCTTCTCTCCTTTACGAAATTCCAGTGTTTGTCCATTTCATATAAAGTGAACTAAAACATTAACAAATGTTCCAACTTTAACTTATGTTTTATTTTTCATTACAATGTTTAATTCAGTGGGTGTAGTTAGTATTATACAAAACAATAATAGTATGTCCATAAAAAAGGACTTCCCACAAACTGTTGGCATGTAATAAATGACTAGGATATACCAAATATTCTGGTGAAATTAGAAATATTTTGTTGTTATTTGATTAGACTAGATTAGATGTTATTATTCTATTATGTGAGCATTGCAAGCATACTGATCATGTCAAAGAAACTTGTTGGAAGCTTCATGGGTGCCCGTGCAAGCGTAAATCTGCTGATGCAAAAAGATTTCACGCGGATAGCCCGTCCAACCCACTACCTTTCACGGTGGAACAAATTGAGCAATTAAAGCTCCTTCTCAGTGCAACCTCGACCTCCCTGACGCCTATAAAACCACTGAACTGTACAACAGAAAGGTAACCCCCGAACAGCCGTATGCTCCCTTATGACTTATGTTGATGATTAGATTGAAGATTCAGGAGCGTCCGATCACATGACAGAAATCTCCCACTTGTTTTCAAACTACACACCATGCTAAGGTTTTATGAAAGTCCGCATTGCCTATGGCTCACTCTCTTCGGTAGCCGGCAAAGGAACGGTAATACTTCCTGATCGCCTAACACTCCTCTCCTTGTTACATGTTCCCAAACCGTCTTATAATTTGTTGTCCATTAGCGAACTTACTCGATCTCAACCCTGTGACTCATTTTACTCTTAAACTCTTGTGTCTTTCAGGATCTCTAAGGATGATGATTGGAACTGCGACGGAGCATGAAGGGTTGTACTACATGAAGACAAAGGCTTTGGAAAGTGAACAAGCCCACACGTCAGCTTGCAAGATTGTTTCAACAAATAACCCTAGTGTAATAATGTTGTGGCCCAATAGGTTGGGCCATTAAAGTTTTCCATATCTAAATAAATTGTTTTCCCATTTGTTCATTAATAACAATCTGTCCTCGTTTCATTGTGAGATCGGTCAATTAGCTAGGCATACTCGTGGACCTTTTAAATTCAGACCCTAAATTGCCTCGACCCCTATCTTACTCATTTATATTAACTTATGGGGTCCTTCTAGGGTGTCCAACATGAGTAGCACTCGGTGGTTTATCACATTCATTAACGACCACCCTCACATCATTCGAATATATTTGATGTAATAAAAATCAGCTACATCACACACATTCAAAACCTTTAACACCATGGTTAAAACTTAATTCAATGCATGTATAAGTGTCCATTGAATTGAGTATTTAAATGATGTCCTAGGTTCTTATATCACTGCAAAGGCATAATCTAACAAAGCTCCTGCACAAACACCCCCAATAAAATGGGGTTGCCGAAAGAAAAAACCGCCACATTCTAGAAATTGCTAGGAGTATCATGTTCACCACAAATGTTCCTAATTCTCACAACCTCATACCTTATGAATCGTATGCCATCCAAAAGTACTCAAGTTCCGAACACCTTTGCACGTTCTCCTAGACAGACATCTTGATAATCATCTTTTCACAATAAAATTCCAAACCGAGTCTTTAGGTGTGTGTCCTATGTCCATATCCCTACTCATTCGATCCCTGTGCCATCAAATGTGTCTTTCTTGGTTATTCGTCCACAAAAAAAAGGTATAAATGTTCTGATCCAATTACCAAAAAATTGTTTATTACCATGAATGTCACATTTTTCGAAACGGTTCCTTTCTATCCCAAATCATCACTTCCGGGGAGAATATAGGTGAAACTTGTTTTTGGGAGTGTACAACAACAATTCCGACCCTGATCATTAACCCACTGAATCAGGCACACTAGTGTCCCAAGTCAACCCACCAATGCAGATTTAGGAACAAGTGATGAGGTCGGAAACCCGTCATTGCTGCGTGTTTACTCTCGTCGCAGACATCCTCATGTAGTAGGAGCTGCTCCAATGCTCCAAGTTGAACCTGAACCGAGGGAATCAGACCAAGGAAGGCAAAGTTACATGTATGGATTGTGTTGTTCCACTTGAAAGAATTGATGAGCATGTGGATTATGTAAACAAAGTTGACGACCTTCCAATAGCTCTTCGGAAAGGTGTGAGAAACTGCACCAAACACCCACTTCAGAAACAACTCTCATATGGGAAATTGTCTCAACAATACAAGGCATTCATCACTGAGTTACAATCTACAAATATACCGGAAAATATTGATGAAGCTCTCAAGTCACCCGAGTGGAAATAAGCTGTCTTTGAAGAGATGAAAGCATTGTAGAAGAACGAAACTTGGTCTCTTGTGCTGCTGTCCATAGACGAGAAGAACGTTGGTTGTCAATGGCCGCTCAACATAAAATTTAATGCTACAAGAGCATTTAACGGTTCAAAGTGAGGCTGGTTGTGAGAGGATTACCCAAACATATGGAGTTAACTATTCGGAGACATTTGCACAAGTAGCCAAACTCAAAAGTGTGAGAGTTCTCATGTCTCCAGCTGCTAACCAAGATCAGCCGATGTACCAACTCGATGTCAAGAATGCATTCCTGAACGGCAACATCGAGGAAGAAGTATACATGGATATTCCACAGTGAGGAAAACAATCCCCTCGAGTGTTGATAAATTCGGAGAAACGATTAAGAAACTTGAGTTTATTTGGAATGGATGTTAAATAAATTGTAACAAGATAAAATTGGATTCATGCATCTAGTCCATACAAGTTGGGTCTGAGGCATTTGTATAGGCTATCAATTGATTCTTTTAATGTTAATTCAAACAACCTTTGTTTTATCCATTTTTTTTTCTTTTTTATTTAGGGATGGATTCTAGAAAGAGAAACTCCCTAGTGGTGAAATAGTGGAGATAGATCTACCAATCTCCATAGCTAATAAAACTTAGTCTTCCATTTTACTAAACACTATATACATCATACACAAATATTATACACTCATATATTGCTATAACCTGGAATTACGTATTTAAAATTGAAAAACAGATTTACAAAACTTGTCACCAGATCTGAGACATTTCCAATGGTTTTTCTCACCCAAACGCCCCAAGAAATCAAGTCTAGAACATTGGAAATGGCGAACCTGATGATAACAGAAGAACTAAGTGAGGACGACAAGTAACCAAACCAAACGAAATACTGTCACCTATCGATCGATTAAGATTGATGGTAGAGGAATCAAAAAAGAACTTTGGTGAAGTTCTAAAGAGCGCATCTGTAATGGCGGAGAAGGTAGGAGGGGTGTCGGGGAATGAAATTAGGGCAAGTAGAACTCAATTTGGAGATGAACAGGGGTCTAATAATTTGGGTTATGATGATAAATCAGCTGAGGGTACAGGTACAAAGGGTTCGAAGGTTGGTCAAGAAGGTTCAGGTTCAAAAATATACAAAGAAAATTCAAGAACAGCAGGTGCTCGACAAAATGCCGCACATGGTAGTCCATGTGTTTTTGAAGAATCTGATCCTAATGGGGTATGTAATGCACGACTAGGTGTGTTAGAGGGTAAATCCATTGCTGGTGGTGGAGAATTAGTGGGCCATCATACCAAAAATAAATGCTTCTCAGAATGCGCTTAAACTGTTCGACATAATGTCCATGAGATGATAGACTCAAATGCAGGTGTTAAAAATCCTCTGAGTGACTTGATTAACGAGATTAAAACTATAGGTAAGTCAAAACCCATTGCTGCAGAGGTGATCTCTTACAAAAACATGGTGACAGGGGAAGGAAAATGCCATGGAACACCATTTGTTGAAAGTGCAAAGTCAAATGTGAAACTAAAGTACTTTGCCATTGATTCTGATGTGGTAGATCTGGAACCTGAAAAGGAAACGTTAGAAAAATGGGGTAAATATCTTGTGGAGCATTTTATTGGGGCTAGGCTGTATTTCCATGATGTTTAAAAAGAAATGCAAAAGCTATGGAAAGGACTGAAAGATGTGATATGCACTGAAACTGGGTTTTATTCTGGAATTATCAACTGAAAGTGCTATGAATGAGGTGTTGGATGAGGGGTATTGTCATGTGATTGGCAGGGTCATGGTGGTCAAGAAATGGCAACAAATGCTACAACTCTCTAGGAATGAAATGAATAATATTCCCATTTGGATTCGGCTCTATGATCTCCCTATTGAATTCTGGTCTGGTGATAACATTAGTAGGGTAGCTAGCATGATAGGAAAACCCTTATATATGGACAAAGCCACAGAGCTCCAAAGCAGATTATCCTACGCTCGAGTATGTGTGGAGATAGATGCTACTAAAGTGCTTCCAAACACTATAAAAATTAAATATCTTCAGGAAATTGTGGAAGTTGTAGTGGAATACCAATGGATCCCCTTCCAATGTGACTTTTGTAAAACCTTTGGTCATAAGAGCAGCATGTCGAATGCAGCCACAAAGAGAAAATACTAGGCCTGCTGCAAATAAGAGATTTCAGCAAAGGAATAGCCATTATGCTGATCGGAAATGGAAACAAAAAGCTAGACAAGATGTAAATGAGGGAAGGGGAGGGGGGGTAGTGGAAAAGAAAAAGGAGAAACTACGAACATGGATAACCCTTGGACTACACTTCCCGAGAAGCGTAAAGCACCAAAAATAATTAATAGGCATGGAAATGTCGCCAGCGTTAAGGACGTTAAGATGCAGAATAACAATCTGGAACTAGGTACTTGTAAATGTGTTGAAGTGGAAAAAAGAAAAAGGGGTTAAAGTGCGCAATTTTTTTGAAGTTCAGATATGGATACGGAACAAGAACAAGAATGCAAATCTTCTAAACATGGCAATCATAGGGATGAGGAGCCCATGAAAGAAATGATAAATGCTGCTCAAAACGTTATTAGTCTTGGGTCAGTAAATGTTCCAGTCGAAGGAGAGATATCTGATTCAGTAGTAACTGATGTGCAAGATGGTAATAGCAGATTTGGTAATAAGGTTGACAGAAATGAGGTAGAAGAAAAGATAACTAAAGAGGAAATGGGTGAGAAAGCTGAAGAGGATAGTGTTATTGAGGAAATCACGCCAATAAAGGTTCCTAAAGGGTTAGCTTTTGAAGATTACCCCAAAGACTGGTCAAAAAAGAAAATAAAAAGCAAGATCAAGGCGGCAAAAAATGCCTTAAAAGCAAAATCGAAGAAAATGAGGCCTCCTTGAATTTAATTTACTTGTAGTTGTTAGGAATTATGGTATTTTATTCTGTTTGGTTTGGATGTTGTTTTAATCCATTTGGTTTGGAGTTGTTTATTAATTCTCAATTTGGATATTGTTAAGTTGTAAAAGGCAATCTATAAGCCTTTTTTAGTTTTATGTGCTTATTGTAAATCTGGATTAGGTCCTGCTTCTTTTAATATACTACTTACCGGAAAAAAAATCTTGTTTTATTTTTGACTTCTAAATCAGTCTAATAAAGATAAATTATAATTTTATTCATCACATAAATTTACTAAAGTTTCGCTTGCTTACATTTATATAGTTATTCCTTATTCCTTTTCTGAAAATAAACAAATAACTTTTGGCCAGGGTGTCGTATGTGTGCCTTATCCTTCCCATGTGAGACAGAAACTCCAAAATGTGTATCCGATACCAGTATCCTTATATCCCACCTACCCCTCCCGTCCAAAATGCGTATCCGATACTCAAATATTTTGATGTTTAATGTTCAAGAAAGAAAGAGAGCACGTCCTTAGTTTTGAACGTCTATCCGAAAAACTATTCTCGCATAATCTTGATGATCATGAAGGATGATCATATGAATAGGAAAATTGAGGTTCTTAGTTTTTAAGGTTGCATTAGGGAACATGCGAACTTGAAGTCTGCAGGACCTAATAAACTCACATGTTGTTTTTTGTAGGCCAACAATAATCAGTAATTATTACTCCCTCCGTTCCCATTTAATTATCCACTACGAAACTACGTGCAATTTTGACCGGCTTATAACTTGTATCAAAATTGTCGAAATGATTTTTTTTTTTTTAAATCTAATCATAAAATTTAACATTTGAACTATATGACCAACTTTTGAAAATTTTCATTCCGACAATTTTGATAAGTTCTTGACCGGTCAAAATTGCATGTAGTTTCGCAGTGGACAGTTAAATAGGAACGGAGGGAGTATTTACTATACTCTATTTGTTTAACTAATGTTTTCGTTGAGTATGTGTAAACAGATCGAATTACATTTCAGTTGCAACTGATGAATGCAAGCGAAGTGTTACGCCAGATACGCAGAAGATTCTGTTATTTGAGAGTGTCAGCAATTCAAGAGAAATATTTCCTAAACTATTTTAAATGTGGGATTATGTTGAAGATGTGAAGTGTATCAAGATCAAATAATATAAAGCAAGATAAGACAGTGTAAGATTGGGAAGATATCAAGTCATAGGTAAATATCATAAAGATCTTTAAAATAAGGAAAATGCATTATCTTAAGTGACAATCATTGAAACTGTTTTTGTAAGCGTACTATATAAATGCATAAGTTGCAACTTGGTAACTTACGTATTGAGAACTTATGTTTATCATTCATAGAAGAATACGAATGCCGGTGAGAGAATATCAATGATGGGATGTCATTAGATTTAGAAGTGATAGTTGAGAGGTAGGAGCAATGTGAGATAGGCAGAAATTGGAGAGACAATCACAGTTTTATTAGTCTTGAGTCAAATATTGTAAACTTTTCAATATCATTAATCTAGGTGAAGACCCTAAAGAAGTGGACTTGGTCGAACTCCGTTGACTATGTTCTATGTTCATTTGTACTATTGATTATTGCTTAAGTTATATTTCAAATCTAATCTTAGAGAACTATTGCATATTAAAGTTCAGTCACCACTGAAACTGCGTAACATCTTTATATTAGGCATATATATATATATATATATATAGTATTTCAAAGTCATATAATATATGAGATTTCGGAGGTGAATATTCGGGTATAGTTTAAAAGATTTAGAAATAAATGCATATTAAGTGTAAACTAGAGCTTTAAAATCACCAACTTCTGAAACAGCCTTGTAGGCTGTATTTTGGGTACGGAGTTGGCATAACGAGCACTTTTGATTCTAAAATGACCAGTGCAACCCCCCTTATTCAGAATTCGATACATATGCCTAAACCCAACCCTATTGAATTCATATCATTCAATCCAAACAAAATAGAATAAAATATATAATTAGTAAGCAGGACGTGTGGCTACCTGCCAATAGGTCAGGAAAACAACCGACTTGATAATGATGAACTTTGGAACTGGATTGAATGGCTGAAGCAAATCTTTGCATGCTACATAAAACAGTGCCAAAGCATATAGTGCCACTGAGTATGATAAAGTGTAGATGATAGTAATATAAAGGTATGACTGATTCGGGCTGAAATTCCCATCATGATACTTCCCTTTTACGTATAGTATTAACGTAATTGCAACTAAAATTGGCTTGAGTATCACAAACTGCAGCCCCCCTTGCTTGCATCTCCTAATAAAGCGCCTGCATAGTTCTGACAGCTCTAATAAAGTAATCAATTAAAACAATACCATAAAATGCAAGGAGAATCCCACCAATGTGGAATAACTTGTTATAAAACTAGGTTATGCCTCTCATAATAGGAACAGCGACTAGTTGTCGTAGATGATAAATTAATGATTTAAAAGAGGAAAATTAAGCATTCTGCATAATCATCACTCGTTAATATCAGTAACCAGTCCCACTGATAGCAGAGTAGTAAGGGACACTCACCCGTCCAATGGCAGGGGAGAAAAGCAACAGGTCATCAGATACCAATTTGGCTTCATCACTCGCCCTGTTAAGCTTAACACAACAGCTCCTGGGCCACCCACCCACGCAAGGCACAACGAAAGGAAATTATAAATGACCCATGCTTCATATCTGGAACAACACAGCATTAGAAACTCTAAAAGCTCCACCTTCCGCTATTTTTTTTTTTAAAGCTCCCTCTAGCAATAAAAATAAAAGAAGGGCTCTTAACCCTCGATTTTGATCAAAAGATTACACACAGACAAAGCAGAAATCAGGACTTTGTCTTAAAAAATGATACTGCACCAATCACACTTTAGACAACATAATTTAACGAAATGACAAGTCTATGCCTAACCGGCTGCTGACATTCCAGGGCACTGTTTTTATTGCATTAATCTAAAACCAGTATTTGGACTAACTAGACAAAAGAAGCAGCAAGACCAAAACCAAAGCAAACACCTACGTATACTAAAGCTTCCGAGTTTTGGTCTTAGATCAAGGTGCCACAAAATAGTACCAGTATCTTAACCAATAACAATTAAGCAAGGTTCGAAGCACAAAGTTCTAAAATTAGGCTACAGCTTATGACTTTTGTTAAAATAGTTACTAAAATTTGCTTGGCTGCAGCTTTTATGCAAATGAGCTGGCTTATTTGAGCTAGAAGTTCATCCAACTTAAAAGCTATATCTTTCTCAGCCAGAAAACCAAAATTGATCAGTGTTTAAGCGGACTAATCAGATGCACAACAGATAATAACCAAACAAACTGAGCTAAAAAGCTGCAATCTAACAAGTTATTATGTAATGCAAAAAATTGCCGTTGCAAATATGTATTTAATTTTAACAGTCTTACTGTCTTCAAGCCATATTTAAATTTGGAAAAAGATTATAATTCCACGAAGGCCTTATTCTTTAGTAGAAACAACTAAAAGCATAAAAGAGAGCAAACAGAGCAAATATTAAAAAGTACAATCAAGTAGAATCATGACTAGAAGACCAAAGAGCGTAAAACTTGAGTTCATTATCTACATAGGGTTGAAACGATTCTTACATTTCCCGAATGAAATTAAAGTAGATAGAACTCTCATTTACAATAAGCGACAATAACGACATCAAAGCGTAAACCTGGCAAAGAAAAGAAAGGTTAGACATGGTCAGAGAAAACTTGTTACGAAACAGGATATGTAAAAACGGTATATCAAACTGCTGCATTCCTAAGTTCCACCTACAAGACAGAACCAATTATAGCTCATAACAAGTACTGAGGCAGTTGCATTAGTTGAGAAAAAAAAAACATATTTCACAGCTTACCTGTTTTTAAAAAATTAACAAACTCACTTAAATTCAGTACTGTTGAGATCATGAGCTCTAGAAAAGAAAGTCCTTTCCAAGAGAGCTAAACTGGAAGAATCCCAAACAGACTTTTTTTTAAACAAGTAAAACATGGTTTCTAATAAATTACTATAATTATAAAGACATAGCTGTATCTCAAGGCGTAGAAACACACATTTAAGCATCTGTAATATGAAGCATGGGTCATCTATAATTTTCTTACAGCATATAATAATTTAAGCATTCAAAAGAAGTAATACCAAAAGAGCAACCAGACAATCAATGCTAAAAATGTGCCTCTGAATGTGATAGCCCTACACTTTCAGGTGTATATAATTTGCATCTGTGTTTAAAAAGACCCCACTTAGGAGTTACGCCTTGGTCTGGCGCCGCAATTAAATTCACCAGCATATGGGTAAGATCCGGTAGACCCGAGTGAAATGGGTCAACCTGGTTAAATTATGTTTAATTTATAAAAGAAAAACTGATAGATGATTAGTTAAGAAAAGGTTGGTCTTGAATTAAAATTTGCACTATAAATTTGTATTTGAATACATAACTATGGTTAATTTCGTTTAATTTCGACTTTTGTCACTATTCAAATGTTGTCATAAATCATAATGGCTTTTCTTAAACTTTAATTATACAGTGATAATTTAATAGATTCCGCACGCTTGATTTAGCTCTAAGTTGCAGGAAGCTTTTAATCTATCGAGTCTTCACCGTCGGAAGCTCGCAGAAACTTCCACATCACTGTGTAACAGGGGAAAGGATACATTATAATTGCAAGAAGCAGAAAGAGAGAAAATGAAAAATTATCTAACCTTATATTAACACCCAATTTGTATTAGCTTCTACGGTTCTACCCAACCCTACGTATTTGTTTTCTCTTTTTTAAGTATTAAGAGAATTTTCTTTAAAATAGTATTTTATTACATAGAATTGGAATTATAAAAATTAAAATTCTCCAAGACGCTTCGGACAACCCTTCCTCACTTCTACTATCATCCGCTTCTTTCCTCCCGCTCCCGTTTCGTGGAACCGTGGTTTAATTTGTTGATTATATATATAACATGTCTATTGTACGAGAATCCAAGAAAATCCAATAAATATGTCAAATAATCGTTTTCCCGCCCAAACCTTGTCTATTCTCTGAGGCCCAGGACTGACCTGCCTCTCTGTGCTGGATCTGCCAAGCGAATTCTGAAACCTTGAGCTGGGAAAAACAGTCTTGTCTCTATGAACCAACAAAGACAGCTAATGGAAGCACAGCCCAAGGAATAATAGAAAGAACGCTTATGGCATGGTAAATGCCCAGATTTTCAGCCACCGACACTGAGACGTGTAATTGAAATGCAGGATGACCTGAACCTTAGGGCTGATTGAGATTCCAAAACAGATAAAATAAAAGGTGTTTACTAAAAGGTGGGCAGCGTCGTTCCGAGTATAGGAAAATATTTGAATTTAATTATAGCTGGAGTCCTTATAAACAAGACGTCAACAACTAAGATATGCTTATACCAGCATTGCAACTTTCAATTAGCTCTCACTTTACAACCAATTCATAGAAAATAAAGAGTCCAGACATACTTATGATTAGGTAACATGTTCGCTTTTTGACAAGCAACAACTTTTACGGCACTACAAAAATTACATAATTATAAGAAACTCCAACAGTTAACCAATTAAGCATGTGCAGCATTGTTGGGAAATAGGATATCAAAAACCATAATAGTATAAACAGGAATAGTTTTCAAGCTCATCTAAGTGACACAACTGTTCCTGTATGTAACTATAGTATATGATTCCAATGTACTTTCAAATATCCAAGAAGTGAAACATGCGCAAGGGAGTAAATTCTAAACACAAAAGTGCACACTTCCACATACTGGTATAGTTATAATAAACTAATAATAAACCTTCCACAAGTATTGAGAAAAATATATATTCATAAACCAACCCACAAGTCACTAGATTCCAAGGGCCTGTTTGCTTGCAGCTATTTTAGCTTCATCTTTTAACTCTTTGCCATTTTCAATTTTAACTTGTACAGCATTTGGTTTTCTGGTCCTGAAATACTATGAACCAGTCTCTGTCTAGGTACTTTGCATGTAATTCCGTAAAATTCAATAATTTTAATTTAAGCATCTACGTAATACTAAAAACACTGCTAAAAGAACACTTGAAAAGAAAAACATGAAAAATCTCAGTAAAAAGAAAAAGGAACTCACAGGAACCATAAATATAATGCGAACAATATATCTCTGGAAAGTGGGCTCGGTGTAATTTAGCAGGTGCCTGTAAATATGGACTAGTGCCAGAGCTATCGATCCAATTGTACATGGCAATGCAATTAGTATATAATATAAAGGCGCCATTTGCCCCCTTCAACTTACTTCCTTGCTTCTGTAAATTTCCATTAAAACATATTACTAATTAAATAAGTTCATGAAGAGTGTATCTAGCATCATTAGCGGTTCAACCTAACATTATTTTCACTTTTGTGAACAAATTAGATAAAAATAAAACATAGGTTGGGGGGTGAAATAGAGAAACATGTCATTATATAGTGTACAAATATCATATTAAAACCAACAATCCGAACAGCGTGTAAAATATTTGATTTACGTACCTAAATTGCCCGCAGGCTGTGACTGTTTTTTTCTCATTAACATTTATTGAAAAATAAAAACACGATTTGAAGTAGATCTGCTGTTTCTAAGCGACCAATTCACTACATGTATGTGTAAAATATATAGAGAGAGACAGAGACAGAGACAGAGACAGAGAGAATTTGATTATCAATATTGATGATTTCTGGGCGATGGTGATAATAATGATTGATAATTGACTGAGGAGTGTTTCTGTGTTGCTTTTTGAAAAGAAGAGTAAATTCCAGTCTGTTCATTTTGTAATAATTAAAAAGTTAGCAAATATTTTAATTTTATTAGTGGGTGACCTGGAGCACCTTATATATATTAAATTTTTAACTCTTAAAATTTTTTCAATTTTTAAATAGAACACTTAAAATAAAAAGAGACGGAGGCAGTATCAGCTAAATATATAAATACGGAGATACAAGTATGGAGAGAGAGAAACGAATCTCTTATTTAAATTGATACATACAGGAGACCACATAAAACTGTTTATTTAGTAGAGGGTAGGGTTTTAAGACCAAGCAATGCCAACTTATGCCTTAGGTAAAGTCAATGTAGTAAGCCCCAAGATGGTCAATAATATTTTACAACACTCACCATTTGGACGTTTTGAATTCTTCATCTTCATGCAGTCGATCTGAGTCGAGTTCATTCGCAGTGCAAACACATATAAATTTTAGGGTCGGAAAACTCACTGAGGGACAAAACCGGTACATAAGAGAAACCGTGTAGCCGAATGATATAGGGCGAAAAACCATGTAAGTAACTAACCACAAAACAATGTACGCCTCATCACAACCTTGTCAGAGCAAACCCAATGGGAAAATTTCTGATCAAATGAAAAAAAAAGTACAACATTGGTAGTAGTAGTAGGGGATCAACCACAAAACAGGTGCATCATCAAAACTTTGCCAGAGTAAACCCAGTGGGAAAAACCTCTAGTCGAAGGACAAAAGAGTACACAGTGGTAAAAAGTATACAACAGGATATTCCCTCTAATTTCGGCAATTTTAAGTAAGATATGATGGGAACGTGTCTCGCTAAAAACTTTGCCAAGAAAAAACCCAGTGGGAAAAACCTTGGTTTAACGACAAAAAGAGTACATGAGCATGAGACTGGATGCTCCCCCTCAATTGTACACGACAAGGTGCGAGGATTTCGAATAAGTAGTAATTAGTGCAATAAGCATTCAACTGGATGTTTCCACTCACTTGCGCACGACTGTGTGCAAGGATTTCATATTCCAAGAAATAGTACGAACATTCGTCTGAATGATTCATTTACTTGCACATGATTGGATATAAGAAAATCTAACGTGGAATAGAACGAGCATTCAATTGGATGTTTTTAAACTTCATATGTGAAGATTTATTTCGGCGAGAAATGCTAAATAGCATAATCTAGTCATGTCTATGTTGATCGATAACAACAAGTTGTCCTCAAATATGACAATTATTTTATCTGGATCGTGAGACAGAGCATATGTAATTCAAATATGGTTAATACTAGCTTGAAACTATATACACTCTCTAGTCGTCTCATAGAGCACGAGTAGATCAGAGTGATTCGTTTAGAGTCATTTCAATACCTCCAAGATATCACTTTATTCCTAATGGTAAAGACGTAACCATCTAAGAAAAGTCCCCATATGCGGGTCTGATAAGTAACTGGCATAGGTATAACCGAAAAAGGGTTGCGTTAATTCGAGTACCGAAGGGGATAGGTACACTCGACGATGCAAATGAGATAAACAAGTCCACTTCCAAAATTACCATAAGATAAGGGAATATGTCTTTAGTGCCACTTTGGTGACAGCGTGTTAGCCCGATGCTATGTCGAGCTATACTATTCACAGCAGACGAGATGTTCGTCCTAGCACATTAGACCAAGTACATTGATGCGCTTATTATACTTAGATTTGAACATCATGGTTCAATATCTCTTCATCGTCTCATCAGATACAGATCAGGTCTACATCAATGTCTAGTGATCGAACGATCGTGGGAGAATCTGACGATTTACTAAAGCGTCATAACACCTTCTGGGTGTAGTGAATTAGGAACTTAGATTCTATACTTACGGAACTCGATTTTCAGGCCGAGTCACTACCGTGTCTTCCCAAGATCCTTCATCTCGAAGGGCATATCCAAAAGTGTATTGCGTAATAAACACGCAAGGGCATAATACTTATCCAAGTATCCCAAGCTGATCAAGTACTCACTTAGGCAGGTATACCACATCCCCTCGGATTATTTCAATCTATACAATGAACGTCTCGGTCAATTGAGAACGTGTTCTGTGGTCATTAACTACTTGATTCAAGCACATGAAGTCACACAAGGACCTTTATCTACATCTCTTTGTCTAAATCCCCATAGAGATAAAACTGTGACCACAATCACATGTTGCATACTCAGTTTTTTAGAAACTACTAAACTGATAAAGTAAGGGAACGTTATAACGCCCACTACGAGTAAATAAACCATCTCGTAATCAATTCCAAGGTGTGAGAGAAACCTTACGCTACTAGGCGAGCACTGATACAGTCTCATTATTCTCATCACTCTTCCTTACGAATAACCAAATAAACGAAATCGTTTAACATTGGTGGTGTTAGAGCTACAGGTCCGAACACAGTTTCGCTAAAGAGTCTACTTAAATTGCAAGTTTTCATTAGGCCAGTTTGTTCTACGTTGACTTCAGGCAACGGTTCATGGTTCCGTGTCATAATTTGCTCATATTATCAGTCGTCACCGAATATATGAACAAGTAATCAATGACATTCTTGTTTTGCTTCAATATCATCTAAGATATCATGATTGACAGATATTTCGAGACTCGTAGGATGAGGATGAATGACACATCTCCTTGATCATTTATAGTCTCGTGCGACAAACGAGTTTCATTTCACCACTTCTGAGGTTGAACGAATTAAGAACCAATCAACTTTCTTGTATCTTGGGAAGGATGACAGAATGACGGCCGACGGCAGCATATTTTCCTTAGCGGGTTCGGCCAAAGCAACGTGTTAGACAGGAACACGGTGTCCAATAGGGACGTCTATCCTTGCAAGCATTTTGCAGTAGGTATAAATGATCTCGTGACATCTCATAAAGTCATTAAATGCGTCTGACATTTAGTTAGACTTGTGGGAGTCTATGCACTTACTTATCACTAAGTGCAGTTTTGGGGATCAAGCTAAAACTAAGTGGATTATGTCACGTTACTTCACATCATTCCTTATCAACGGTAATATGGAAATCTCCCCATAACGATGGGGAGAACAGTCTTAGCAATGTCACTTTCGCATATCATGTGGTAAAGAGATCGCAGCGCCAATGTTACTCTATCAAATGATAGGCAAATGATTCATAATCGACTAATGTCCCCTTTAGAGGTCCATATTTTGAACGCGATAGCGGCTCAATCAAAATATTAATCAAGAACTCCTAACACGCGTTAATATGAGACTTATGGCTCATAACCAATAACCAGCTGGTACGCATATGGTGTTTGAGTGTCTTTGGGCCTCATAACGGACCAATGCAGCAAAATAGCATAACCCTACACAGAAATATAAATCTTGGTATGCAAGACCAAGAAGTGCATACAATCATTTGCAGTCGCATCATCAAACTTTCCGTGAGTTCATTTGGGTCTGAACATTATTGACAGGATGTTCAGTTTTAATTCCCAAACTCACGTAATTCAAATCAAAATTTCGATTATCAAGTCGACTAGACTTTTTAGAATAATCCAGATTATGAGCCATCAACTTATTAATAGGGCTAAAAGTTTGGAAAATACTGCATTTATGTGGACAACAATACTCTTGTGACCATATTGTCGATGCATCAACCATAACCATAAATATTTTATGGTCCGTCTTATGGTTGGATAACTCCACAACAACTCATTCAATTCTTTACAAGAATTCTATGAGTCGATTTCGTGATCTTTACACATACTAATCTTTCAAAGAGAGCATTAGTGGCATGAATTTCGGATCAATCACGAAATATATCCTCAAAGAAAATCCAAATGCAATGTGATTATAAATCAAGTATCATCTTTTGGCCCGAGAATACCTCATCCGGCCAATGCCATAATATCAAAATGCTCTTATCAATCGACGACAGACGAAATATAGTACAGACAATCATGTCTTAGCATCTAAATCATTTATCAATCGATGATATGCGAAATGATAATGTAACTTTAAATGTTTAAAAATTGTTGTAGAAACCACTTGAAAGACATTTCAACTCCTCTAAAATACGTTTTTGGTCGTGTTGAGTGGAGGTTATGTAAAGAAATTTCAATTCTTTCATGAGTTATTACCAAATAACACTGGTTTTCTCGAATATTTTATAACTCAACAAGGTACGACATGACCTACAGGAGTATAAGGCCTCATATTTGACAAATCAATTTGGTTTTACCAAAGATTTCGATTTGGAACAACATGTCCATAATCATTGTCACAAAAGACTCTTTAGGCAAGTAGTTGGTGAAATTATGTGGTACACTGTTACCCACTATTTCCAGACAATCAACTACCCCACAAGTATTGCCTAAAGTTTCTTAATTTAAAGTTTGGTCATATTTTGAAAGGAATTTGCTCAATACACTTTAAATTATTTCGAGAAATTTCATAAACAGGCAAAGCATAATCTAAAAGTATGACCCAAATAGAAAATTCATAATTCAAATGGAAAAACATAATCTAGATGAGCAAAAAAACCGGCTCAACGATTTATCAAAATCAATAAAAAAAAAGTACCAAACTCATTTGAGCCACAAAAATGGGGGTCTCAAGAGTTTTCTTCCAGTTAGCTTTAACCATATTAGCATCGGTTTTTCCACCTTTATAACATTTGAACTATTTAAGGAGTAACCGTGCATGATCTTTGTCTTTATAGCATAGAGTTTGCTTTTTGAGCATTATCTCTTTCTTTGGGACAACGAGCCCTATTGTTCCTTTCAAGGACTACCTTGGAGCCACATGTCTTCGGTTTTGATGATTGTCTAAACCCCGGTTGGCTAGTCGAGCGTCAGGCTCGTGACAGTTCGAGACAAATAATCCTTGTCTTGGTTCTTTATTCGATGACAACGTCCACGAATAGCATTAACATCAGGTATAAAAAACTGCCATAAACCCGTGTCCGCATTTTCAATATGATAATTCTAATACAACAAATTTACTCTCTTACCCTTTATATACTTACCATTTATAACTACAAAAACAACAATTTTTAGGAAAAAAGTTACCCGAATTAATTTTAATTATGATATTTACAAGGGCAATATTTATAATTTATGCATCAAAATTTAATATGCTTAAAAAGTAGCAATTTATAAGGGGGCACTTAAAAAGGGATGGAGGGAGTATAAACTAATATGAGTCCTGGCGATTTTGCATTATATAACAACACAATCTCTTCCAAGTACCACAATATTGGTCGTGTACTTAACAAAATCTATAAAAGAAATATTTATGTATATACAAAAGAAATAAAACATTATATTTATTATTTTCAGAAACGATACATAAATAAGCTCAAAGTGTCAAACTTAAATTTTTTAAACTAAACATTAATATTTTCAGTGATGCCCATCCTCTTGACATGCTCGAAAAAAGTCTTAGGTGGCAATCATTTAGTCATCGGATCCGCGATCATGAGTTTAGGACTAATATGTACAATTGACACCTTTTGTTTATGAACATCTTCTTTAACGACAATATATTTTAAATCCATATGTTTTGCACCCTTATATAACTTGTCGTTCTTTGAAAAGAAGGCTGCTGCCGAATTATCATAATAAATTTTCAACGGCTTGGCAATACTGTCGACTACACCAAGTCCTAAAATAAAGTTTCACAGCCAATTTCCTTGAATTGCGGCTTCATAACAAGTCACAAATTCAGCTTCCATAGTGGATGTAGCAATGGTAGATTGCTTCGCACTCTTCCATGAAATTGCTCCTTCAGCTAAAAGGAACAAATAATCTGACGTTGATTTTCTTGAATCAATACAACCGGCAAAGTCTGAATCTGAATAACCAATGACTTCAAGATCCTCGGATCTTCGATAAGTGAGCATACGGTCCTTTGTACCCTAAAAATATCTCAATACTTTCTTTGCAGCTTTCCAATGATCTCTTCCCGGATTATTTTGATACCGGCCAAGCATTCCAATAGCAAAACTGCTGTCTGGCCTAGTGCAAGTTTGAGCATAGATTAAACTCCATACAACTGATGCATAAGGAATTCCTTCCATTTGTTTGCATTCCATTTCATTTTTAGGAGATTTCATAAGACCAAACTTATCCCCTTTCTAAATTGGAGCAACACTTGATGAGCACTTTTCCATTCTGAATCTCTCCAAAACTCGATTAATATATGTCTTTTGAGACAGACCTAAGATTCCTTGTGATCTATCCCGAGATATCTCTATCTCGATCACATAGGTTGCCTCACCCATATCTTTCATTTCAAAGATTTCGGAAAGAAATTTCTTGGTCTCATATAACAAGCCTAGATCGTTAGTAGAAAGCAAGATATCATCAACATATAGAATTAAAAACATAACTTTACTCCCACTGATCTTTACATAAATACACCGGTCAATAGTGTTTTCTTTAAATCCAAAAGAAATAATGGTATCATTAAACTTAAACTACCATTGGCGGGAAGCTTGTTTAAGTCCGTATATCGACTTCTTAAGTTTACACACCATGTTTTCCTTTCCTTTAATGGAAAAACCTTCTGGTTGAGTCATATAGACTTCTTCTTCTAAATTCCCATTTAGAAAGGCGGTTTTCACATCCATTTGGTGTAACTCTAAATCGTAATGAGCAACCAATGCCATAATAATTCTTAACGAATCTTTTCTAGAGACGGGTGAAAGAATCTCTGTGTAGTCAATTCCAATTTTTTGAGTAAAACCTTTAGCAACAAGTCTGGTTTTATGTCGTTCGATATTGCCAAGAGAGTCGTGTTTGGTCTTAATGACCCATTTACACCCGACCATTTTACATCCTTTAGGCAATTCGACGAGATCCCAAACTTCATGTTGTTCCATTGATTTTAACTCATCTTGCATGGCATTTAACCATTTCTCATAATTAACACTTTCGATGGCTTGTGATAATGAAACTGGATCTTCATCATTTCCCAGATCAAAATCTGCTTCATTTAGATAGACCACATAATCATCAAAAATAGCAGATTTTCTAGGTCTTTGAGACCTTCTTAATTCTACTTCTTGTGGTTTATTGACATTATGTTCATTCTGGATAGTTGGATCATTAATTTGTTCTTGTCCATTGTTCAACTGTCCAACAATAGAAGGAAAAATAGCCTTACAAGAAGTTAAAGGTAAATGTATTTCCACTAACTTCTTGAAGCTCCATTTTTCGCTGTTCCAAACTCCCACTAACTTCACCATTCTCAAGATCCTATCATTTCTAGTTTCAACAATTCTTATACTATGGCTAGGACAATAAAATCTATACCCTTTAGACTTTTCTGGATAACCAATGAAAAAACCACTGATCGTTCTTGAATCCAATTTCTTTTCTTGTGAATTATAAATCATTGCTTCTGCCGGGCAACCCCAAACATGCATGTGCCGTAAACTAGGTTTCCTACCACTCCATAACTCAAAAGGAGTTTTAGGAACTGATTTACTAGGAACCCTATTTAACAAGTACATGGCAGTTTTTAAGGCATGCATCCACAATGAAATGGGTAAAGATGAGTTAGATAGCATACTTCTAACCATTTCCAATAAAGTACAATTACGTCTTTCAGCTACACCATTTTGTTGTGGTGTACCTAGCATTGTGTATTTCACACAAATGCCACGCTTTTCAAGAAATCTAGCGAATGGCCCTGGACATTGTCCACTTTCATTGTATTTTCCATAATATTCACCACCTCTATCAGATATTAAAATTTTTACTTTTAAAGTCTAATTGCCTTTTAACCTCATTAATAAATATCTCTAGGGCATCTATTTTTTGAGATTTTTCATTCAATAAGTTAATATATCCATAACGTGAAAAATCATCGATAAAGGTAATAAAATACTTTTCTCCACCAAAAGATGGAATATCAAAAGGCCCACAAATATCAGTGTGTATTATTTCAAGAAGTTGTGTGCTTCTTGTGGCTCTTTTTTTTGTGTTTTGTTTGTTTTCCTTTTATACATTCAACACAAATACCAAAATCGGTAAATTCCAAATTCGGTAAAATTTCATTCTTTACCAATCTTGACAGTCTTTCTTTGAAAATATGACCCAAACGTTTATGCCACAAATAAGCAGAACTTTCATCTACTAAACCACGTTTAGTTCCAACATTATCATGCAAGGTTAAAAGAGTTTCCGCAAAAATATTATCAAGTTTTAGTTTATACAAAACATCAAAAAGAATACCATAACCAATAAAATGATTATATGACACTAGGCCATATGTATAGAACTTGCATATATAATGATAATTAAAAAAATTCCTCCCAGCATGTGATATGGTAAATTAGTAATTAAATATACTACTCCCCCGCATGTCGTAATTACCATGAATAAAATTTAGATTGATGGATTGTATTAGATATTGCTAATTATGATTTAGAATATCTTGTTATAATATGTACTACGAGCAGGTATAGTCTAAATAATTACTTAATCACTGCCATGTGTATAATATTGTAATTTGCGAAATCATATATTTTCACATTTAAGTTGGAAAAATTATGAACCTTCCCCAACTAGGCTCACCTATTTGTATACGATGTCTAGGTAAGATATAGGCGGAAGTCGATATTCTAATGAGGTAGGGTTTTAAGTGGCATTCGTGCCCTCCACCCTCACCGTCTTTCCTGGTCGTGTTCAATTCGAGCTACCGAAAGGGGTTGACTAAATAATAATTTTCCTTAGTGTGTTTATATACTGATGTATGTTTCGCAGAATTGGTGTCTCAGTATCGACCCATCGTTCGATCAATGAGAACCAATTCACATGAGAAGCAAAACTAGTATTTGAACATGTCATTTCGAAACAAAGTTTGTACTTGTGCAAACCATAAACATATAAACTAATCGTTCTATATGATAACTAATCCAGAACTCTCAACACATGTTAGATGCGATCTATGATGAGGAAATCGCAAAGCATACTTGTGAAATAAATGTTTAGGAGAAGTAATTTACACCACTACATGTTAGTTACCTTGATGTGTCAGCATGTGATGCCTAATTTTTTTGGATGACATATTTGATGAGTAAAACATGAGTTTGTTGTTACTCACGAGATGGCGTATATGGTGAACAAATGTCTCAAATTGACATATTGGAGCGATCCTTCACCAAAATACTAGTCTGGAAATTCTATTTCATAAGCAGTATCATGAATTTATATTCACCATGTTCCTTCATCGCCCATCTGTTTATGGATGAGAAAATGCCCCGATGAGCAGTTTTAATCATATTGGGTCAATGGCGAATTATTTGCATTATATCAATGCTCTTCGTGGAAAAAAAATATCCACGAATCGAGAACCGAGACAAGTGTTATTTGTCTGGAACTGTCGCGATCCCGACGAATCGTCTAACCAAGGGAGGTTTTAGACAATCGTTAAAATCAAAGACTTGTGGCTCCAAGACAGTCCTTGAAAGGAACAATATGGCCCGTTATCCCAAAGCAATAGATAATGCTCAAGGAACCAACTCTATGTTATAAAGACAAAGGTCATGCACGGTTACTCCTTAAATAGTTCAAAACAATTATAAAGGTGGAAAATACGATGATAATGTGGTTAAAACTAACTGAAATGAAACTCTTGAAACCCCTGATTTTGTGTCTCAATTGAGTTCGGTACCTTTCTCTATTGATTTTGATAAATCATTGAGCCAATTTTTCGCTCATCTGGATTATGTTTCTCCATTTGGACCATACTTTTGGATTATCGTTTGCCTGTTTACGAAATTTCTTGAAATAATTTAAAGTGTTTTGAACAAATTTCTTTGACAAATGTGACCAAACTTTAAATTATAAAATTTTAGCCAATGCTTGTGGAGTAGTTGATTTTCTAGAAATAGTGGGTAACAGTGTACCACATAATTTCACAAACTACTTGCCTAAAAGAATACTCATTAACAACGATTCTGGACCTGTCGTTCCAAATCAAAATCTTTGGTAAAACCAAATTGATTTGTCAAATATGAGGCATTGTACATCTGTAGGTCCTGTCGTACCTTGTTGAGTAGTAAGATAATTCGAGAAATCCAGTTTTATCTGGAAATAGCTCATGAAAGAATTGAAATTTCTTCACACAACCTACACTCAATATGACCAAAAGCATAGTCATGAGTAGTTGAGATGTCTTTTAGTGGTTGTTACCATGTTTTTATAGCATTTGAAAGTTACATTATCATTCGTCTGTCGTCAATTGATAAGAGGTCTTAGATACTGAGACATGATTGTCTATACTATCATTCACATATCGTCAATTAATAAGAGCATTTTGATATTCTGGCATTGACCGGATGGGATATTCTCGAGTCAAATAACGGTGCTTGATTTATAATAGCATCGCATTTGGATTCTCTTTGAGGATATATTTCATGATTGATCCGAAATTCATGCCATTAATGCTCTCTTTGAAAGACTAGTATGTGTAAATATCACGAAATGGACTCGTAGAATTCTTGTAAAGAATTGAAAGAGTTGTTGTGGACTTATCCAACCTTAAAACGGACCATTAAAAAATTTATGGTTATGGTTGATGCATCGACAATATGGTCACATGATTATTGTTGTCCACAAAAATGCAGTATTTCCCAAACTTTTAGCCCTATCACATGATCCGGATTATCATGAAAAGTCTAATCGACTTGATAATATTGAAGAGTAAGAATCGTGTCGATTATGTTCAAACCCAAAATGGACTCACGGAAAGTTTGATGATGCGACTGCAAATGATTGCACACACTTCTTGGTCTTGCGCACCAAGATTTATATTTCTGTGTGGGGTTATGCTATTTTGCTGCATTGATTAGTTATGAGGCCCATAGACACTCAAACACCATATGCGTACCAATTGGTTACTGGTTATGAGCCAGAAGTCTCATATTAACGCATGTTTGGAGTGAATAATTAATATTTTGATTGAGTTGCTATAGCGTTCAAAATATGGACATCTGAAGAGGACATAAGTCGATTATGAATCCCTTGCCTATCATTTGATAGAGTAACCTTGGCAAGCGATCTTTTAACCGCATGATATGCGAAAGTGACATCGCTAAGACTGTTCTCCCTGTCGTCAGGAGGAGATTTGTATGTTACTGTTGATAAGCAACGACGTGAAGTAACGTGGCATAACCCACCCAGTCTTAACTTGATCCCCAAAATTGCACTTAATGATAAGTAAGTACATAGACTCCCTCAAGTGTAACTAAATGCCAGACGCATTTAATGACTTTATGATGTCATGAGATCATTTATACCTATTGCAAAATGCTTGTATGAATAGACGTTACTATCGAATGTCGTGTTCTTGTCATAACATGTTACTTTGGCCGAACCCACCAAGCAAAGGACCCTGCCGTCGGCCATCAGTCTGTCATCCTTCCCAAGTTACGAGGAAGTTGACCGGTTCTTAATTCATTCAGCCCTAGAGATGGTAAACTTAAACTCGTTTGTCGCATGAGATTATAAAGGATCAAAGAGATGTGTGATTTCCTCCTCATCCTAAAAAATCTTGAAATAGCTGTCGATCATGATATCTTAGACGATATTGAAGCAAAACGAGCCTGTCATTGATTACTTGTTCATATATTCGGTGACGACTGTTAATATGAGCAAATTATGATAGGGAACCATGTACCGTTGCCTGAAGTCAACATAGAATAGACTGGCATAATGGAAACTAGCAATCCATGTATACTCCTTAGCAAAAGTGTGTTCGGACCTGTAGCTCCAACACCACCAATGTTAAACGAGTTCGTTTATTTGGTCATTCGTAAGGAAGAGTTATGAGAATAATGATATTGTAGAATGCTCGCCTAGTAGCGCGAGGCTTCTCTCACACCTTGGAATTGATTACAAGATGACTCGTTTCCTCGTAACGGAGGTTATATGTTCCACTACTTATTCAGTTTAGTAGTTTCCAGAAAACTGAGTATGCAGCCATGAATGTGGTCATGTTTTATCTCTGTGGAGATTTAGATAAGAGATGTAGATGAAGGTCCCTGTGTGACTTCATGTACTTGAATCAAGTAGTTCCTGACCACGAAACATGTTCTCAATTAACTGAGACATTCACTATATGGATTACAAAATCCGAGCGGAGGTGGTATCCCGCTTAAGTGATTACTTGATTGGCTTGGGATACGTACAGACACGTTTCATGCCCTTGTTTTATTACGCGATCCACTTTTGGATTTGCCTTCGAGATGAAGGATCTTGGGAAGACACAGTAGTGACTCGGCCTGATGATCGAGTTTCGTAAGGATTGAATCTAAGTCCATGATTCAGACTACACCCAAAAGGTGTTATGATGTTTTAGCCATCATGACGCTAAGTCGTCATATTCTCCCATGATCGTTCGATCACTAGACATTGATATAGACCCGGTTATTCCCTGATGAGACGATGAAGAGATATTGAACCATGATGTTCATATCTAAGTACAATAAGCGCATAATTGTACTTGGTCTAATGTGCTAAGATGAACATCTTGTCTGTTGTGAATGGTATAGCTCGACATAGCATCGCGCTAACACGCTGCCATCGAAATGGCACTAAAGTCACATTCCCTTACCTTATGTTAATTTTGAAAGTGAACTAATTTATCCCATTTGCCTCATCAAGTGTACCTACCCCCTTTGGTACTCGAATTAACGCAATCCTTTTTCGGTTATACCGATGCCGGTTACTTATCAGACCCGCATAAGTGATATTCCTAACATGGTCTGTCTTTACCATTATGAATAAGGCGATATCTTGGAGGTATTGAAATGACTCCAAATGAATCATTCTGATCTACTCGTGCTCTATGAGACGACTAGAGAGTGTATATGGTTTCAAGCTAGTATTAGCCATATTTGAATTACATATGCTCTATCTCACGATCCAGATAAAACACTTGTCATATTTGAGGACAACTTGTTGTTATCGATCAAGAGAGACATGACTACATTATACTATTTAACATTTATCATCGAAATAAATCTTCACATATGAAGTTTAGGAGCATCCTGTCGAATGCTCATTCTATTCAATGTTAGATTTTATTGCATCCAGTCGTGTGCAAGTAAATGAAACATCCAGTTGAATGCGTGTACTTTTTCTTGAAATATGAAATCTTTACACCCAGTCGTGTACAAGTGAGGGGGGCATCCAGGTGAACACTTATTTCACTAATTACTACTTAGTCGAAATCCTCGCATACTCCTTTTGTCTTTAGACCAATGTTTTTTTCCCACTGGGTTTTCCTTGGCAAGGTTTTAAGCGAGACACGTTCCCATCATATCTCACTTAAGATTGCCGAAATTAGGGGGAGTACCATGTTGTATACTTCTTACCACTGTGTACTATTTTATCATTCGACTAGAGGTTTTTTCCCACTGGGTTTACTCTAGCAAAGTTTTGATGAGGCACCTGTTTTATTGTTGATCCTCTACTACTACTACTACTTTTGAACTTTTTTTTCTTCGATCAGAGATTTTCTCATTGTGTTTGCTCTGGCAAGGTTTTGATGAGCCACACTGTTTTGTGGTTAGTTACTTACCTGGAATTTCGGCATATATCATTCTGCTACACAGTTTATCATAAGTACCGGTTTTGTCTCACACTGGATTTTTCGGCCCTAAGATTTTATGTGTTTAGCACCGTGAATGAATATCATATATACATATACCGAGCTAATATGTCACACAACAATTATTTTCTACTTTTGCATGCATTTATTGCAATATTTGAGGGCAAAATAGTCTTTCATTTTTCATTGCTAAATTAGGAAATGTAACACTAATTTTAATACATTTCAATATAAAATATTGGACAATATAGGACAGCTTGAATATATCAAATTTGTATTGCTACAAGATGAATTCATCTTAATTGGTCGGTAATGAAACTTATTGTTTAACATGTAATTTTCTTTTCTACTGTAGTTAAACGTGCAGTTGCAACGTGTCAGACTAATTTAGAATTATTTTGTATTGTAAATTTGTGAATTCCTTTTTATAACCGATCTCTAATACTCAGGGGCGGAACTATGACTAAATGTAAGACGCTGTTAAAGTTAATAAAATCGCATAATATTTTTCAAATTATAAACAAGGAAAAGCCGAATTTTTTATTTTTTTTACCATCTTTTCTTATTTTTTTAGCTTGATTTCTTGATTAAAATGTATTTGATTTCTATTTTTTCTTTTCGCTCAATTTCGATTTTGTTTTCAAACTATCAAAAAAACTCACAACAGTAATATCACGTGCAGTCATGTGTCAAAAGTTTCGGCATTTCAAAATTGACTAAAAAATAAACAAAATAGAAACAAAAATGAAAAAAAGAGTTAAATTTAAGAAATCAAGTTATAATAAGTAAAAATATTAGGACACGAAGGTAAAAAAAAAATATAAAATAAAATAAAAAAACATGAAAAAAACAAAGGTATATTAAATAATAGATATATACGAACAATTAAATATCTATTACACAATTTTAGTATACTCATTTCAATTAAAATACAAACCACTAAAAATTCTTTTATAAATTTTTTTTGCTCTCACCACTACTCTGATTATTATTTTTGTTTAATTTTTTTTAAACTGTGTGTTACGTGTCAACATGATAAGTTGGTATACAATATCTTTTATAATCACTTGCATATGTTAATTTTTTAAGTATTACTTATATATTATCAGCACATACAAAATTATAGTATGTTATTGCACTAACAATATATAATTTTGGGAGTGGTTGCTAAAAAAATATTTAATGGGTTGTCAGAATACCGTATATATAAATTATTATGAAAAACACTAATAAAAAAAATTGAAATTGTATGATTACCGTGACAACTACTGGTCATACGGGTGTACCCCGCTGCCAAGTGTAGTACCAAATCTCCAAACAAATATCCTGAACTATGAGCTTATATCACAATCTCCAAACAAACTACAGATAACGAGCTTACTGGAAAAAAAAAACTACAGATAACATCTTGTGAGATATATTAAATCAATATAAAAGAAAAAAAAAAGAGATATAAAAAAAAAAATGAACATAGACAAATAGAACATACTAATTATACACTTACCGGAAAAAAAGTTACTAATTATTGATTGAATGAGTCAAATAATATAGACCACTAACCATGCTTACATAATAATAGAGGTTAGGGCTTTACATGTGAATAACCTATTTTAAAATATGACCAACCCTATTAGTAAATAATTTAAACAAATACTCATTCGGTCCGTCCGAATTTAATAGAAAGTTTGAAAATACGTGCAATTTTGCAATGAAAAATTGATACACTTAAAATGTTGAAAATGTAAATTTTAAAAGTTAATCAAGATGGTTATTATTATGAATTAGTTTTGAAATTTTTAATTCTAACATTTTAGTGTAGTAATTTTAAATTCTAAAATTGCATGTTTAATATTAAACTGGGAAGTAGATAGAGTATAAAATAACTATCCCTTTGTTCGTTACTTGGCCGCTTAGGTCCTCTTATTTTATTCCTTACCTAGTGTTTAAGCAAAACTCAATGGTGCTTCCATTGGCTCTCAAACAATACATATGTATCAGTTTCAACGAACATCCAAAACTGTGTGATTAAGAGAAGAAGAAAATGAGTGAAGAATCAACATCTTTCGAATACACGTCAACGTGGATAGTGGCAGTGGTGTCCTTCATCATCATTCTCATTTCTCTATTGGCCGAACGTGGCCTTCATCGCCTAGGCAAGGTATTTATCTGTGCTACTTCATCGTCCCTATTCCTCATTTCTCACACTTTCTGTTTCCACCTTATTTCCACAATAACATACAAAATAAAAATTTATCCCTGCTCCATCTTTTAATTCTAACGGTAACTCAAAAATGGTTTAACAACACTAAGAGCATTTACAAATGTGATATAAAAACCTATACTATTGTAGTTAGTAAAAAAAAAGGGAAAAAATCCACTAACAGTTTGTAGTATGAGTGTTATAAGTTAGGCACGTATGCCCAAGTTTAAACATATATGAAAATTATGTCTACATGTGAACAAATTTTATGCATATGTACACAAATTTTTTAATGAATTAAATACTCAATAACACCCTGAGTCATTTCTTTTCATTCACTTGCTACCCTTTCCCTTTCTCTCTAAAATAATAGCGTTATTTTAATTAGTTAATATCAAAATCTAGCTAAACTGTTGTGCAAAGTTGCCAATTTAGCTACGCCTAACTTTTATATTTGATAGAACAATGAATTTTAAACATAATTTGTATAACAACGGATGGGAATACTCTAACCTATAGGTTTGAATCTCCTCATGAACACTACACACTTAGTAAAATTAATCGTAAAGGTCAAACCCGGTTGGAAAGCTCCCGCTGTATGCGGGGTTCGGGGAGGGGTCAGGCCAGGCCTAAAGTAGACAACATAAATAGGTTAAAAGAAAAAGAAAATAGGTAGATAAAAAACGAAATTAATTATACAAGGTCTCCCTAAAATTGGGTTGGTTTAAAATAATTAGTTCCGCCTACCCATGGCAAGAAAGTTGGAGGTAGATACTTATCCCTACTTAAAGCATGCAGTAGGAATATTGGTAACTCAATAGCTACTGACTTTTTATTTCATTGGAGAGGAAGTAAGATATTGTGCTTGTTAACAACACACACAAAGGTTGTAGTTTCTTTTGCCAAGATTTCTTATAACTTTACAGCTTTTTTTTAAAAAGTGTGACAATATTACATTTACTTATATACAGCAGAACTGTAATAAGTTTAGAATGGTTCTAATTTCCCAATGTAGTTATATTTTTTTGTCAATTACTTACTACTATAAGCTTTCTTTTGCGCCTCTAAATAAAAAAAATGTTATATATACATCAACTTATCCATCAACTTGGACACTTTGTTTACAAAAACGTTCCAAATTAAGATTTGATTAATGCAAATCTCCACGATTTCACGACGGAAACACAAATATGCGTCTTGTTTTTTTTTTCCGAGATGTATAATGACATGTTTTGGAAATTTAAATTTTACTGTAATTTCCAAACCATGTCATTATAGATCTCGGAAAAAAAAACAAGACGCATATTTGTGTTCCCGTCGTGAAACCTTGAAGATTTGCATTAATTAAATTTTGATTTAGAGCGTTTTTACAAAAGAAAATGGCCAAATTGATGTACATAGAAACTCGGGATACTCAAGACTACATATCAACTAAAAAGTTACCAAGGTAATGATATTTTTCATCTACTTTTTGAAATGTCATTTCTTTACAAAAAAAATCTTCATTAATAGGAGGCCTAATAATTTTATCACATGTTCATAATGAAAAATGTGAATATATTAAAGATGCATATAATTTTCCATAGGTATTGGAAGAAACAGGAGCTATTAGTTGAACAAAAAATTCATTTTTGTGCTTATAAGATGCAAATTCAAATGAACCTAGTGAGTCAAAGTTGAGCAGATTTTAGCATAACAATTAATTAGCAGAATGGATAAATGTAATTAACACGCTAGAGTACTTACGCTGGGCTAGGCCGCTAGAGAATGATCTAAACGACTTAAGCAAAAAGTTGTGCCTGGCAATCCTGATTCTTGTATGATGTAAAAATGAAAGATGTCTTTATTTTACTGTCTCATTTGTTTAAATATGTTTCTGACGATTGACGAAGCTGGGGAATTACAAAAATTCAGAGACTGAAGATAAAATGGTGTTTATATCTGATTAACAAACAGTGTTTAAAAAATAAAAATGCAACTAAAGCGTTTTGTAAAGGCTTCGTAAAAGCGTAGGCTTTTTATGTTAGTGCATAAAGGGGGTGAAAAGCGTAAGATTCAATTTTATGCTTTTCCGCAAAGCTTCTTTTTTACCCATACGAGTAAAAACAAGCTTTAAAGCAAGTTTTTTTTTTTCAAACAGAGACTATTACATGATATTGGGAGTTAATCTGCTTCTAAAATGAGTAGCTGTTTAACAATAATGAACGAAAAGAAAATAGATTTATAATCACTTGGAACCGACTTAGTTACTCGTCTTAATATTCAGTGCTTGCAGCGTAAGAACCAAGATGCTCTATTTGCGGCCTTGCAAAAACTAAAAGAAGGTTCGAAGTCTGTAACTATGTGTTTCTTTACTGTCTCTGCTTGTTTACATTCTTTCAGCTTGAAACAAGATTCGGAAAATGCGTAATCACATCAAAAATATTTATCATTCATGATGTGTTTTGATTATGTAGAGTTTGTTCATAAGATATAAGATACAGTGGAATTAAGTTTACGAGTTCAAGTTGTGCAATGTGAGGCTGGGACATTTCCAAAGATTATGTCTTACAAGCATTATGAATTTTTATTATGAAAATCTGATCTCCCAAATATAGTATGATTCACACTCCAAACTTTTTAATTGAGAAGATTACAATTCTTGTTTTGCTTAACGCGCGTACACCAATGTTTGGTCTATGCACTGACTCACTGATCATATTTAAATTTCCTTTCCTACAGAATTGATGCTTTTGGGATTCATATCCCTTCTATTAAATCTCTTCCAGGGTCTCGTAAGCGAGATATGTGTTCCCTCTCATGTTGCATCTTACATGCTACCTTGCAAGTTGAAAACTGCTGCTACCTCTGAGAACCATCATGTTCTATATTTTGAAGACAATATAACAAATGGGAGGCGGCTTTTGTCAACAGATTCTGGTCCCGCGCATTGTGCTCATGAGGTATATTCAATTCTAATTTTTTTCCATTGCCAATTTTCTCCCGACAAATAAATTAGAATATTAGATCATCATCAAAGCGTTACCGTTTAACAGTCTCATTGACTTGGTACCTTTTGTATGGACCATCCTTTTGTACGTTTAGCAGTCAATTTCCTGGGTTGTTTTTTTCTTTCTTTGCTTCGTCTAATTTCATTTTCATGAACTTGGAATGTAAGTGTCAGATAGATAAACGACCATCCTATTTCAGGTAGGATTCTTTAGTATACTAGGAAGTCAACAAAAACAGAGAGGATCATTTAGGGGGGTTGGGCTTTATCAATCCGAGATTCCTCTCTTTTTCGTGGCCTAAGATATCTTGTAAATTCATGCAATAATTTCATTGTTGACTCTGTTAATTGTTATTCTCATGGTATTGACTTATCATTGTCCTATTTAAGAAGTGTATACAATACGCTGATAAAATTTGTTCCTTTTAGCCCATGTTCATTGTCCCTAAAGGGCAATCCCGGCGCTAAAGCTTCCGCTAAGCATGGGTTCTGGGGAGTGGTCGGGCCTTTCTGGGCCTAATGTAGACAACCTGCCCTTGCATTTCTGCAAGGAGCCACATCCACGACTCAAACTTATATATGTTAGAGCATTTATAATAGTTTTGTTAACTTTTTAATGTTAAGTAGTGACATGTCATCGTTTAAAAATGTGTTAAATGACACATATGCATCTTAAATTTAATAACCACATTAGTTTCACGTTAACAATGTTATCAATTTTTAATTAACTATTTTTCTTTTATTTTACTGGTCACTATTCTTATGAGGAGAATTTATAGAAGATAATAATGTTAATTGCGAACTATGTTTGTCACGTCATCAGTTACAAACATTAAAAACATTGTTAACTTTAACAACTTTTTTAATATTTATAAAGATAACACATACTTTAACGCAACTATTTTACTTAACAATAGAGATAACAACACCAGAGTATATTATCGCACATTGTATAGATAATGATCGAGCCTGTGTTTTATAAAAAGTTATCCATACTCACCATTACGAGGTCTTTTAATGGTGAGGTATATGTGGTTTAATATATATATATATAATCATTCAATTACGAATATTTACAATTTGTTCAACCTCTTTTGCAGGGAAAGGTAGCGTTACTTTCATTAGAGGCATTACACCAGCTCCACATATTCATATTTGTAATGGCGGTCGTTCATGTAATCTTTTGTGCAAGTACCATGGTTCTTGGAATGGCGAGGGTAATCCATTTTCTATTTTCATAACCGAAGGTTCTTGTAAAGAAGTAGGAGATCATATGGTATCTAATACACTTATTATTTACAAATTTTTTGTTGTTCCAATGTCTCCTTGAGGTTATTATTCTCTTGACTGAAGAGAAAATCGAACAACAAACCTTTAGGGATTTTTGTGGGAGTTATAATAGCAATAATGTTTTCTTCGACACTTGGTTCACTGTCGACAATCTCAGCCTCGCTTTTCTTCCCAGCACTCTTCTCTATTTTTCCTTGCAACTTTGGTCCTATGTCCTCTCGTGACAGATTTACTTCTTCATTTCGGCTCCTTGGTGCTTTGCTATTATCACCAATCATTGTTACCCCTCTAGACTCCAGGTTCTTATCCTCTAATATAGCTGCTTCTTGTCCACTTTTCTTGTATAGATCCTCAATTAGTTCATTCCCCGCAAACACCTCTGTCTCTTTATTACTCCCTAATTTTGTTAGGTTCATACTGTGTCGCACTTGATCTTCCTTGTCTGCAAACACTTCAAAGGAATTCAGAGTTTCCACATTTCCTTCCTTCTTCTCGACCCTCACATACATGTTTTTTACCTCTTTCAAACTCGCTACGTTGCCATATCTGTCCGCAAGTTTCCCAGTCCGCTTTTGTTTACCAAAACTAGTCTGCCATGGGTTCTCTTTCTCTGATTTCTTTCCCACTTTTTCTCCATGAATAGATGTGTTCCCATTCATATTCGTATTCATATTTCCCCTCTTACTACCATCTGTGTCTTTTCTGTATGCATCATTGCTCTCTCGGTTGTACCTAGGGGCTTCTTGCCTATTTACATACCCACGTAATTTACCGCCAACTCTGCTTGTTGAGATTGGGGGTTAATAGCACTCCTATGTCCAAATTTCTTACATATACTGCATATAGGGGGCAGCCACTGGTATTGCACTTCAATATCGATAATATCTTCACCACTCTTTACCTGCAAGGTGTTTGGTAGTTGTTTTGTCGCATCTATCTACAAACACGTGCATATGTCACACTTAGCCTCTTTTCAGTAGCTTGGTCTATATAAAGTGGTTTGCCAAGCCTACTCGCAAGCCTACTCAAGTTATCACACGACCAAAACTCAAGGGGAACATCATAGAACCTTACCCAAATTGGTATTAACTCTTAACGCTTTTCTGTCCATTTTTAACATACAATGCCATTTTTTGATCACCATCAATCTACCAAAAACATAATACCCATTATTGAGAAATTTCTCCATATCACTCTCTTTCCTAAAATAAAAGAAGAAAAATCCTTTCTCATTTCGCTGGACTAATTGCAAGCTTTGCCATATTCTTCTCATTTCACCTTCTGCATCAAGGAATGGCAATTTACACCCTATAAAGTAACCGATAGCACATTTGTTCAAGCTTTCCATAATTTCCTCATACGGGCATAATTCTACAGGGCCATCATTAGAAGTGTAGTATTTGAGTTGCATATTGGATCTTGCACTTGGCTCCATAGGTTTCTTCCCATTATCAACTTGAAAATCTTTACCACTATTAACCTCATTACCATGGGTGTACCCTTTAGCAGCTTCCAAGTATGTAACACCTGACTTTTTCGTCCCACACACATCATTTCCATCGCCCATAGACTTAATAAAGTTCCTTGGGTAGCAACAAAGTATCTGTTTCTACACCAGATTCCATTGAGACATTTTGTCGAGCACTTGGTGTGCTGTTCCATGTCCTTTCTTTTCTAGCTAACCTGCTTTACCTACTGCCATTGCAACTCTTTTACACATCGATTTATCTTCATATTCAGAGTTAATACAATCCCCAGCTGATAAACCCGGTCCTAGATCAATTTTATACCCCGCTACTGAGTTCTTTTCTCCACTAACACCCTTTACTTCATTCGATAATGTAACAGCTCATTGTAGGGTCTTATCAAACCACTTTTTTGAGTCATCAAGCATCATTTGGAGTCGTTCTATAGGCGAGAGTGCGCCAAAAGTTGTATCAGAATTTCCAATTCCTTCACAGGCAAACTGTCGAACACCTTGCGTGCACGTTTCACTAGCAGGTTTTTTGTCATTTATTCGTGCTCCCTCTTTTGCCTCGAACTTTGTGGAGCTATTACCAGTAGTACCTACCAACAAATTATAACCTCCTCCTGTTTGGTTTCCCATTTTGCGACTTTCCCCCAATTTGGGTTGTGTGACGGGTTGTGAATTTGCTGCTTTATGTTCACCCATAGCGGCCTTTGAGTCCTCTTCCAGCATCATATCCAACAAAGCTTTTGTCTTTGATTTGATCTCTATGGACGTATCGCTCAAGAAGACCATTTCAGTTTGACCTAGCCATTGGTTGTACAGTAACTTCAAGTCTCGACAGAGGTGATTCAGTAATTTAGGCTTAAATATGGATTATAGTATATTGAAGTGTTTATACGATTTAGGTGAAGTAGATTGTATGATTACAAACTAAAAAGAACTAATAGTGTTCAATTGGTATAAAGATGCATAATTGATCTCCACTATTTCACCACTAGCGAGTTTCTCTCTCTAGTATCCATTTGACTGTCTCTGTTTGTTAGGGTAAGCACATAGTATGTTTCTCATTGACCTAACAGATCCATAACTCATTCTTTCAAACAGATTCGGCAATGGAAGCACTGGGAGGATTTGATAAGAAGTGAAGTATCCAAACCACAGAGTGGTAAATCTGATTCACCTGACTAACAACCATCTTTACTTTTACCCACTTAATACCAGTGTATTATTTGTTATTATTGGTCCTTGAAGATAACATGGTATACTTATCCTAATAATGTGATAGTATTTTTTAGCTCGTACCCATTTCCATCATCACAACCTTTTCAAGCAACGAGCAGTTGGGTATTGGAGAAAAGCAGAAGTCGTGAGTTGGCTGGTGAGTTTCTGGATTTATTAATCTTATATATAGTACTATAATAAGTAAGATAATGTTATTTGCAATGGATTAACATAATCGAATAATAAAACTCATCTAAAAAATTGTGCTGCTAGCTTATACACTACGAAACTACGTCCAATTTTTATCGGTCCATAAGTTGTATCAAACTTGTCGGAATAAATTTTTTTAAAAGTTAATCATATGATTTAGTTTTGAAATTTTTCATTTCGATAATTTTGATACATGTTATAAGCCGATCATAATTGTATTTAATTTCGTAGAGCACAATTAATTGGAAACGAATAAAGTAAAAGTAATGGCATAATTGTTTTCAAACAGAAGGGTACTAGATTACAGTTTTGACTTCTGAAGCCAAAGTAATAAATTTAACAGGTAACTTGATACGAACAGTAGTGTTTTAAAGATATATTTGTAGCTGCTGATCAGAAAATGAAGAATAGTTGTACTGTTGAAGGCAAAGCAGGAGTTTTCTATATAATTAGAAGGTTGTCCTAATAATAAAATCCCTACAAGCAAAAAGCCTCAATCACTTTCTACATTGTTTGATTTTGATTCGGTCACGCATCTCACAAACATACACCCAACAACGCTTGGATGTTCTCCTAGTGTCATTTGACACCACTGTGAGTCAATTTTTAATTGCAAGGACATGGAGTTGCAGTACTACAACTGGTTTGTGGAGTAATGATAAGAGATAAAGGTCTCTAATGAAGCTAATTATGTTTATGGGGTGTGTAAATGCATATTTTTCTGAAAGTTTTTCCCGTCGAAAGAATTCACATAATCTCAGGCTATAGTGTTTACGTATACTGTTAAATTAGTATCCGTCTACCATATAAATTAGTATCCGTCTACCATACACTTACAATATGCAGAAGGAGATGAAGAAACTAAAAGTTTAAATGCAGCGGAAATATGCCCAGAAAACTTATTAAATATGTGTACGATACTATTAAAACTATTACTAATTTACCGTATATGTTTAGAACCTTACAGTGATGCTGATCTTGTCTTTCTGAAAGGATATCGGGTCTTCTAACGTATTACTTGAAAAACGACTAACTTCTTGAAACATGGTGGCCTCTCTCTCACTAAAACGTATAGAATGAAATTTGTGTTCTCATAGTGATACGAAATATGTTTATATAAGGCTACGTTAGGGACTTCATATGCTGAATAAATTAGAGTTTATCTTAATTAGAATCGAACTTGAACTCATCAACCTCAGTTCTTTCTTATATGATTAAATTAGAGTTCATTACACTAAAAAACTCTAATTGAAATCTCTCTTATCTATTCCGAATATTTTAAAAAATAATTCGTTTCATGTCATTATATTTAAAACATCCACACGTTAAGATTAAACAGATACCCAGTTACTAAATTAAATCACTAATGATTTTATATTTAGTAAGCATGTTGTATTGCTTAATAAATACCACTTAACTTAATTAATGTATCGGATTAATAAATCCACCTGCAGAGTTTGATACCAAAATACTTATGATCTTTTAAGAGGGTATCATCAATCCCAATCCCGGGATGTGGATTCCTTCATTTACTAATAAAGACTATACTCGAAAGGTCGTCGTCCAACTCATTGAGTTTATAACTCGTAAAGAATCACACACTTTTATGAGTTAAAACGATAATCATTTCTCGTACATGTTCAATTAATAAAATCAGGATTAACAGTTTAAACAAATTATATGACCACAAGGCGTTAATTATTTTATCTTGTCAGTACAAAAATAACTGCATTGTTGCGGTCTTGTTTAATACACTCAAAGTGCACTAGCGTATAAAGTTGGAATACTCCATTCTCTATAGTCAAGGCACACCTACTAAAATCATACACTACAACTCTACTGATGGTCTATCCATTTCCATCTAAAGTTGTAAATAATTTACTTAAATTATATAGGAATCGATAGTCTAATTTTCCGTGTGTAAGCCGTACTTTACATACTAGACTATTTACGAAATATAATATTAGACATTTATTTATGCATTAATAATTAAAACAAATAACAGATTGCTAATATAAAATCTCATAAAAATGTAACAACGCCTATTAAGGAAAATACTAAACTAAAAACATGTCTTTTAAGCGTATTTCCTAACAATCTCCCACTACATACTTCAAAGCCATGTTGACATGCATCTCACTTCCATGTTCTCCACATGCCTACCAAAAGTACTAGATGGTAGACTTTTGGTAAATGGATCAGCCAAGTTGTTTCGCCAATGCGATCTTTGTCACCACTACATCACCTCTTTCCACGAACTCTCTTACAAGGTGATACTTTCTCTGAATGTGTTTGGCCTTCTTGTGTGTTCTGGGCTCCTTCGCATTCACAATCGCCACACTGTTATCACAATAAAGTGTTACAGGCGGTTGTACTGAATGTACTACCCCAAGATCTTAAAGAAAGCTTTTCACCCATACAGCCTCTTTCGTTGCCTCGCCGGCAGCCACATACTCAGCCTCCAAAATTGAATCACCAACACAATCTTACTTGATACTCCTCCAAGTAATGGCTCCACCTCCTAGGACAAATACATTTCCTGAGGTAGATTTCCTTGAGTCTATGTCAGCTTGGAAATCTGAGCATATATACCCGACTGGAGTAAGACTCTTTGCATCATAAACTAACATATAATCTCTAGTTCCTTTCAGATATTTGATTATGTGTTTTACTGCAGTCCAATGCTCTCGCCCTAGGTTAGACTGATATCTACTGACCATGCCTATATCATAGCAAATGTCAGGTCTAGTACACAGCATTGCATACATGAGGCTTCCTACTGCCGAACTATAAGGATCTGCATTCATTTTCTCTTCCTCGATTTGTGTCTTAGGACACTGATTGCTAGAAAGATGAATCCCATGTCTGAAAGGCAGAGAACCTTTCTTGGAACCATTCATGCTGAAGCGGGCAAGAATCTCATCGATATAGATAGCTTGTGATAAGCTCAACATTCTTTGCTTGTGATCTCATGTGAGCTTTGATCCCAAGAATGTGACTGGCTTTTCCCAAGTCATTCATTTCAAACTGACCGAAGAACCATACTTTTATGGACGATAACACTCCAACATCGTTTCCAATGAGTAGTATATCATCCACATAAAGTATTAAGAACGCAACGAGACCTCCATCATGCTTCATGTAAACACATGACTCGTCATAACATTGATTAAAACCATAAGACTTAATGGTTTGATCAAAACGAGTGTTCCAAGACCTAGATGCCTGCTTAGGCCTATAAATGGACTTCTTAAGCTTGCGTAACATGTGCTCTTGGCCATTTGCTATAAATCCATCTAGTTGCATCATATAGATGCTTTCATCAAGACTTCCAATAAGAAAAGCTGTCTTGACATCCATTTGCCAAATTTCGTAATCGAAATGAGCTGCAATGGTCAGGAGAATCTGAATAGACTTATGCATAGTTACCGGTGAAAAAGTTTATTCATAACCGTTCTCTTCTTTTTGAGTAAACCCTTTCGCATCAAGCCTTGCCTCGAAGGTTTTCACCTTCCCATCCACCCCTTTCTTTTTCTTATAAACCCACTTACATCTGATGGGTTTTATCCCTTCAGGTGGTTCTACAAGCTCCCAGACTTGATTAGAACACACATATTCTATCTCCAAATTCATAGCCTTTTGCCAAAGTTCTACATCTTTATCTTTCAATGCATCCTTGTAATTAGCTGGTTCGACATCCATTATCTCAAGGATCCTATCGAAAGTCTCTCCCAATAATGTATATCTCGCCGGTGGAGCAATAATCCTCCCACTAACACGTGACAGACATGGAACCCTAGCATTATCTAATGGTACTGGTGTTGACTCGATTCCTTGTCCTGCTTCTTGTTTAATTACTAGATTTCTAGAATTTTGTATAGTCAAGTCTCCCCTAGCTAAGCTCTTCTAAGGCAATTCTATTTCTGGGTTTGTGGTTTGCTATAAAATATTCTTCTAAGAATCTGGCATTAGTGCTAACTATTACCTTCCTATTCTCAGGACAATAGAACAAACCACCTTTCGTTCCTCTAGGGTACCCTACAAAGAAACCAACATTAGTTCTTGCTTCCAACTTATCACTTTTTCCTTTCAGTACATGTGCTGGACTACCCCAAATCTGAATATACCGCAGACTAGGTTTAATCCCAGTCCACAATTCTATGGGAGTAGTTGGAATTGATTTAAATGGTACCGAATTAAGGCAAGTCCCGAAAACGAATTAGGTAAATCTGAATAACTCATCATAGATCTAACCATATCTATAAGAGTTCTATTTCTTCTTTCTACTACACCATTTTGTTGTGGCATACCCGGTGCCGACAACTGAGATGTAATACCTACATCTGATAAGCATTCCAATAATTCCTCAAATAGGTACTCACCACCACTATCAGATCGTAGTGTCTTGATACATTTTCCTTGACGGTTCTCCAATTCCGCCTTAAATACTTTGAATTTCTCAAAGCATTCAGACTTGTGGCACATCAAGTAAATATATCCGTATCTTGATTAATTGTCAGTAAAAGTAACAAAATACTCAAAACCTTATCTACCTTGGTTATTCATGGGTCCACACAAATTAGAATTAATCAACTCTAGCGTCTCTTTAGCTCGATAACCTTTGGCCGAAAAAGGCCTCTTGCTCATCTTACCTTTTAAACAAGATTCACAAACTGTAAGTGCATCCACTTCCAATGAGCCTAGAGGCCCATCTTTGACCAGCCGTGAAATCATATTTAGATTAATATGACCAAGGCGTAAGTGCCAAATATACGTTTGATTCAATTCAGAAGACCTTTTTCCTTTTATGAAGTAGATTAACAATATTATTACATTCAGATAGTTGTAGTGCAGTCGAGGCATTATTAATAATAAAGTGATCATTCATCAATGTAGAAGAACAGATAACATGCTTGTTTAACTTAATAATAGCTGAATTATTAAAATAAATTGAATATCCGTCTTTCACTAAACTAGAAACTGAAATCAAATTTCTTCTAATTGAAGGTACATTAGGAGCATCCCTCAAAACTAATAGCCTATCACTACCAAACGAAATACTAATCGAGCCTACTGTAACAACATCCACTCTAGTGCCCATCTTCCAGATAAATGTAGATCTCTCCATCACTTAGGTGCCGGGTTATCTGAAACGCCTGCAAAGAATTGCAAATATGATTAGTGGCTCTAGTATCTACACAATAAGTATCCGTAGATAAAACCGGTAAACAAGTTTCAACCACAAGTGAAAATGAGTTATCTATAGCTTGTTTCCTTACCAGCCAGACAGGGCGCTGAGGTTTCTAGTGATCAGTCTTCCCGCAAACAAATCACTTGCCTTTGCACTTATTTCCTTTAGCTTTAGGACCTGCTACTTGTTTCTAAACTTTGTAGTGCTTCTTCTTGCCTTTTGGTTTAGAAACTTTACCATTTTCAGCAACATAAGCAATGACTGGATTTTTCATGAGAGTCACACCCGCCTTAAGCTCTTTTAGCAAACTCCTCAAATTTAAGTTGGGTTTATTCATACTATAATTTAGGCAAAACTGTGTAAAAAAAATGCAGGAAGAGAATTGAGTACCATATCGACCAAGGTTTCCTCATTAATATAACCTCCAAGAATCTCATGTTCATTCAAAAAACCCATCATCTTTAGAACATGATCCTCTACATGTGTATCCTCAGCCATACATATGTTCATGAGCGTTTGCAAAGCTCTCAGCCTTCCAGACTGACCCTGACTTCCAAACATTTTCTTGAGATTAGGCAAGATATCGAAAAAAGTTTCATGGTGCTGATGTTGATGCTGTAAAACATTTGACATTGAAGCCAAAATGTAACACTTTGCCATCTCATCAGCCTTTTTCCATTTCTGGGAAGAGCCCCTTCCACCAGGAACAGCTGGACAAAGCTCATTAAGCACAAATTTTTGGTCCGCAAAAGGTAAAACAAGATCCAAGTTTCTTTTCCAATTGACATAGTTTGAGCCAACAAGTTTATTTTCTTTTAGGTTTTGCGCTAGTGGGTTGAATGATGATATTTTAATCCTGAGAATTATACATGTAAATTATTACATTTTGGGCAATCTAATTAACTTTGAATTCATAAATAAAAATAAAAATCACTCAACTATTATTAAAAAGATTCACCAACATTCCATTAACAATAAAATAGTTTCCTTCGATATGTAAGTTTTCCAAATAAATTACATGTTAAAAATCTATTAATTATGTTATCTAGACAATCAATATTGTCAAACAAAATTAATTAGTTGGCATTACTTTGGTCCAATAAAAAAAATAGTAGATTATCAGATAGAAAGAGTATACTATTAGTTATAGCAAAGTGTATACTATTAATGGCATCTAGATCCATTGTACTATAATGAACCCCTTCGATGGAAAGGTGATACATTAATAACAATTACTAGAGTTTGTACTTGATAATTTCTTAACTAATTCAATCCGATAGGGAAATTAATCAATTAAATCATCTACAAACCATTAATGGAGACAATGATTAAAAAACAAATTTCTCTCCCGCTTAATATTTTAGAAAAATGAGGGTTTTTACTTGTTATGATTTAAATATCAATTCTAGCAATTATCTGAATACACTTAACAAATAAAACATGCTTTTATTATCATGTTGATATGTACAAATTACTATAATAAATTAAATCACAATATTATTTTAAACATTATATTTTCTCCATGTTCTAGTAACATCATAAATATAAACATCATATAAATAAGACAAACATCACATGATAACATGAATAAGATAATTATCACATGAACATAAAAAGAAAGATAAACATGACATGATACCAAATAAAATATTCATTCAGTTATCTTGATATTTATCTCTTCAAGTCTCCCACTTGCTTCATGACTCCTTTTACCTCCATGACTTCATGTTTTCCACTTTGACGGGGTTAGGGGTTTCCCTTGCAGGGTTCGCAGGGGGCGCCCTGGGCGGGGTTAAGAGGCAGAGCCCCCTTGGAGAAAAAATAAAACAGGAACCATATTGCATGCAATTTTTAGTGTACAAAAAAACAGTTTATGCTCATATCTAGTCCTCCTGACTATGGGTTTAACATATTACACAATTGCTATTGTAATAACATCATATCTCACATTTTTTGGGTTATTGATGTGAACGTATACATAATAAAAATTACATATTTTACAACTCTATAAACCGGGGTAAAACTCTACATCAATAAAACGGAAAAATGAAATACATGCCTCCTTTACACATCTAGGAGAAACACATGCATAACTAAAACTGATAAAACAATTACATGCCTCATTTACACAAATAGGAGAAACACATGCATAATAACATCATTAATCATATGTATGAACATAATTAAATAAACATAGATAACTGATCATGATAACCGAATAGAAAACAAAATTAGCATACATCCCATCTATCCTAAACATGAATATATTTCAGTTTAATTGTGGAGAGCATGGATAATAGTTAACGTACACAGTATTTAACCTTGGATTGGATACCAATTGAAAGTTTAATAAATGTAGAGGAAATATGCATAGAAAGCTTATTAAATATGTGTACGATACTATTAAAATTGTTACTAATTTACCATATATGTTTCGAAGCTTACGGTGATGCTGGTCTTGTCTTTCTGAAAATATATCGGGTCTTCTAACGTATTCCTTGAAAAACGACTAGCTTCTTAAAAGAGGGTGGGCTCTCTCTCACTAAAACGTATAGAATGAAATATGTGTTCTCATCATGATATGAAACATGTTTATATAAGGCTATGTTAGAGACTTGATAGGCTGAATAAATTAGATCTTATCTTAATCAGAATCGGACTTGAACTCATCAACCTGAGATATTTCCTATCTAATTAAATTAGAGTTCATTTCACTAAAGAATCTAATTTAAATCTCTCTTATCTATTCCGAATCTTGTACGAATCTTCTAGAAAATAATTCGTTCCATGTCATTATCTTTGAAACATCCCCACGTTAAGATTAAACAGATAAGCACTTACTAAATTAAATCACTTACAATTTTATATTTAGTAAGCATATTGTATTCCATAATAAATACCACTTAACTTAATTAAAGTATCGGATTAATAAATCCACCTACAGGGTTTGATACCAAAATATTTATAAGCTTTTAAGGGGGTATCATCAATCCTAATACCGGGACGTGGATTCCTTCACTTACTAATAAACACTATACTCGAAACGTCACCGTCCAACTCACTGAGTTTATAACTCGTAAATAATCACTCTTTTATGAATCAAAACGATAATCATTTCTCATACATGTTCAATTAATAAAATCAGGATTAAGAGTTTAAACAAATTCTATGACCACAAGGCGTTAATTATTTTATCTAGTCAGTACAAAAATAATTGTCTTGTTGCGGTCTTACTTAATATACTCAAAGTGCACTAGTGTATAAAGTTGGAATACTCCATTCCATGTAGTCAAGGAAGACCTACTAAAATCATACACTGCAACTCTACCGATGGTCTGTCCAGTTCCACTAGTATATTATATAAGAACCGATAGTCAAATATTCCGTATGTAAGACGTACTTTACATACTAGATTATCTACGAAATATAATATTAGACATTTATCTGTGCATTAATAATTAAAACAAATAACAGACTGCTAATATAAAATCTCATAAAATGGTAACAACGTCTCATAAAATACTAGATTATCTAGAAATGTCGGGCCACGAGCGAGAGTGAGTGTTAGAGTATATTATTCCACATCGACTAGATAATGATTGAGTCTGTGCTTAATAAATAGTTATTCATCATTACCATTACGAAGGCTTTTAATGATAAGGTATATGGGGTTTAATATTATTAATTAGATAATATTTTATTAATATCGTTAATAAGGTTATATAGTATTTATTAATTAAGTACTAATCTGAGTAGGATGAGAATTATATGTTAATTAGAAGTGTATTCCTTCTACACTAGGTCTCTACAGTAGCCTAGCCTATATATACTGCTCATATGGTAAGGAAAGTACACATCATCTCGTAACTCAAATATTAGAGTTAAGAGTTTTCTACTAGTTTGAGAGTCCGCCTCTCTATGGAGCAAAACGTATAATAGAAATATAGGAGAAGATCAAGTGTGATCTAGCAGTGTCGTGAGGTGTTTCTCTATCGTTTTTCTTATAATTCATATATATTATAATCAGGATTTAAGTCCAGTTTTTCGCTGCAAAAAGCAAACGTGTTTCCAACAATTCCCTCTTGTCCTCCATGTGAAATGGCCCATAAAACAACTCAGACAATTTCTGTGACGCTCTTCGCAAGACCGAACTCAGTTAATAAGGCAGAAGTTTCGAAGAAAGCAAGTCACTCTCTTCATATTGTACCTTCTTTTCCTCATGCTATTTCATTTTATTAACACACTATCAAGATTTCGTGCAACTGTCAAAGTATCTCATCCCACGTTCGTAGCTCGCGGTCGACACTATCCACAATAGCAAACAACCCCCCTCCCCTCCCCCCCCCCCCACACACACATATTGTCGAAATACGGGTGGTGCTCTCGGGTATACAGCCTCAAACGGGACAAGTTGATAGTACGTTGTTAAATCATGTTATACCAATAATGTGACCAAGATAGGAACTGCTCCAACTTTGTTGGTTCTCGATTTGCCAGTTTATTTGTAGTGATAAGATGACCATATCCTGATAGTACCGAGTATTTGAAATAACTCCATCCAAAATGCACTCGTGAATAGATCACTACTAATAGATGAGGGAACCCCTTGCTATCTCACTATTCTACACACAAAAGCCTCCACCACCCCTTGAAAACCAACGTCTCATAGGAACAAAATGAGCGTACTTTGTCGGGTTTTTTATGTTTTAGTACCCTAAACTTACACACCGTTTTCATTTAGTATCACCATTTACTTAATTTTTTTACCATTTGATACCTTATAATTACATTTTTTAACGGTTTGCTACCCTCTCCGTTAATTCGCTAACATAAAGCTGTGCGTGATTAACTATTGTTTATACGAGGGGTAATTTGGTCCATTTACCGAATAACATTTTAAAATTTAAAAAATAAACTTTAAAATCTGTATACATACACTTTAATACAATACATACATGTGATTTATTGATATACAACTATACATACATAGATATATATTGATAAACATACATATATATATATATATATATGTATATGTATATGTTTATAGATATATATTGATAAACATACATATATATATATATATGTATATGTATATATATATATAAGGAGATCTGCGGATCCTTAGTTTGTAACTGTGGGTAAGGAGAATTGATTAATAATAAAGGTGTTTCGAGGTGGGGATGATGATTTGAAGGCAATTCAAGCCCTAATTGTTAGGTGATTTGAAGAGGAAGAACTAGTTGTAGCCAATTTTTTGGTTTTATTTCTTTTAACATATTGTGTTAATGTAATTCTTTGTACATATTTCTTTTTAGTTAAATATCATAAAAACAATATTTTTTTTATTTTTCTAAATTATAATTTAGTTATTTTAGTAGACTTTTATTTTATTTATTATATATTCAGATATGTTTATATGCTTATTTATATCATTATTTAAAGAAAAATGGCATGTGTGATTTATTTGACAATTGAGGATTTAAATGGTAAAAACATACAAAAGAGTGATTCGGCAATGATGACGTCACTGTCACGTCATATTTATATACAACAAGTTGACGGTAGGGTAAAAAGCATAATATATTATCTAGTACATGTTACTAAAGGAAAGAAATACATGTAGAGGGTATCAAACGAAACGGTATGTAAACATAAAAAACTCTACTTTATCGGTTGGTCACCTACAACCATGATCATGTAAACACCCCGTTAATACTACTTAATAGTGACAACCCCTCAACGACGTCCATCAATATATCACTCCAACACGGTCTAAAATAGATAACGATTCTAACAACCTGGTCGGCGGTTGAGAGACAGCTTTATTTAGGTGACAAGTATCTCACTTTTATACATACTTTGTAACAAGGGGCGGAACATCACTATGTACAGGGGTTGTCATCGTAACCCTATAATTTTTAAAAATTAATATTTTTTAGAAGTGTTTTTTAAAATAATTTATATATAATTTATTATGGCAACCACTTAAATATATTTTTTTGCAACTTGTTTCAAAATTATATATTGTTACTGTAATAATATATTATGACTTTTTATGTGCGGGTAATAGTACTAATTAAAAAATAAGTAACAAATAATTGGATACACTTTGACATAACTTATCATACTATTAATATAAGCAAACTCAAGAAAAGTTGAGACTGTCAAATTTTACCCAAATTTTTTAAAAATATTCTCACTCTATTTTAATAATTACCAATATAGCTAATCAAATTAATTAACAATTTATCCTCACGATATTTTACTAATTACGGATATAGTCTAAATTAATTAAGAATTCGTTTTAACCTACATAACTACAATAAACGATACCAAATTTGAATATTATGTTTGAAATAAAATATATTACGAGATTTATGTCATTACGAGTCTCACACGCAACGCGTGGGTAACTTTTACTAGTATAACATATTGATACGTGACACACATTTTTAGAAAAATAAAACCGTAATAATAATAATAATAACATATAGTGGTGGTACAAATATTATTTAAAATAACTTTTGTTAGTTTTGTATGCAAATTAGCTATAATGAAATTGTATAACATATTTGGTTGTTCGTTTATATCCATACAAAGTGAGTATATGTAAACTTGAGTATTTGATATAATAAGTTTGTCTTTTCCGAGTGGTTTTAATAGTTTTATACATTTGTTTGTTCATATTTTTTCTTTTAATAGCTCGATTTCTTAATTTTACCTTTTTGTACCTTCGTTTCTTTATACTTTTTCTTTTCGTACCATTTTTTTATCTTGTTTTCTAATTTTTATTTTGTTTTTGGTCAATTTTCAAGTGGTGAAACTTTCGGCACATGACTGAAAGTTTTTCAAATGTGTCTTTATTGATGTGCCTTTTTTTTTGAGAGTTTGAAAAATATGTTAAATTGACCAAAAAATAAAAAAAAAATAGAAACCGCATACATTTTTTTTTTAAGAAATCAGGGTAAAAAATTATAAAGTCCTGCTTTTCCTGTCTTTTTATAATTTTAAAAATATTATGTGTTTTTATTTTTGCAACGCCAAACATTTAGTACTGGTTTTTGTCCCTGTTTGTAATTTGTAACGTACCTCCTCAAGGTCGGCCAATAAAATAACTGACTTAACTCTTTGTAACGTTCTTTATATTCCCGAATAACCTACACTCGCCGTGTCATGGAAATCAAACGCCATATCAAACACCCATCCGGAAGCAGATACCCCTCATCTGTTGTAATGCTAAATGGAAATTGTCCTTGTATTTTTTCCAAATTCTGTATTACTCAATGTCGCTGATCCTGGCCATAATTCCCATTGTGGGTCCCGAAACCGCCACACACGTCCCTCCTTCAAAGACTAGCTCATTCTCTTTAGATTCTTATATGCCCTTTTGTGTCTCATCAGTGTGTCATGGACCCCCTTATGTGTCCGATCCGACTCAAGCCCCTTATCGATATTAGCATCAAGATCAGACTCCGTCTGCTTTTCCGCTATGTTCGGCTGAGGTGAGGAGATGCTTTTCCGCTATCTTCGTCGGGATCCGTTTATCCTTAGCCACAGGTGGTGGGCCGGGATTGGATCGATCTCTTACTTGATGCATTGGAGTTTGGGGTTTTTCTTGTTGACACAAAAATTGGGCGACTCACTCAAGGTTTCGCCCTTGCCCTTACCCGAGGAGCCCGTCGGTCCAAGCCAGGTCGGACTCACCCCCAATCTGTCATCGTCCCCCCGCCCGTATTTTCCCCATAACTTTACCACCACCAACTCAAGAGTGGACTGGATGGCAGCGAACTCCTCATCGTCTTGTCGTTGGAATTCTTCTAACGTGTCGATCCTATAATCATCAGATAAAAACCTAGATTGGTCTACAAGAGTATGCAAAATTGACTGCTCTGGTACCAATGATAAAAACACATTATTGAATAAAACATGTATGGATCTCGCAGATCTTTACCAGATATCCCCACAAATGTCTTGGTCCTTGAGAGAGGGTGGTCTCTTCCATAGAACAACTCACTTTCTATTTGTAGAACGTGTAAGAAATTCGTGTTTTTATCATTTCACCATGCAGGGAAGTGTTGAAATTGGGTAGAAGTTATATCTAATTAGCCTCAAACTTAATTTGATCAAACACAATTATTGATTAGAGGGAAAACATACGTTTCGTGTATAGTACTACCAGTAGTTAACGATTTAGGTACTTGAGTAGCAATTTTAATAATTAAGATACTAATCTACGAAATTTGTCACAATTGAGCATCTTTCGTGAAATAAAATGATGAAATTGAACACATGTTCTTTCGTCTATCACATGGTGAGTGCAATTCTATATCATTAAATCCTATTAATCTTAATGGCGGGATGGGGTTGGGACCTGACCCAAAAACCTCAAATCCAAATCGGACCTGATAAAAGCTGGGAATCACATTTTTCCGGATCCGAATCTGAAAAAAACATGTCCCCACAATTCGGATACCCGAAGGCTCGGGATGGGGTAACCTGAAATTTAACTTCATATAAAATGAAGAATAAAACAAAAAAGTGCTGGATGTCAATTGACTTGTAGCCTTTTCTACTTACATAATTTTAGTGATCATCCATTTCCTTGAATTGATTATATAGTAGTTCAAGCAAGTTAGTGGTCTCGTGTTGTAACAAAATAGTTTTTTTCTTCGGAGACTTTTGCAGATGTCATTTTTTAAGCAGTTTTATGGTTCAATCACTAAGTCGGACTACATAGCTCTGCGCTCAGGGTTTATACGGGTACATGTACCGTCCTTTTAAATATTCATGTTACAGTCAATTTTTTCATTAATTTGCTTATATGCTGCGTTGTAATCATGAGATGGATATGTGTTTCCGATTTTCCATATAGACCCATTGTCCATCAATGCCAGCATTCAATTTTCACAAGTACTTGCTGCGAACACTAGAATATGATTTCAAACGAATCGTTGGTATAAGGTAAATTGCTGAATTCACTCTTTGCGTTTGGATTTTGAAACCAAATCGTTCTCCTGCTAATAACACTCCAAATTTTCAACTTCAGCTGGTACTTGTGGCTTTTTGTGGTGATGTTTTTGCTGCTCAATATTGAAGGTAATGGATTTTATTTTTATTTTTCATTGCTGTTCATCAGATCCCCAAAATCTCTTGGCCACTGGATGCAGTTAGATCCTCATCTAGGGTTCCAGAATTTTCAGAATCTATTTTGAAGGCACTTCAGCGGGATGCAAAAAATTTCTCATTACAATATAAAACCTCATTAACTCTATAAAATTTGTCGTCATTGCAGGATGGCACACGTATTTTTGGTTGTCCTTTCTTCCTCTAGTGGTAAGCGTTAACTAGTTTTCTTTACTTTGGAACAAACGCACAATTGATTTATGGATTATTTGTGATGTTTCTAGTTTGGGCTGGTCAAAATATGTTAAATAAGTGTTAAATTTTACAGTACATACAGATAAGTATTACTCACCAAGCGTATAAATGCAAAAAAAATTATTGAAGTAGAAGCAGTTCCAAGTGAACTGTAAAAGTATCAATAAACTAACATGATAATTGATATGACAGCTCTTGCTTCTTGTGGGTGCTAAGTTAGAACATATAATAGCTCAGTTAGCTGAAGAGGCTGTTCAGAGAAAAGCACAAGATCAGGAAGCACAGCCAGTACGGCCTTCTGATGAACATTTCTGGTTTGGGAAACCACGGCTCGTTCTTTATTTGATTCGCTTTATCTTATTTCAGAATTCTTTTGAAATTGCTTTCTTTGTCTGGGTCTGGGTGAGCACATCGTACACCTTACTCTTTTTTTTTACTTTCATATATATCATATCTGCTCTTATTTTTTTTGCTTCTTTTCTGATCACCAGAGCACATACGGATTTCGTTCGTGTATCATGGAGAAAGTGGAATTCATTATCCCAAGACTTCTTATGGGGTATTTTCGTTTCCGCACGACTCTTATTTAATTTGTTTCTCTACAGGTTAATGAATATAGGAATCATTTCGCCAATAAAGACAGCTTGAAGGATAGTTTAGTTCTTTGATCACTAGTGCACGTGCTGCCAATTTTCTCTTATTTTTTCTGTGTTTAAATACTCCTCGGCGGATAGGATTTTGCTGCATTAGCAAAATCTGATGCAGGCTGCATTAGAATATTTAAATCCATTGATCTAATCTGATAGTAAGGTACACTAAGAGGTTGCAACCACAACACTACATTATATATTACATCCGTATGGATTTGCCATTGGTTAACCCCAAATTTGTACACCCCATTGATTGAATTAAAAATCATATCAAGCCCTAATCATGATTGGTTTAAAGATGTAATTCGTCCAAGCATTGGTGTTATGATCATTTGACCGCTTTTTTTGCAAATATGGGGAGAGAGGGGTTGGAAAGAGCGACAAAACTGGAAGGGTGCGAGTTTTAATTAGTGTTTAGGTTGCACCGGCGAAACTTTTTTTTTATACCAATGGATTAAGATTAATGGCTGCTTCTACTTCTGCAGTGTGGTAGTTCAAGTGCTCTGCAGTTACAGCACCTTACCTTTGTATGCTCTTGTCACTCAGGTAAATCTCGTAACAAGATTATCCATTGTAATTCTTTTTCTTTTGTTCATGTGTCATTACATTTTGTGTAGTTTAAGTCGGATGATGTGTAACTAATGCAGATGGGAAGCATGTTCAAACAAGGTTTATTTGACGACCATGTTAAGGAGCGTCTTGCAATTTGGGCTGAAGGGGGAAGGAGGAGAGGGACAGGTAGTCACTGGAGTACTAGTAACCGAATGGTGGCCAACAACTCCAAAGAAGATGTTTATTTTGAGGAAGATATAATAACTAATCATGAAGGAACTACAGGATCAGTAATTGAGCTTCCGTCTAAGACCCCTATTCCGTAACTTTCCGGCCTTGCTCATGAGTGCAGACTAAATAGATGAATTAATTGAGAAAATACTATAAACAAATTAACAGCTTTCATGTACAAACTGTTTCGGTATGTATAGTAAGTTCTTCATTTCATCAAGTAAATTATTCAAACAGGTTGGATAGTATTCCCCACATGCTATACAACTCACTGGACCGTTTAGCAGAAATAAAATTGAAAATGTGAAGAAATTCGACATCAAGGACTGGCTGAATTTAAAATCATAGGCCTGTTTGTTTTGACGTAAAACGGAGGCTGGAAAATATTTTTCCATAAAATATAATTTTCTTTCTGTGCTTGTTTCGACAGAAAATCTATTTTTTAGGAAAATATTTTCCTTTAAAATTATCAAAAAAGATAATTATGGTGAAAAATGATAAACAAAGTTATAATTCACCACTTAAAATGTAAAAATTAATTCATAAGTTAAGAAAAATGTAACTTAAAAGAAAAAAACAATTACATTTAACGGTTATAACTTAAAAAGTAACGTATAAATGAAACATAGTAAAAATAAGTAAAAAGAGAATTTGACTAGTAAAAACTTAACTTATTTTACGTAAATATCAAATCACAAACAATAACTTATATAAAATATTTACTTAAAAATGTATTTCTAACACAAAGTATCTTAAATGTCTAAATGGTTTGTAGCAGATAAAATGCCTTGCCAACCATTAAAAAATATTTTAAAAGCACTTGTAAATCAAAAATACTTATAAGTTAAATTGTTATAATACATTAGCTCATAATAAATAAAAGTAATGTATTGCATTTTAGTTCTAATAAGTTGAAACTAACTTAATTACAATTTTGTACTCTTGAAATAAAACTTAAATTTAATAAGTTAAACAAAATTTGCAAGTTAACCTTGAGAGTAGCTTTTAAGGTGAAATCGACAATTTTTTTTTTTGCACAAAGACAAAAGCAGAAACTAAAATTATGTAGAAGTTAAGTTAATGTGTAGAAAGAAGAAATAATATGTAAAAAGGAGTAACTTCTAATATATATAAAAAAAAAACTTTGGACTAGAAAGTATTTAATATGTACAAGTTTGGGTCTTAAATGACATAATAAATCATATTTTTGATCTCAGCCATCCACATATTTTTTAAAGGTTCAGATTAAGTTTGGGTCTTAAATGCATAATAAATCATATTTTTATTTCTTTCTAATAGCTCAGCAGTTCATTTAATAAATCAATTTCCCCCTCTCTCTTTCTTCTTTTTTCTCCATTGAAGTTGTTAAGAACAAGACTCGATCCCCGAGCTATAAATTCAAAATAATAGTACATCAAATATGAAATTGATTCCAACTTTCTCTATAAAACTATACAATGTTTGAATTGGAGAATCCCTAAATTCATGATTTTGACATAAATGATTCACTCTTTTAATTGATTGGAGAACCCATAAAATTTCCCCAAAAATCAAGGCCAACTTTGTTTAATGGATGGCTTGAAGATTATTTGCTTTTTCTAGGTTTTTACCCTACTGAGATTCCGAAAATTCATAGAGTATCATTGAACTATATATGGGTTTTCTTTGTATTTTTTCATATTAGTTAATTTATGAATGAAAGTATGAAACCTTTTTATTTTATACTCTATACACTTTACTTACTTTCTTGCCAAGCGGTGCCGTGGAATAAATTTCAATTGTAGAATTGTAATATGTAGGTTGGGGAATAAATTTCAATTGTAGAATTGTAATGCGTACCAGGACGAAAAATCGAAAAAACCGAATCGGACCGAAAAAAAACAGAAACTGAAAAACCGAAAAAAATTTAGGTCGGTTTCGGTTTTCAATAAAACCGAATCGAAACCGAAAAAACCCGAAAAAACCAAAAAACCCAAAAAATAACCGAAACTGGAGCGAAAAAAATCGGTCCGGTTCGGTCCAAAAGATAAAAAAACCGAAAAAAAAAAAAATCAAACCGAAAAATATGCTCGGTTTCGGTTTTACTAAAAACCGAACACAACGTACACAAACAATGCATGAGAATATCAGTGGGAAGTTACAATGGTTCAGGCTTATGCTTTTTAGACCCCAACTGTTTTATTCCAACAGTCACACCTCTTTAGCGAATGGTTGTATAACAACATAAAACTTTCAAAAAGCAATTGCATTATTTCGACATATAGTTTATGTTAGAGAGAGAAAGTCTGTATCGTAAAAGTTTCGTTCGAGCTGTTTGATTGCACACTACTTCCGACCGTATTGTGATACTGTTGTATCCTGTGAGAACAATACCCATAGATTCTCAGAGCGCGTGAGGGACGAAAATGTTCTTAAGGAGATATGATTATACCATAGACTCGGTCCGTCTTTTAGGATTTTCAGGTTCAAATAATCAAAACATTTCGTCAATGTATTCTGCCATATTCGGCGTACGATACACAACTATTTAATTAATTTAAAGTAGTAATTGCATGTTAACGATAGATATAATCAGTAAAAAAAATATTACAAGTTTATATTGTTGTACAGTATATTTATTGTTGTATTATTTCGTATAATATTCCTTGATGATATGTTGCATTGATGCATGTTAAGTTTATGTGCAATTTGATGTTTCTGTTTGGCATAATCTCGGAATTTCACATGTTAGTTACTTAAAAGATATATTAGTACTGCTATAGAAAATTTGCTTGTTAATTAATTAATTCCAGAAATGTAATATTGTTGAAATTTGTTATTATTAAATGTTCATGCACGCCTGTAATTAGTGAATGACATCTATTCGTAATTTTGAGTTTGTTACTGAAATCTGATAGTCGATAAAATTACTTATACTTGTTAATAGTAGTAATATGATTACTTGTTCAGTGAAAATTATATTTTGCCAAAAGGGAAATTACATCGTAAGTCGTTATACAATATGGAAATGATCAACTCAATCCGTAAACACTGTAATAATGAAAGAAAAGAAAACATTTTCAATTCCTCCATTAATTTCATCTTCCAGGGAGAGAATACCTTCCTTTCTTCATCCATGGTAACCCTAGCTTATTTCCGTCTCAAAATTCACATAATACAGCCAAGGTAGCACCACCTCCCATTAATCTTCCATACCCTTTATAAATCTTGCTAAAAACAAGGCATCCGCAGCGATAACCTCAGGTAACATCTCAATATTTTCATGATACCTTTTATTCCAAGTTTTATATACTATGATGGGAAAGATTAATTTACTTAATTTTGCAATTCTCGTTTTCCCTTTAAAAGGTTTAATTGCTTAAATAATCAATTGTTGCCATTTACAATCAAGTGGTGGATAGGTAAAATTTAAGAGAGAATGGGTGACAACAACAAATGAGAAAGGGCAATTGAAAAATAGATGGTTTAACGTCTCCCTTCCGTGGTGACAAAACAGACAGATCCCGTCCTATGCAACCCCGCCAATATTATAAAGGTACAATTTCGTCCTCAATCTTTCTTTAATTTACAGCCACAAGATAAAACTTCATTTAAAAATTCAGGGTTTGCCCCAAACCAATTTATACCAAGGAACAATAGGAGATTTATCCTAAATTCATTCCATGCTGAGCTTACTGCAACCCCCATTTTTAGGTAACCAAATGGCAATGTCTGAAGAGCCAATAGTAGGAAAATTAACTAAATTAATCACATTAACAAATTCTTGCATTTCTCCTAAATTAGCAAAAGGAACATCCAATTAAGAATTTGACATTATAGTGCTCACTTTAGCAGTCTTTTCGAGACTTGTATTATAAATAGTAGCATAATCCACCAAATCAGAGAGTGGACCAAAATTTGTCCAATTATCATACCAAAGATAAATTTTGGTACCTATTCCCACTTTGTAATGTATAAGATCTACATATATGTCTCAGTTTAAGCAAAATTTTCCAAATCCAAGAAGAACATGAAGGGACATTAATTTCCCATAAGAATTGCTCTTTTAACAAGTACATATAAACCCAACTTTTCCATAGAGAATCATAGTTAGGGTTAACAATATTCCATACCCATTTAGACATTAATGATTTATTCCAATCTTTCAATTTCTTAATCCCTAGTCCACCTTCAATTAATGATTTGGTCACATCACACCAGGAAACTTTAGAACCAGAAGAATCATTAGCATTTCCCCTCCAAAGAAATCTCCTTAATAATTTTTCAATCTTTTCTACAATAGCAGCAGATAATAGAAAATGTTGACACCAATAAGTTTGAAAACTATAGAGCACATAATAAATTAACTGGAATCTTTCAGCATAAGATAGAAAGTTAGTAGTCCAGCCTGTTATTTTAGAGGTAACTCTTTCAATGAGTGGTAATCAATCACTCATTTTAAGTAGAGAGTTAATAAGGTAACCGCTAAATACCTCATAGGGAGAGACCTTCTGGATATCCAAAAATATTATGAATTTGTACTTTAACCTCAGGACTCACGTCAGAGGAAAACATATGACTTTTATCTTTGTTGGGTGACAGGCCAGAGAACTCCGAGAAAAGTGAGATAGAATCGTAAATAATAGCAGCAGATTCAGCATCTGCATGGCTAAATATCATAAGGTCATCAGCAAATAACAAATGAGTAAGTCCCATCTCCTTACACCTATAGTGAAATTTATAATTTGGAGAAGCACATTTTTTTCCTCAATATATTTGACAGAATATTCATATCAAGAACAAAAAGATAAGGGGAAAGAGGATCCCCTTGTCTAAGTCCCTTTTTTCCCTTTAAAATATCCATTAAGCACTCCATTATAGCTAATAGAAAAATTTGGAGAAGAGATACAAACATTAATCCAGAGAATAAATATAGAGGGAAAAGCATAAATGATTGGCTTAAACAGTGTTTATAAAAATAAAGCCTTTTTACCTAGGAAGAGTACTAGGGCCAATCGTAGTAGTAAAATTTATAATTCGTAGCAAGTACGAGTACTGCCAAGAGATTAAGTAAAATAATTAAAATATATTTAAATACAAGTTTTTCTACCTTTTAAATAACAATAAAGCTCGCGTTATTATCGTTTAATCTAAAAAAATAAAAATAATAACAACTTATCAAAAAGGGTTGTCAATCCTCACTTTTCATTATTCTCAAAAATAAAATCTATACTAAAACATTATTAAAAGTAACAAATAAATAAGAACAATTAAATAAATAAGGAGAAGGATAAATATTACCGAGAAGGTGAAAGCACACTTTAGACCTCAGTAAAAAGGAGAAGGATGATGCTCATAAGGGTGGGGCATCGTAAGAGAAAGAAGGATAAATAAAAGAAGGATTACAAATTGAATTTAAGAGAGAGAATTGAATTACGAGTTTCTGGCCGGAGCAGAGCCTAAAAAAAATACATACAAATGCTATATATTTATAGTGTATTGCTCAGAAAATTTTAGAACCTAAACCCTAAAAAACAGTGATCCGGATCAGTGGTCTTTATCCGGATCAATCTTCGTTAACCAAATGAATTGTGACACGTCATTAATTTTATGACGGCGGAGGGTGGCTGATCCAGATCACCATGTATGATTTCGATCATCTGGCGGGGAGCAGATTTTTATTTTCTTTTTTGTTAGATCTTTTCCTTGTTCCCCAACTTTTACTACTTTGACCGAATTTAAGTTTCATATCTTTTTTCTTAGACTGTTCAGGTTCCCCACTCGTTTACTAAGTCATTTCATCTCAAATATTCACATAAATATACCTAAAAATGACAATTTTCACTTATAATGGGCAAATAACCTCAAATAGATAAAAATAGTAAATTGATATAAAAATACCTACCTACGTAATATAAAGTTGGATTTTACACTAAATATGGCTAGAAAATGACAGTTTCTAGGTCAAATCACACCCCCAACTAGCTCGATACTCGTCCTCGAGTGTTGCAAGCGATAACTAGGCGGAATTAAACTGAGCATATACATCCTAAGATAACAAAAATAAATCCTAACTCACTTTCGTAGGAATCACGGTTGCAGTTAGCATGTGCAACACGCCTTTAAACCTTTAAAGTATAAAAGGGCAAGTTTAGTCTCGTGATGGTTTGCTATTACAATACCCACAAATGGTTGATATTCTAATCCTATAAGTTATTTCCCCTATCTCTTGCGAGCGCCCATGTAAGTAAAAATACGAAAAATACTTCTATGTAGGTTATGGTAAGGTACGACTTCCAATGAGAAACAAGGTTTATGACTAAATCTTTAATTTTCTCCCTAATTCAGTTTGCTCCAAGATTGCACAACCTTTATGATCAAGTTCAATTCAAGTGTATATTCGTTACTCCGAAATTCGACAGTTTGAATGAAACACATTTGCATCCCTTCGTTTCATTGAATTCTAAAATTAACAATAAAGTTTGTTACATTAGGACTACTCAAATAGGATTTTAATAGGTGCATACCTCCACGCTACTTCGCTTAAGAGGTTATGTTTTTTATGCTCGCGAATGGATATGCCCCTTACCTTTTGAGCTCTTAGGCTTTTTTTTTCTTTTTTTTCCTCATATATATATATATATTTTTTTCTAGCCCCTTGGCTTAATCTAATTAAAATATATTTTAACACAAGTTTTTCTAGCTTTTAAATAACGATAAAGCTCACGCTATCGTCGTTTAATATAAACAAATAAAAACAAGAACAATTCATCAACAATGGTTGTCAATCCTCACTTTTCATTCATATCAAAAGTAAAATCTATACTAAAACAATATTAAAAGAAACAAATAAATAAGAACAATTAAATAAATAATGAGAAGGATAGAAATTACTGAGAAGGTGAAAACACCCATTAGACCTCACAAAAAATGAGAAGGATGATGCTCATAAGGGTGAGGCATTGTAAGACAAAGAAGTATAAATAAAAGAAAGATTATAATTGAATTTAAGAGAGAATTATATTACGGGTTTCTGTCCGGAGGCAAAGCCTAAAAAAATACATACAGAGGCTACATATTTATAGTGTGTTGCTCAAAAAATTATTGAAGCTAAATCCTAAAAGACAGTGATCCGGATCAGTGATCTTGATCCGGATCAATCTTCGTTGACCAATGGAATTGTGACACATCATTAATTTTATGGTGGCAGAGGGTGGCTGATCCGGATCACCATGTCTGATCTGGATCATCTAACAGAGTACAAATTTTTATTTTCTTCTTTGTTAGATCTCTTCCTTGTTCCCCAATTTTTGCTACTTTGACCAAATTTAAGGTTCATATCTTTCTCTTTTAGGTCATTTTGGTTCACCAACTTATACCTTGAGTCCTTTCATCTCAAATCTTCACATAAATGCACCTAAAAAGGGCAATTTTCACTCATAATGAACAAATAACCTCAAAATACATAAAAATAGTAAATTGATAAATAAAAAAAACCTAGCTACGCAATATAAAGTTGGATTTTACACTAAATAATGCCAAAACTGTTTCTAGGTCGAATTAGTAAAGCTCCAAAAGATCCCAGATAAATTCCCATTTGATAGAGTCAAATGTTTTCATAATATTCACTTTAAGTGCAACTCTAGGAGTACCCCCTTCTAAGTGATAATTTTTGAGTAATTCTTGAGCCATAAAAATATTTTCACTTAGAAGCCTTCCATGAACAAACGCCGATTGGTTCTCAACGATATTATCATTAAGAATAGGTCTAAGCCTATTAGCTATTAATTTAGAAATGCACTTATAAATAGTATTACAACAAGAAATAAGCCTTTAGACTCTGACAGTATTCTGAACAACACCTTTAGGAATTAAAGCTAAAATAGTGGAGTTTGTGGCTGACCCACGAACGTGTTATTTTTAATGCTCGAAGGCCTCGCAGGAGGACGAGTGTAGTAGTAGTATTTCTCGGGTAAGACACCCAAGTTATTGTCTGAAGAACCGTGTGGTTGGCGAAATCTAGTCTTTTCCTAGGCGCTCAACATTTTTATTACGAAAAACAATAAAGGAGGAGGGCTAACTTTAATACGTTATTAATACGCTTGCATGCAAGATCTAACAAAAATAACTAACTTAGTTGCGTTATTAATGCTATTTAATGATTATTCATGTAAGATCACAAGTTATAATACCTTAAATAAATTAAAATGAATTAAAACAGCGAGAAAAAGTATGAGAGTAAAAATAACAACGATATATTGAAGTAAGACAAGAAAACTTACCAAAACCGAACTTAAAGTGGTGTTTTTGTGCACCAAAACTCACTTTTTACTCTCTCTCCCCTAAGGTGTACTGGGATGAAAAGATGCGGTATAATGTGTAAAAAAAAGTGTTTTACAAAATAGAAACTTGGGTATTTATAGGTCCTACGAGTTTAACCTAATTTAATTAATTAATCTGTCTTGACATGACCGATACTTGACCGGTCAGGCATGACCGGTAAGGGTGACCGGTCAGGCATGATCAGTAAGGGTGACCGGTCAGGCCTGCTTGTAGAATGTTTTTCATGTTTATCTTTTTGGTCTCTATTTTACTCAACTTTTCTGTTTTCTTGGGGTCCTTTGACTTCTGATTTTTCACTTTTGGTCCTTCAATTGGTTTTCTTGCGTGCTTGTCTCATTTTGATGTTAATTCCATGTATTTTCCTACAAAAATATGGAAATGTGCAAATAAACCGGGAAGAAGCGAAAAACACTAAATAGGCTGAAATAGCAATGAAACAACGCTAATTAACGTCATATTAACCAATAAAAACTAACATTTCGTAGTCTTATCATACCCCGACTAGCTCAATGCTTGTTCCGAACGTTGGAAGCGATAAAAGATAAGGGGAAATTCATAAGATTTTTTCTTTTAAGTACGAAAGAGTTTTGTGCACTAACTAGCCTAAAACTAAATACAATGAAAATAAAGATAAATCACTGTCATGAAAACACGATTGCATTTAGCGTATGCAACAAGCCGTTAAACATTTAAAGAATAAAATGACGAGCTTTGTCTCGTGAGGGTTTACTATAACGACACCCACAAACATGTTAGAGTAGTTCCTTTGGTTTCCGAAAAATATATGCCATACTTATCCAATAAAAAATAGTTATTAAAGCTTCCTAATGTAGCTTTATAGAATAAAATAACTAGCGATTTAAAAAGATTTGAAGACATTTTTATGTCTCATTTAACTTCTTTCGGATTCCGATACTTATTTACCCCAGTCAAAGCACAATTAACAAATCTATAAAAGCCACTTTACGTGCACAAGTTTTTGTTTTCTCAATTTTGAATTGATATTGCATAACTAGACTTGACTACTTGTTGGGACAACAATAAAGTAGATTGGCAACTTAACGTATTTTTTATCCTCTCATCTTTTCAACTTCACCAATCCTCCAACAAATTATCAATATCCTTGCCTTTTCGACTACATGTGTTTGCATTTTATAAAGTATTTTTATATATTGGAGTGCATGCGACGACTAGAGAATTATTATTGTAACCCCGTTTACCAGCATGTCAGCATCGCTGGAGACGCTCAATCATATCCTAACCTATTTACTATCACACCAGTCCTTTTACTCCATCATGTCAGTCACGTTCGAGAAAACAAGGATTATTTTTTTTGGTATTTTCAGAATTTTTATAAAAAGAAAAATAAATGGGGGTTTTATTTAGATAAAAATACTTAAAAATTTTAAAAAAAATCTAAAAATTCACCCCATTTCTCTGAGAACCCACGACGATGTATCCTCTCCCCCAACTAAAACTGACAGTGTCCTCACTGTTGGGAAAATAAAACATTGAAATTCAAAATTCAAAAAGACTACATGTGGACTAAAACTGCAAATATATATATACAAAAATAAAGCGGAATATATACATATGGAAGTGATGGTGGAAAGGTGGTGGAACTAGAAAGGAGAAGGAGCACCTTCGTCATTTCCTGCCTCGTCACTCGTCGTGACTAATGCAAGCTCTTTTTCTTCGGGATTGGACAAGTCTTCCTCTGGGTTGTAAACGTCTTTGTTTAGTTCATCTTGGCATGTAGTACCAGGTAGAGGTGGGTCTAGGAAAAAAAAAAATCCTAACTCTCTTCGATATGTTGTAAAACTTTGCAGAGCATAGAGCGGTCGTGCTTCTTGCACATTTCCTCGATGACGTGTCATGGAAACATTGGAGTCCTTCAGCAAACGATGAGATTTTGAAGGTGAGGTACCTATGTTCGCAAGGTATGGTGACCGATTGGCTCTTGTAGTTGATTATTGCTTACGATGCCTTTAAAAATGGAAATCCTAGTATTACTTTGTTTAATCTATTTTGCGATTGTACTAGGGGTAAGTCATAGAAAATGAAGTCTAGATTGTACACGAAATCTCAAATTCTATAACTTATTTTCTTGGCTATTTCTTGAGCTTTCCCTAATAGGTGGTCGTCTGCCATAATTATCTTTTTGTTGTAGGGTTGTAATTTTTATAGGCCAAGTCCATAGAATATCCGTGTTGGCATTATGTTTGCGAACACACCTGCGTCGTTCAAGACTCTATCCATATAACAGTCTCCAATTACCATTGTCACTGTTCGAAAATCGATTCCCTTATCGGATTGAGTCCGTGAAAGCTTCAACAATCTCCCCATGTAGGTCAGAAAATGGAACGGAAGTCTGTGAGGGTTTACCTCATTCGCTACACTAGCATATCTATATACTCAATCGCTTGCTAGGATTTTCCCTGTCATCGTGCTTCTCATGAGTTCTCCTTTAGTAACTCATCTCACGAAGGAAACAAATCCTTAGGTCACTATCCTTGCTCATTCTATTTGTTGGTAAACAAGGCGGTGCTTCTATGGCTAGATCGCCAAAGCACGCTTCACCACACTCCTCGACTTCTTTCTGTGTCGGACGATAAAGTAATCCTTTCGTGGTCAGCGCTTTGATTTCTGCTTTAACTAATTTGGCCACATAACTTCGTAGTTGAGCATCTTCATCCTAGGTGAACAAGGCTCTCTTAACAGGGTTATCGTCTTTCACTATTCTTCTATCCTTTTCAATGCAAACCTTTTTAGGTTTTTCTATATTCACGTCCCTGAGCTCATTAACCTCTTAGGCGTTTCGGGCGCCTTTCCCACATTTTTCTTATTCTTTTTCCAATGTAGTTTGCGGTTTCTACGGTGTTTGACCCTTGATTCAGTCTCAATGGCTTCATCTCATTCATCTATCTCCATTATAACCACATTTGTTTAATGGTCAATTTTCCGATTACGTGGTTGCGACGTCATACTCATTCGCATTGTGTGTCTGTTTCCTCCTCCATTATTCGTCAGTGAATCCTTTTCGTAATCCAATTTGTCTTTTGTTGTGCATAGAAATGGTCATCCTATGATAACTGTCGATGGGCCAGTCTATGAATACAAAATTTAGAGTGTATAGGAAGCCTCCCACTCTACACACCACATCCTTAATGATGCCTAGACATGTGACGTCCTTAGCTGAATTTGTCATATTCAAGTTTGCTCACAAGGGTTGAATTCCTTTCAGTTCAAGCTTCTCATACATCGCCTTAGGTAAACAGTTAGGACTAGACACGGAATCTAAGAGTATGCTCTCGAGTTGGTAGACACCTATGTTGAACCATGTGTTCAATCATTGATTTTAATTATAAATGTTTTAATGATTTTACTTAGTGTAAACAAATTCTCTATTCGATCATATAATACTTGATCTTTTCCAAAAAGAGATTATGTATGTTTCTGGTTTTAAAAGGATAAATCATTTGATAATGAAGCCAACGGTTCAAACGGAAGTAAATTTGAAGTCCGAATGAGCAAGTTACGAGCGTTTCAAAATCAAAAAATTCAACACAAATCTCCAGGTGCACCCCACCCATGGGTTTCCAGAACCCACTAGTGGGTCAATATTCCAGAACCAACAAAAAATTCACCCACCAATAGGTCAGAAGACACCCATCGATGGGTCAAAGTACAGATCACAAAAAACAGCTTTTTACCTTTTTCGAAAAGTGGTCAACTATGGTCCAATAGACTTTTCAGCTTTTCAAAAACACCCAAACCACTCTCCAAAATACACCATTCACTAACCGTAACCACAACAATTCTCGAAACAAGATTCAAGCAAGAAAAAGGCTTATACTAATCTTTCTCACTTATTTCATACTTATTCTTGAGTAAATCATACTAGTAATCTTATTCATCAAGGGTGAAGTTTTATTTGTGAGTGATAAACTTAAATTAAATTTATAGAGCAATTTATAACTTCAATTGTGAGTGAGTGTTTGAGTAGAAGTTTTTAAGCCAAAATGTTAGTTAAAAATTGAGAAAATTACAGTTTAGTGGCATGTGTTTACAACTTTTTTCGATTTAGTGACCTATAGTCTCAGAATTAGTGACATGTGTTTAATGTTTTATTTTTCTATTTAGTGTACTGACGTTATGTTTCTGTCAAAAAAAGTACCACGTGAAAACTCACGTGCTATTTAAAGAGTAAAATGACAGGAATAGCGTCAAATTTGGAGGGAATTTTTTTAATTGCACATGGCACCTAATTTCCTCTGTATCTCTAATATATATGTGTGTGTGTGTACTTATACCTGTATCTCTCTCTCACCTCTCTATGTATTGCTACTGTAGCAACAAACATGCTACTTTGACAGCATGGAGCAAACATAATCCAGGTCGAAGGTTTGCACAATGTAAAGATAAAAGATGCAAGTTTTCGGATGGGTAGACCCACCTATGTGTGTAAGAACTAAAGAAATAATAGCTGGAGATGAAAATAGCTACATTGTGGAGTGAAAAGAGTAAAATGACGAAAAAAAATTCTGAAATGGAAAAAAAAAATTTGAAACTTTATCATCGGAAGCCAGTAAGGCTTTGAAGGACAGAAAAAACATCACATGGAGGGGTTCAAAAGCTCCTTTTCTTTCTGTTTGTGTTATCCCTATTGTTAATTTGGATCAATTTAGGAAAAGAGGTTGACGGAAAAGGAGTTGAACTCTAAAGAATTGTACCGAATGTGTTTGGTTAGTAGAAAAAAATGTAGTGTTTGGTTTGGTTTGGTTTGTGCTTTTATGATGTGTGCGTGTTTGATTTGTGTTTTCTATGTGCTGTTTTGGTTGAAGTAATAACGATTCTGATCGTACTTCTTCAATTTGTCATCATTTCAGTTCACCATTGCCACAACACAACACACTATATGCACATAAACACAACACACACAACACAACAAAGCCACAAAAAATACAAATTATGGCCAGCAACAAGATCAGACCAACATGGTCATCATTTCACTCATATAAACCACCTTCACAACGCAATAAAGCCAGAAAAATACGAATTATGGCCAGCAACAAGATCAGACCAAGATGGTCATCATTTCACTCATATAAACCACATTCACATACATGAAAACTAAGCACATAAACCATATAACAATACAAATTTACAAACACATAAACCAAACAGACCGTATAAGGTCAACATAGACCAAAACAAGGGAATTTTCATATCATTTAGCCATTAACATCAAGTACAATTACAAACACATCATTATCCAAACTAGATAACAAATCATTATCCAAACAAAATCACAATAATTCCCAAAACACAATTACCCTTAATTGTCAACTCATTACATACCAATTAGGAAATTACCAACAAAAAAAACCCAAAAGTAACTACTAGTTTAATCATTTCTTCAACTTCTTTTTGACATGCCTCTCTTTTTTTTCTTTGGCCATTTCAGCTTGAACAGCAGCCAGGGTGTAGAAAACCTTACCTTTCCTCTTAATTTGGCCTGAAGGCAAGTTCTACTCATGTGGAGGCATGATACCAGCATGAAGTCTCCCCCCATCATCATTTATTGGCTCAACAATAGTAGCTAATTCTTGATTGAATACTCTTCCATGTACCATGTCTTCTGTCTGAGTTGGCTCTTCCTCACTATCTTCATCAGAAAGATTTATAAAAGGGGCAGGTTCTGAAGGACCTTTCTTATACACATTGAGAAGCCTGCCACTCCTTGTTAACTGTAAATTTATACATGCAAATGTTAAGAGTACAATTATTTAGTTAAAAATGTAAATAAATAACTAAATAACTAAATATTAAAACAACTTACCCCTAAAGTTTTGTTCCTCTTTACTGGTAATTTGCCAGGTTTAGATGGACCACTCACACTCCCACTTAGCTGCAAATTTACACATGAAAATGTTAAGAGTGTATTTTTTTTACTTAAAAGTGTAAATAAATAACTAAATATTAAAGCAAATTACCCCCAAAGCTCTATTAACCAAAGCTCTAGGACGTGTGAATATCATGGTATGTTTTGACTTGTATGGACTCTTCATCATTAGCCTTAGATGCATACAAGTACCACTCACAACCTTCATGCTTACACCTACCAATCATTTTTTTTTTTGCATTTCTACTCATAAAAACATCCTTAAACTGTTGAATTCCATACCTTTTGAATGCAGCCCTGTACAACTCAGCTGTTGAGAATTTCATACCCACTTTGAACTGTACTTGGTGCAAATCATTCTCAGCAAAAACTATGATTTTCTTTTTCTGTCTACCATGTTCTTCATCTGAGATACAATCACTGTCAAAATCACTATCACTTACATAACCATCATCATAATCATTGTTCTCATCAATATCAGCATCTCCACTTCCATTAGCAACTTGTTTCTTACCCTTGTCATTTACACCGTCAAGCTTACTCTTACTAATGTCAACATTGTCACCATTCTTCTTACCATTACCCCTAAGAGTAACATAGTCATAACCAAGGTCATCATCATATCTACCTATCTTCTCATCAACACCACTAAATGACTCCAATTCAGAGTCAACATCACTACAACTAGAATTGCTACCAGTTTGATAAATATCTTCATCACTACATTCAGTGTATACCTCAACCACTCTATGCATGTCTATGAATTTTCCTAATTCACTTGCTTCTGAATCATTTCTAATTTCAAGTAAATCAATAGAAAAATATGAGTCAACCCTTTTAAAATAAAGTTTGTTCACCCCAAATGTCCCTACTTCAGCAGCCATTTCAACTATACTAACACAAGACATCTCATATGGATCGCAGTAATCAATGAAATCTAATTTTCCATTTAAATATCTAGGATTTTTACCCCACTCAAAATAACCACCATGATTTAATTCTATTGTAAACAAGACATTTTTTGAAGCTGCAAAAGCACACAACATGAACCCTAAACTAAATCAGTTATATGAAGTCTCAATAAAAACAACAAAACAAATGAGTTAATTAATAAAAAACTTACAGTAATTTGGGAAAACATTCAATTCTGCAGAATCACGCAAGGCCCAACCCATTATGTTAACTTTTCGTCTTAATCGCACAAATTAGAGCCACAGTCTCACAGTGATATCTCTCTATATATATATCTTGTATATATCTGTATTTTATGTTTGTATAAGCCCTAAATTGATGAGAAATGACTGTATTAATGATTAAGTGTGAAAATTCCTTTTTACCCTTTAATATAACAGTAAACAGTCACGTGATCTGTCACATGGTAATTTTTTTTGACGGAAACATAATGTCAGTACACTAAATCGAAAAAAACATTAAACACAGATCACTAATTCGAAAAAGTAAGACTACATGTCACTAAATCGAAAAAATTTGTAAACACAGAGCACTAAACTGTAATATTCCCGTTAAAAGTTCTACCTTAAACACTTGGGTACTTATATATTGAGGGGAAGTCATTGACTCATAAACCTGTACACTTGCACTTGTATCAAGAATAGAAATCTCGGATTGAGATGTTGTAATCTTGGGTTTAAGATTACAATGATAATAATCGGTAACGTTAATTCCGAGAAGATGACATAGGCGGGTTTGCCGAACCTCTATACATCGTGGTGTCATCTTTTTACTTTACGTACTCAATATTATTGCTTGTTATATTGTTAGCGTAAAGTAATATAGTTGTTTATTGTTTTTTGCAATGCATTTATCGTAAATTGACGCTAGTTGGGTTGTAGTTGTTCGTAGTTTTTAATTTCATGAAAATCGTATGAAAACCTTATTCACCCCCTCTAAGGTCTAGCCACTTACGGACCGATAATTGGTATTAAATCTAACGATTTTTGAGTTTAAGATCCGATATGGCTACTTACGTAGATTCTAAGTCGATCACTAGGTCTCCGTTTTTTTACGGAACGAACTATCCCTATTGGAGAGATGTTATGAAAAAAATTATATGCGGTTACGAGATATACCAATGGATTAGCATTAGCAAAGGTTATAAAGCACCTATGAGAAACGGATTAGATAAACCCGTAGAAAAACTCGATTTGGATGAACGCACCGCTTTCTCACTTAATTATAGAGCTATGACTTCCATTACTTGTGCACTCTCGCCTAGTGAGTATGATAAGATTTCCGATTGTGATACCGCTAATCAAAATGTGGGATAAGATAGCTATTATGCACGAGAGAACTAGTTAAGTTAAGTACTCTAAAATTAGCATGTTGGTTCATGATTATGAACTTAAAGTGCATGACTTTGAGTCAATTAATGATATGTATTCTCGATTTACTAACACGACTAATGATCTTAAAAGACTTGGTAAAGTGTATAGTATGAAGGAGGCGGTGATAAAAATCCTACGAACTCTTCCGAGAAAATGGGAATCAAAGGTGACGACTATCTAAGAAGCCAAAGCCACCACACATTCACATACTCACACTCGACGATCTTATCGGCTTGCTCACCACCCACGAATTCAATATCTGCAATCGAAAAAGGGAGGAGCAATCAAATAACAAGAAAGATATACCATTCAAATGCATCCACAAGGAGGATAGCGATGAAACCTCAAGTGAATATGAGTATATGGAGAAACTTTGTAAGAGCTTGAAAAAATTCGCCTTCTGGAATAAAATGGGGGGAATACGATTTCGAAAAAAGGTGAAAAAATACAAAGCGATACTAGCCACATTGGGGAGAGATGAAGTTAGCTCCAAAAGAGAAAAGGTAGAAGTCTCTAACTTATGATTTATGGCTACGAATGATGACACAAAAGATGTATGTAATACTCCTTCTAGTTCTTGTCATTTGAATGAGCATAATATTGATTTTGATGAATTATGTGATGCTTTCGATAAGGTTAGGAGAAAGAACAAAACTTATAGAAAGCTTGTGTCTTCTTTTTAACCTTAGAATTCGAAACCTTAAGACTAGAAAATAGGGCACTTGTCTCGGATAATGTTGAACTAAGCTCTAATTATGAGACATTGACTACTGAAACCAACACTTGTGGAAAAAGACCCATGAATTTGAAATTTACTATCCGTAAGTTCTTAAGTTCTTCAAGGGTAGTAAAATACTTGAAACCTTTCTATCTCCACAACAAGGTGTGTATGACAAACCCGGTTTAGGCCTTAGATCATCTCAAGCGGATAGATACCAACCTTACTTTGTGAAATCTATCACGTAAGAAAAATGTATACATTGAAATAGGTGTGACCATTTCTCTTTACATTGCCCATATCGATGCCCCTATAAATTTAAGTTTTATAGAAACAAGTTGGTTTGGGTGCCAAAGAGTCGTGACACTAAACCTTTAGAAGCCAAAGTAAGTGTAGTGCACCAATGATCCATTTTAGCTCATTTAATTTATTTCAATTGCTTTGAGAGTTGTGTTTTTGCTATGATCTTTGTTTTTAGTTTGCAACTTTCAAATATATGGATTGTTTTGTTGGCAATTTTATTTAGACTTTGTCATTTGTTACATTGCGATGTTTTGTGATATAGAACTTTTGGATATTGGGCTTATCGTTTGTGATGTTGAATATCGTATGATAATGTTGATATATTTTTGATCGCGAATATTGCAATATTGGGTTAATCATACCTCATATGTTCATTTGTGACGATTTTGCATTTTTAGACGAAACTATGGCCAAGTTTTTACTGGCACTTACTTTCGGTTCTATGTAATATCATTGTATGAATCTTGCTCGTGTTTTATCACAACTTTTGTACTTCATGAAATTTTCCTATGACTTATCTTTCATACTATTATTGCCTTGATAAAAAAAAATCATTTGTGAACACTCTATACTTGATGGTATGCCTTATGTGGTGTGATTTTCGTTGTTAAGCTATCACATTTAAATATCTATTTTATGTATATTTTGACATATGCGATTAGTTGGTTGTAAAAAACGAATTTTCAAAACTCTCCTTTTATTTAACTCATTAAAACCCTCCACCAAACCCCTAATTATTTATTATATTTTGATAATGCCAAAGGGGGAGAAAAGTGAATTGTTGAAGATTGTGGGGTAGATAATTTGTGTTGTTGTTTTTGTAAAATCATCTTTTATTTGTCATAATCAAAATGGGGGAAATTGTTGAACCATGTGTTCAATCATTAATTTTGATTATAAATGTTTGAATAATTTTACCTGGTGTAAACAGATTCTCTATTCGATAATATCATACTTGATCTTTTCCAAAAAGAGATTAGGTATGTTTTAGGTTTTAAAAGGATAAAGCATTCGATAACGAAGCTAATGGTTCAAATGGAAGTAAATTTGAAGTCTGAACGAGCAAGTTACGAACGTTTCAAAATCAAAAAATTCAACACATAAATCTTCAGGTGCACCCACTCATGGGTCTTCCGAAACTCACCAGTGGGTCAATGTTCCAGAACCAACAAAGAAGTCACTCATCAATAACCAATGGGTCAGAAGACACCCACCGGTGAGTCAAAGTGCAGATTACAAAAAACAACTTTTTAGCTTTTTCGAAAAGCGTATTTACCCGTTGAACAAAAGCCATAACCACTACAAATGGTCAACTATGGTCCAATAGACTTTTTGACACTTCAAAAACACCCTAATACCTCTCCAAAACACATCAATCACTAACCCTAACCACAACAAATCTCAAAACAAGATTCAAGCAAGAAAAAAGGCGTATACTACTCATCTTTCTCACTTATTTCATACTTATTCTTTAGTGAATCATACTAGTAATCTTATTCATCAAGAGTGAATTTGTTTGTGAGTGATAAGCTTAAATCAAATTTGTAGAGCAATTTATAAGCTCAATTATGAGTGAGTTTGAGTAGAAGATTTTAAGCCAAAGTGTTGGTTATAATTTCTAGGTTAAACACTTGGGTACTTATAGATTGAGGAGGAGTCGTTAACTCGTAGACGTGTGTGCTTACACTTGTATCAAGAGTAGTAATCTCAAGTTGAAGAGTTGTAATCTTGGGTTTAAGATTATAGTAATAATACTCAGTAACGTTAATTACGAGGAGAGCCTGTATGCGGGTTTACTGAACCTCTATACATCGTGGTGTCATCTCATTTCCTTACTCTTTACTTTATCTACTCGATATTATTTCTTGTTATATTGTTAGCGTAAAGTATTATAGTTGTTTATTACTTGTTGCAATTCATTTATTGTAAATTGATGCTAGTTGGGTTGTAGTTGTTCGTAGTTTTTAATTTCACGAAAATCATACAGAAAACTTATCCACCAATAACCTATTATGACGGTCAATGTCGGTGGCACATGGTCATTCTTCTTGTTAGTCAGGCTCATACCCATGAATTATCTCAATTAGTCTGGTTCTTCATAGGGTATGCTATGTCCTAGGTATGATGACATGGGTTCTATCTTATTAGGCACGTCTACAACTTTTTCGAGTTCTCCTCCTTTGACGCTTTGGGTCAAATGACCAGTGGGGACCCTTCCAAAAATTTATGGATGTTGTTTTGTGCTTGAGCAACTCTCTTGATCATCTCGATGTTGGTCAAATCATCGGACCAATCTTCTTCTATGATAACATTGAGTTGACTATGTTGTCAGACTCAATTTGTCCAAGAGACTCTTGTATGGAAGGATACTCACCCTTGAGGTGGTCTTTTTGAGGAGTAACAGTTGAGGGTTCATCACCCACTAGCTTGGTGAGGTATTCATTGTATACCTTGGGGTTGTAAACCATCCACATGGCCATTGATGGATCCTCGTCACCAGATTCTTTGGCGATCAAGTACCCGATCATGGATTCTTCTTTCTTTTCTTCTTTAGTACGCAAGTCCTCCAATTCATTAGCCAACTCGTCGTCGTCGGTGGCTAACCATGTGTCAGCATGAGGTTGCATCCTGACGACTCAGATTTCTCTATTAGGTAAGTTGTCGGGTGGGGCTTGTCCTTTCGGGTTAGCCACGGGTTGCGCTGGCAACCTGCCTGCCTGATTTTTCTTAATTTGTAGCTTAGAGATGGAGTCGGTTATGAACTTATCCATACACTCTTCTAGACTCCTTAGGTCGTCCACTGTCGCCCAACTGTTGTTCGTTATAGTGGTCTTTTGTGACTATTGAAACTATGATGGAGGTTCGTAGTTGTTCTATTGATGAGCATTCTGAGCATTATTGGCGTTTCCATAACGAAGGTTAGGATGTTGATTCCAACTGTAGTTGTTGTACCCATATTGGATGGAGTTGTTCCACTGGTTGTTTTGGTTTGAGCGATGGAAATTATTTCCCAGCGCTCCTTGTCCATAAAGAACTTCCTCTACTGGGAGGTCCAATAGGTCTTGCGGCACTGGATGCCAATATTATGGTGGAATGGGTTCGTCGTGATAGAATAGGCCTTTTGCTTATGGTTGGTCTTGCGAATCCCCTGATAGATGGACTTAACTCCCCCCCTCTGGATTGTTCTGCTAGATTGTCGAAGAAATCAAATGAGCGTTGAACAGAATAGGTATTGAAAGCTCATCCGGTGTGCGGTCGATCATCTCTCTCATCTGAGGTGTGAGTGAAAAGTAGAAAAATTTGAAGAGAATGTCGGCCTCATACCCATGGTGAGGACAAGAGCGTTGGAGATCCTTAAATCTCTCCCATGCATTGTAAAAAGTCTCTTGAGATTTCAGCTTGAAGTTATGGATTTGTTATTGGATAGTTATGGTTCGGCTAGCTGAGAACAATTTTTGCGAAAATTGTTGCGTCATTTCTTGCCAACCATGGATAGAGTGTGGAGGTAGAATGTTGAACCAGTTCTTGGCTTTGTCAGTAAGCAAAAAGTTGAATAGTTTGAGACAAACGATGCCGATTGAAACTTCTCGCACTACTTGCAGATCGTAAATAGATTCGAATTCGACGATGTGATTATAAGGGTTTTCACATTCCATACCTCGGAAGGTAGGGATGCGTGAGAGCATCTGAGCTTGGACTATGAATTATTTCCTAGTAGCTGGTAGGACGATGCAAGCTGGTCTGTTTGGACGAACATGATTTAGAAAATGTTGGATAGTTCGTTCTTCGTCTTGATAAGGAGGTCGTGGATTTCCCTCATTAGGTGGATTTGGTGGATCTTTGTTGTTTTTGGCGTTTGGATGCCGGAGTTCTTCTTCGTGCTTGTTGCTATGATGAGACATGGTGTCTGATGAATGGTTATTAGTAGTGTGGAGATCCAGTTGGATCGGCTTGGTAAGTGCTTCGATTGTGTGGTGTGCCCTAATTACAGAACGGGTAAAGTACCTAGAGTATTTATGATGACTTCTCAAAGGTTAGGTGGAAATTTGGGGAAAGTGCAATTTGACAAAAAATATCAAACCACAATGATCTGACCGGTCACAGTGACCGGTCAGGCCTGACAGGTAAGGGTTAGGGGTCAGGTCCGAGAAGAGAAAAATTCCAAATCAGATTAGGTCTGATCCAAAATGAAGATTCTAACTTAACTAAAGGCTTTAAAATTGAGAAAAAAGGCAGAAATGATATCTAAATTACTAGAAATGACTATGGAGCAACCGTAGTTCCCCGGTAAAGGCGCAAAATACTAACTTTCCCTCGAACGTGTTATTTTAAACGCTCGAGTGCCTCGCAGGAGCAAGAGGGTAGTAGTAGTATTTCTTGGGTAACACACCCAAGTTATCGTCCGAGGAACCTATGGTTGGCTAAATCTAGTCTTTTCCTAAGCGTTCAACAATTTTATTTCGGAAAACAATAAAGGAGGATAGCGTTAGCGGTTGGGTTGTCAATCTAACGACTCAATTCCTCAAACTAAAATACTTAAATATGATGATTATTAATACTTATTTTCATTTTATATCAACCCAAATACAATAACATGTGAGATTTAATATTAATAACTAGCTTTAATACGTTTGCATGCAAGATGTAACAAGAATAACTAACTTAGGTGCATTATTAATGTTATTTAACGATTATTCATGCAAGCACAAGTTATAATACCACTACTGAATTAAAACTAATGAAAAGAACGAGAAAATGTACGAGAGAGTAAAGAAAACAACGATATGTTAAAGTAAGACGAGCAAACTTACAAAAGCCGAAGTTAAAGTGGTGTTTTTTTGCACCAAAACTTGCTTTTTACTCTCTCCTAAGGTGTACTGGGATGAAAAGATATTGTATACTATGTAAAAAACGTGTTTTACAAAATAGAAACTTGGGTATTTATAGGTCCTACGAATTTAACCTAATTTATTTAATCTGTCTTGACCTGACCGGTAAGGGTGACCCGTCAGGTCTGCTTGCAGAATGTTCTTCATGTTTATCTCATTGGTCTCCGTTTTGGTCAACTTTGCTATTTTCTTGGGGGTCATTTGACTTTTGATTTCTTCACTTTTGGTTCTTCAATTGGTGTTCTTGCGTACTTGTCTCATTTTTGTGTTAATTCCATGCATTTTCCTACAAAAATATAGAAATGTGCAAATAAACAGGAAAAAAGTGGAAAAACACTAAATATGGTCTAATTAAGGTGAAATAGCAATGAAACTACTCTAATTAACGTCACATTAACCAATAAAATGTTTGCAGCAGATAAAAGTTTACCATTAGTAATGAATTCTTGAATAGCAGAGATAACATCAGTACCAACAATATCCCATGTGTTTGTAAAGAATTGTCCATTAAATCCATCTGGCCCAGGAGCTTTTTTAGGATGTAGAAAGAATAAACAATCCTTTATCTCTTCAGCACTAGGAGGAAGAATAAGTTTGTCTCCGTGAGCCATAGTAATATTCTTGTCCACATAGAGAGAGAGAGCAGGTTTCCCAGGGTAATTTGTACTACTATCATTACCCAAAAGAGAAGTATAAAATTCAATAAACTTATCTCCAATTTGAGTAGAGTCATTAATAATATCACCATTATCAGCAATAAGCTTTGAAATTTTATTGTAATTTCTCCTTTGAGCTATACATTTATGAAAATAAGCAGTATTCTCATCGCCATCATTTAACCATTGTATTCTACTTCTTTGTTTTGCAGCCTTAGCTTCCAATGAAATAAGATTCAAATAATGCAACTTAGTGGAATTCAACCTTTGAAGCCTACCATCTTCAGGTTCAAACATATCTACTTCACCATGGTACACTTCAATCTTAGTTTTTGCATTGAGAATTTTTCAAGGAATATTTCTTCTCCTGCTTTTAGTAAACTCCTTCCATAACACTTTAGTATGCTTAAGCTTGTTATAGAGCACAAACATTTTAAAATCACTTCAAATCAAGGACCAGGCATTTTTAATAGTATTAGAGAATCCATCATAAGTAACCCAGTAGTTAAAATATTTAAAAGAATAATTAACATGGGCGTGAGGAAAACCCAAGTCAACCACCATAGTTGAATGGTCCGAGACACCAATAAGGTGGAAATGAGCGTTATTGAAAGAAGAGAACCAGACATCATTCGCGATCACTCTATCAAGCTTTCTCTTAATAAAGTAAGAATTGCAATTGTTAATCCATAAAAATTGAGTACCAGTAGATTGAATATCTTGTATGTTAGCTACCAACAAACAGTCATTAAGCTCTTCATTTTTAGGATACAATCTCAAATTTCCCCCCACTCTTTCAGAAGGATATCTACACAATTTAGATCACCAAGAACTAGCCAAGGAAGCAAATTGCCATGAGCCGGACTAATTAAATTACTCCAAAGATCTCTTATTTTCCAATAAAAATTAGAAGCATACACCATAGTTACCATAAAGACCAGAGATCCACCCGTAGATTTTACCAAGCAATGCAAAAATTGATCACTAGATTCGCGTAAAGTTACATACCATTTATTTGTATTCCACCCTATAAGAATTCTCCCATTTGTATCCTCACTAAAATTATCCAACGTAGACCAAGAAGACCACAAATTTCTACAAATGTTATTTCTATTGACAAGAGAACATTTAGTTTCCAGTAAACCCATAATAGAAATACCATTAGATTTAATGAATAACTTAATTGCCTCTTGCTTAGAATATTCCAGCATGAGATTTTATACATGAGGAAACATATCAACTTTCCTCACCCCATATATATAATCTGTTGGCCCAAGGAAAGAAACCTATAGGGGTTGAATAGGTTTATTAAAAACTTTAAATCTTTTTTCGGAAGACCCCGATCTAGTTGTTTTGAAAAGATCTACTAAAAGTAAATACAGATCGCAACCTACAAAATATGTAGAGATCGAAGATCTAATACGCTCGCGTTGATTTCTTGATCTCTTACGCACAAGGCGAGATCTAAGCAATTACACCAAATAAATGAAGACATAAAGTAATTGCAAGAAAGTAAATACTTGTAAGTAAAATGTGGAAAATAAATAGCACAAGTATTTATCCTGGTTCGCCTCAAGGTGAGACTAAATCCTGTACTCAAGTCCAAAACCCGGACAATGAGATTTTTACTACTCTTCCTTACATGGAATCATATCCTTTTCTCCTCTTTAAGGGCAGAGGGAACCCTTTACAGCCCTCTTCCTTAGGGGCAGAGCTACTTACAAACTAATCACGCTAAACACAAATTTTTTAGCTAGGCGGAAAGGTAAATTACGATAAATCGCTCTCTCATAGCTCAGTGATTAAAGGTTGTAGAAAAGGTATCCATAAATAGCTTTACAACAAGTCGAACTCTCAGTGTATAATGTATAAAATGAATTCAACGGAGAGTTGGCTTGATCTTCGTAGGATAAACGGATAGTATTTTGTTTTTGTGAGATTGAAAATAAGCAAATAAAATGATATGAAGGTTTGTGCCCTTTTGCTTCTGTTGTGGTTTCTTTAAATGTGTTAGGGATGACCTCTATTTATAATATTTGAGATTCTAGCCAATATACTTTTGAATTTAAAAAATCTCTCTTCTTTAAACATTTAAGATTGTGTCTGACCATTTGAACTCTGTATATTTTGTCTTCTGAGTTGCATTTTTCTAGAACCTTTTCTTCGTCTTCAATCGATTGGAAATGATAAAGGGGTTCTAGAATAATCTTCCTTAATAACCAGAGAATATCTTCAAACAGTCTTCTCTTCTTTTCGAAATGATTTGAACGTGTTTCCATAGTCTTCAAATTGCATCTGTAATTTTCCATTTATATAGTGTCTAACCGGTTACATTTCTATTTGGCCAGTTGGTTTCTTCAGATTTGAATTTAGCTTTTGACTTTTATTCCATTTGATCATTAAGGTCTTTTGATCTTCTGATTTGGTCTTTTCCTGATCTTGCAACTTCAAATAATGTTTATTGAGTTCTCCGTTGGTCTTTCCCTTACATTTCTGAGTTCGTTCTTAGTATCTAACTTTTATCTGAAATATACTTAGTTTAAATGTTAGTACGACTATGAGCTTTTGATAAGATAAATTATTTCTTTAAGTTTGTTATTTATCAAAATGCTATATACAATTACGGATTGGTCCAATCAATCATTGTAATTACAATTGGGTACAATTGGTTTAACAATCTCCCTTTTTTTGAAAATAGCAAACCTATGAATAATTTAACTTAACTACTTGCTTCCCCTAACGATTTGCATTGATATAAATGTAACATTAATGAACGATTGCATAAAGTAGAGAAACGGTGTTACTAATTTCAATTAAGGAAATAACATTGAATAGCTTCGGATTATAGATTTTTCAAAAATTGAAATGAATGACAAAATGAAATAAATAACATTTAACATCTAGACTTATGCTAAATTCTTCATCTCTTATTCCTCCCTCTTTGTTATTGTCAAAAACGCGAGCTTAAGGAAATGTGAAGTGTAGTGAAATTTCTCCTTCTTCGAAGTCGAAGTTTACAGAGTTCTTGGTTGAGAAAAATTCAATAAGAGTCTTCCAGATTTCGGTGGCGGTTTCACAATCAGCAATGAACTTGGAGGGTGGTACAATTGCGTTGTGAAAAATATTCATGGCTTTGTAGTTTTGAGTAACGAGTTCTTCTTTTGAACTATCAAAGAGATCAAGGACAGTTATGGGTCCCTTTTTCTCTAAGATAATTTTCCAAAGATCAAGGTGATAGGCTTGTATGAAGATTGTAAAGTGTATCTTCCAAAACTCAAAGTTTTCTCCATCGAAAATGGGATGTTTGAAGATGTTCTCACTAACTAAGGTTTGAGGATTATTTGCCATTTGAATGGTCTCGGTAGAAGAAGAAAATAATATGATGATTTTCTTCTTAGTTTTGGCTTTTTATATAAGTGTAGGAAGGTCTGGGAAGTAAGGAAATTGTGAGAATTCTGATTCTCCACGAGATATTGGAGCCAAGAAGTATGAAAATATGGAAATGATTTAAATTTTGAATTCTTGATAGTGTTATCTAACCGGTCATAATACAAGTTAACCGGTCGAAGTCATCTGGTCAGAAACAAGTTACCGGAATTTTCAACTATTCCAGATTTGTTTTACATTTTTCATGTAATCTTTAATTTACATGACATACATTCCCAATTCTCTTCGGATGAACAAAAACTGATCTTCCTTAAGAGGTTTAGTAAAATATATCTGCCAATTGATTTTCAGTATTATATATTCTAATACGATATCACCCTTTTGGTTATGATCCCTTAAGAAGTGATGCGTATTTCAATGTGTTTAGTGTGGGAATGAAGAACGAGGTTCTTCGAAATATTAATTGCACTTGTATTATCACACATTATTGGAACATATCATACTTAAGACCGTAGTTGATGGACCTTAAAAATTAGGTCCAGTGCATGAACTTCAGTTCCCAACTAAGAACCAATAAGATTGCTTTCTTTTAGGGCTTGGTCCGGACTTCTTGCTATCGTCGTGTAACCTGCGCACAAACAACTAAGATCAATGGGGACTTGGTGATTTGACCATCGTTCAACCTCTTTCGCCTAACGAGGATGTAAGGAGGTATGAACGAACCTCTTAGGTGTATATAATATATTTAATGTGTATTGAATATCAGTAGGATTTATTGTTACCTGTATTTAGTGTATGGGGGAGGGATAATAACTGTAGATCCCCTTCTCCGTGGTTAATGAACTTCTTATATAGGCGGATGGACAAAATCTTTTGATTAGTACAATCTTGTCAATCATAACTTATCATGCAATAATATATCCATTGCCTTATCAATTATATATTATAATGATCTCATATGTATTTTTCCATGTGTATCCGCCGACTTTGACTTGCTCTTGGGTAAGAGTGATCCTGCCGAACTCCTCAAGGAGGAGTATCCCCGAGGGTCACGATCCTCGCTATATATGAACTGGGGTGAAGACCCCTTTTCATTTGGCATTGCCTCCCCTCTCGGACCCCATAATATACTGGTCTGATGGTCTAGAATTATACTCCTCTTAGGAGATTCTGTTTCCTTGTATGATAAGGAATATATATCTTTATTGTTATACAATATCTTTGTGGGACATCTCCCGTATATATTTGATGTCATCTTTCGTTATGAGGATATTTACTTTCTGATAGTGTCTGATTAGTATCTTTTCACGCTTATCTCGCACGTCAGCTTCTCATGGGGATGGGTGAAAACCCTAACTGTCATTCTCGTAAGGGTCATTAATTGTTCACTAATTCCTAGGTTAATCATTATGTCTTACTCCATTTATTGCATTTAATGCGGAGTTTTAGCCCTACATTTTAACCTCCCTCAGTAGTCTTGCAATTTTTGTCGCATCCATAATATGTGTATAACAAGCTCCAACGGCTATATATTCTGCTTTAGCAGTTGACAATGCTACAGATGATTGCTTCTTGCTTCCCCAAGAGATTAGTGAATGTCCAAGAAGATGACATGTACAAATAGTACTATTGCGGTTGGTTGTACTACCATCAACGTCGGAATTTGAGTATCCTACGAGTTCTAGATTATAATTTTGAGAGTAGAATAGTCCTAGGTTGGTGGTTCCTAAGAAGTATCTAAGAATCCTTTTGACAGCAATACCATGGCATTCTTTGGGTGAAGATTGGAATCTAGCACATAGATAAAAGCTAAACATTATATCAGGTCTACTTGCAGTTAAATAGAGTAGAAATCCAATCATATCTCGATAATTCTTTTCATCGACTTTCTTACCTTGATCGTCCATGTTCAAAGTTGTTCCTGGACTCATGGATGTCTTGGCAAATTTTTCGTTTGTCATGTCAAACTTTTTGATAAGCTCATTGGGGTACTTTTCTTTATAGATGTAGTTTCCTTCTCTCGTTTGCTTGATTTGAAGTTCGAGAAAGTATGTGAGTTCTCCCATCATGCTCATTTCGAACTCTGTCTGCATAATCTTAGCTAATTCTTCGCACATCGAACGATCATTAGCACCAAATATAATATCGACATATATTTGAATTAGTATAGATCTTCCCTTCTTTGAAAAAAGTGTAGTGTCTAACGTTCCCTTTGAGAAACCTTTATCAATCTGGAACTTGCTTAACCTATCGTACCATGCTCTAGGTGCTTGCTTCAGGTCATAAAGGGCCTTTTTGAGCTTATACACATGGTTTGGAAAATTGCTTTCAATGAAGCCAGGAGGTTGTTCAACAAAAACTTCCTCATTTATAAAACTATTTAAGAAAGCACTTTTTACATCCATTTGAAAAGGTTTAAAATGTTTATCGGATGCATAGGCTAAAAACATGCGTATTGATTCAAGACATGCAACAGGAGCGAAGGTCTCGTTAAAGTCAATTCCTTCCTCTTGATTGTATCATTTTGCAACTAATCTTGTCTTGTTACGAGTAACTATACCGTCTTCATAAATTTTATTTCGGTATACCCACTTCGTTCTTATTACAGATTAATGTTTAGGTCTAGGTACTAGTGTCCACACATCATTACGTTCAAATTGGTTCAATTCGTCATGCATAGCGTTTATCCAATCTTCATCTAAAAGTGCTTCTTCACTAGTCCTAGGTTCTACTTGCGAAAGAAAAGCAAAAAATTAACAGTATTAAAAGTAGATCGTGTCCTACGGTTGTCACCCATGTTTCCTATGATCAATTCTTGAGGATGATTATTTGCAAATCTCCGCTCTTTAGGTAATCCAGTGTTAGTGGTAGTGTTGGTTTGCAAATCTTGTTGAAGTTTTTCATGAGTTACCTCAGTATTGTCCCCAATAGCATTAGGATCACTATTGAAAATAGGTGGATCAACTTAAACTTCTTCAATGTCTTCTTCAACGTTCGATGCATTAGGATTTTTTGACACAAACTCATCAAAATATATGTTCACAGAATCTTCTATTTTAAGTTTAGTTTTATTGAAAACTCTATAAGCCTTGCTGGAAAGTGAATATCCTAGGAAAATTCATTCATTGGATTTTGTATCAAACTTTCCAACATTATCCTTGCCATTGTTATGTACGGAACACTTGCAACCAAATGTTTGTAGATGTGCAATGTTAGGTTTACGATTGTAGAATAGCTTATAGGGAGTTTTCTTTAAAATTGGGCGTAACATAGCTCTAGTAATGATATAACATGCAGTTTGTATGGCTTCGGCCCATAGATAATTTGGCAAATTATTTTTGCAAAGCATGGTCCTAGCTAGTTCCTCTAAGATTCTATTTTTCCTTTCTAATACTCCATTTTGTTGAGGAGTTATAGAGGCAGAAAAATTATGATCAATACCAGGTCCATTACAGTAAATTTCAAATGGTCTGTACGAATTTTAGTGATCGACAAACCTATTTGTGTTTGGAGTCTTTTACATAAAGTAGTTAAATTATCGAACGTTTCATCCTTAGTAGTTAAAACTTAACCCAAGTGAAACGACTATAATCATCTACGACCACTAATGCATATGCACGACCTCCCATACTTAAAGTGGAGGATGGTCCTACTAAGTCCATCTGGATTAGTCCCAAAACACTATTAGTAGTTACAAGCTTCTTTGCTTTGAAAGAGATCTTTGTTTGCTTTCCATGCTGGCAAGCATGACATGGTCCATCTTTCTTATAAGCAAGTTTAAGCAGACCAATCACTAAATCTCTCTTGAAGAATTTTGAGATTAGGTCATAATTGACATATGCAAGACGTTTATGCCACAACCAACAATTTTTGTTGATGGTCAGTATACACTTAATATCTTTGTCAACATCCTCGTTTAGGTCTACTCGATAAACATTGTTTTCTCGATGACCAACGAGTACTGTCCTATTTGGAGATGTACTTTCTACAATGTAGTGTGACTCTTTAAAAATGACTCTATAGTTCTTATCGCAGAATTGCCTAATGCTTAGCAGGCTATGTTGTAAACCATTAACGTAAAGTATTTTTTCAAGAATAAGGTTCGGAGGTTTACGAATACCGCCAATTCCAACGATGTCTTTTTGTGGGTTGTCTCCTAGTGTCACTTTTCCACTGCTTGGTCGGAGTGAGGTGAATTTACTCTTGTCACTAGTCATGTGCCTTGAGCATCCACTATCTAAGTACCATCTTGAGTCCGTCTTGGATTCTCGATGTACCTACAAAACAATGTTGAGTCATTGGTACCCTTTAGTAATTTTGGGTCCTTCCAGGTTAGTTTTGAGTACTTTATGTACCCTCTTTAAATCCTTTCTATCAACATTAAAGCGGTGAGGACATGTAGAAGAGTAGTGCTCATTACGATTGTAATGCATGCAATGGTGTAATGTTCTAAACTTAAAAGAGGGTCTAATGGTTTTCTTAGGACCGTTGTACATTGCATGCGGTCTAGCCTGAGAGATAGGTTTAGTATCTAGGATGCTTCGGCGGTTTGGCACGCTGGACAAGTTTTTGGATAAGATCTAAACTTAGGCGTATGTTATTTTACTTTCCTTTGTTCATAAACAACTTTTGGTTTAGGTTGGTGTTCACCATTTGGTTTGACAAAAATTGTCTTACTAGTGTTCTTGCTATTGGGGTTGTATCCTAAACCACTTATATCATTATGGTGACATTTAGATTGCAGTATCTCATTTAGAATAGGGTCACCAATCATGTGAGACTTCTTAACACAATCTAATGGTGCTAGTCTCTCGTTGCGTTTTTTAACATCTAACTTAAGAGAAATGTTCCTACAAACGAGTTCCTCATTTCGGGTTCTAAGTTCAAGGTTCTCCTTAAGAGTAGTTTCAAACTTAGTTTTCAAGTTGTGAACTTCATTTTTGGTCTTTTCATGATCATTGTGAAGAGTTTCATAGGCAAGCCAACACTAATTATCCACATATGGACTTCTCACAAACTTTGAGACCTCGTATAGCTTTGGTTGAGTTTGAACTTTATCTCTAAGGTTTTGAGTTTCGACATGCAAAGTTTTATACCTAAGAGCTAATCTCTGGAAGGCATCTAACAATCTACTATGCTCATCTACTAAATCGAAATCTTCAATATCAGATGAATAGTCAGTAACCTCATGTAGAGAAGAGTTGTCGACTCCCATTAGTTCTTTGTGATGCATTTCTTCATCATCACTTTCTTCGTAATCAATGTCTTCACATTCCCATGCGGCAAAGGCTTTGAAAGGTTTGACTCCTTTTCCTTTCCTCTTTTTGTAGATTGGGCTGCTAGGACGCATGTGACCAGTTTCATAGCATTCATAGCAGATGATCTCATTGTTCTCCTCGTCATTCTTCGATCTCTCCTTTGGATGATCATCATTGAAGGGTTTGCCTCGTTGTTGGAACTCATTCCTTGTGTTGTGAGGACTTTTCTTATTCCAGTGTTGCTTCGTCTTGTTCCAGCGCTTGACGAACAGTGCAACTTCTTCATCGTCGAGAGGTTCGTTTTTAGTTTAACTTGTGAAGGCAAGGTTCTTTCTAATCTTAACATCTTCGTCTAACTTATGACCATTCATGATCATCATCTCATGAGTTGAGAGTGATCCTTGAAGCTCGTTCAAAGTGCATTTGTCCAAGTCTTTACTTTCGAGGACATCTATCACTTTGGATTCCCAATCTCGAGTTAGACTTCTCTAGATTTTCATGATCATTTCCTTATCCTTGTAAATTTTACCAAGAGCTCGTAAGGAGTTTATGATCTTAGTAAAGCGACCCATCATACTAGATATGTCTTCACCATCTTTCATGCGAAACATCTCGTAGTCATGCACAAGCATGTTAACCTTAGTCTCCTTTACTTGAGTGGAACCCTCATGTAAAATCCAGAGTTTATTGCATATCTCGTTGGCAGTCGTACAAGATGAGAACTTGTTGTACTCGTTTTGAGATAGGGCACAGATGACAGCGTTCATTACTTTGGAATTAAATTTACAAAGCTCGTTTCCATCTTTGTCGTATTTATTCAATTCTTTTTCGCTCGTTGATCCATCTTCGGTGGAGCAAAGTATCCATAAGTGATATTTCTCTAGGCACCGAGATATTAAGCCATGAAAAATATTTGCAACCGGTTAATCCAATAGGAATAACCGGTACTGTCGAAAAAAAAACGGTTTAGTAGTAGACTTACTATCGTTTTGAAAAATGCTCTCCATAGATCTTTAGCTCAAAAAGAAAATCTTTTATAAAATAAAAAGCACTTGCTCTGATACCAATTGTTCGCCAAATGGGAGAAACCTGTAGGGTGGGTGGGTGGGGGGGGGGGGTTGAATAGGTTTATTAAAAACTTTTAAATCTTTTTATGGAAGACCCTGATTTAGTTGATTTGAAAATATCTATTAAAAGTAAATACCAATTGCAGCCTACTAAAGACGTAAAGATCAGATATCTAATACGTTCGCATATGTTTCTTGATCTCTTTCGCACAAGGCGAGATCTAAGCAATTACACCAAATTAATAAAGAAAAAAAGTAATTGCAAGAAAGTAAATATTTGTAAGTAAAGTGCAAAAAGTAAATAACACAAGTATTTATCCAGGTTCGCCTCAAGGTGAGACTACGTCATGTCCTCAAATACAAAACCCGGACCTTGAGATTTTTACTATTCTTCCTTACATGGCAGCGTATCCTTTTCTTCTATTTAAGGGCAGAGCGAACCGTTTATAACCCACCTTAGGGGAAGAGCTACCCACAAAGTAATCACGCTAAACACAAAGCCTTTAGCTAGGTGAAAAGGTAAATTACGATAAATCGCTTTCTCACAACTCGATGATTGAACCTTATAGAAATGGTATCAATCAAGAGCTTTACAACCACTCAAACTCTCAGTGTATAATGTATCAAATGAATTCAATGGAGATTTGACTTGATCTTCGAAGGATAAATGGACAGTATTTTGTCTTCGTAAGAATGGAAATAAGCAAATAAAAAGATATGAAGGTTATGGCTCTTTTGCTTCTGTTGTGGTCTCTTTAAATGTGGTAGAGATGATCTCTATTTATAGTATTTAAGATTCTAGCCGTTATGTTTTTTAATTTAAAAAATTTCTCGTTTTTATCAGGTTAAGATTGTGTCTGACCGGTTGAACTCTGTATATTTCGTCTTCTGAGTTGCACTTTTCTAGAACCTTTTCTTCGTCTTCAATCGATTGGAAATGCTAAAAGGGTTCCAGAATAATCTTCCTTAATGACCAGAGAATATTTTCAAACGGTCTTCTCTTCTTTTGGGAATGATTTGAACGTGTTTCCATAGTCTTTAAAATGCAGTTGTAACTTTCCATTTGTACAGTATCTAACCAGTTACATTTCTGTCTGACCGGTTGGTTTCTTCAAATTTGAATTCAGCTTTTGACTTGTATTCCGTTTGGTCCTTAAGTTGTTTTGATCTTCTGACTTGGTGTTCTCCTGATCTTGCAACTTCAAATAATGTTTATTGAGTTCTTCGTTGGTCTTTCCTGTAATACCCCAAATATTATATATATATATATATGTGTGTGTGTGTTTTTTTTATTAAAAAAAATGGATACATATGCAGCAGCTATCTTCAATATTATGAAAAATAGTGGGACCCTCTATTTTGTATTCATTTATTCTTTTATAATACCTAACATATATACAGTACATCAAAAATATGCATATTGTTGTAAGATATTATTGGACTATTGGGCTTGTACTTTATGGGCCCAAGTGGGCTTGTAACCCTACCCCTCTATCTATATAAAGAGGGTTAGGGGTCTTCTATTTGATGATTCATTCATACATTCTGATTAATAAAGACCCTGTTGTTGTCTCTCTCTATATTCTCTCTCTATATCTATATACATATATATGTGAGCTAATATGTCACACAACACGTTATCAGCACGTTGCTCGCGAAGATTGAAATAAAAGCTAGAAGATTGAGGAATTTGTTCGAAAACCGGGGTTTAAGCTCGAATATTGGGTTATAAATATACGGCCAAACTTTGAAGTTTTTTTTGTGTTCGATCGGCCTTCCCCAAAATACGAGGCGTACGGTACAATATTTTTACAAATTAAAATAGCAATTGCATGCTTATATAGTAAAATCAAGAACTGTGCATGTTACGGTTATTGTTTCTGGTCAGGATCTTGCTAAATCACTGTTATTTGAGAATAACTATATATGATATATCACTTGAAACTGCATGTACTAACTACATGAATTACGTGTATAAATTGCTATAAGAACCTGATCACTATAGCACGAATTGTTTATTATAGTTCGTAAATCCAATGCATAGTATATACAATAAACTATTTGCTCCTAACATGTAGCTGCGTGATTACAAATAACTTGCTAACATACTGGTATGATATATTGAGTTGTATTACTTACCATGAAATTGCCAGGAATATATAGAATCCTAATGCATGTTAAATTGTTATAATTGTCCAATCATAAATAAATACAGTCCTATATGTTAAACATGTAGTTTGTTTGCTATATACCGAACATTGTGTGTGCTTGATTTTAATAATGTTTGGTCCATGTTTATAATTGATTAAAAGGCAAGTGAAAAAAAATAAAAATAAAAAATTGCATGTTAATTGAATAAATTGATATGTTTTCATGTAAATTTAACCACTTTGCATGTTAAAAATTACCATATATAGAATAAATTGGTAATTAAAAATATATTGATTGCTTGCATGTTAAAACTACCATGTATAGAATTACTTATATGGCAATAAACTGTAGATAATTGATTGATATCTTGTTAGTATAATCAACATATCTTTTGATATTACCATCGATATAAATATCCCATATGGCAGTTAATTGTTTGATTTGATCTAATTGATTTGATTTGATTTGGTTTGATATAATTTGTGTGATTGATAATCCTGAATTGATTTAGTTTATCACCAAATCTACTGCATGATTAGATATATATCATGAATATATTTTATACTGCCTTGTATATATGTGGTTATCTAGAAAAGATATACCTATTATTTATTGCCATGAATGGTAGAATTGCGAAATCGTATATATTCACATTTAAGTTGGAAAAATTATGAATCTTCCCCAAATAGGCTCACCTATTTGGATACGATGTCTAGGAAAGATATAGGCGGAAGTCGATATCCTAATGAGGTCGGGTTTTAAGTGGCATTCGTGCCCTCCACCCTCACCGTCTTTCCTGGTCGTTTTTCAAGTAGAGCTACCGAAAGGGGTTGACTAAATAATAATTTCCCCGAGTGTGTTTATATAGTGATGTATGTTTCGCCGAATTGGTGTTTCAGTATCGACCCGTCGTTCGATCAATGAGAACCGATTCACATGAGAAGCAAAACTAATGTTTTCGAACCTGTCGTTTCGAAAAAACGTTTGTGCTTATGCAAACCATAAACATATAAACCAGTCGTTTTATATGATAAATAATCCAGAACTCCCAACACATGTTGGATGCCATCTATGATGAGAAAAATCGCAAAACATACTTGCGAAATGACTGTTTAGACGTTGATGTTATTCTGTCACCGCATGTTAGTCACCCTGATGTGTGAAAATGTGATGCCTAAATTTTTTTTTGGATGCCATCTTTGATGTGTAAAACACAAGTTTGTTGTTACACTCGAGATGAATGCTAAGGCGTTGATTTTATTCCACCGCCACATTTGAGACGTGATGAGTCTATGGTGAACAAATGTCTGAAATTGACATATTGGAGCAATCCTTCACCAAAATACTAGCTTGGAAATTGTATTCCATAAGCAGTATCGTGAATTTATATTCACCATGTTCCTTTATCGCCCATCTGTTATTGGATAAGAAAATTACCCCGGTGAGTAGTTTTAATCCTATTGGGTCAATGGCGAATTGTTTGCCTGATATTAATGCTCTTCGTGTACATTTTTTTTCCACGAATCGAGAACCGAGACAAGTGTTATTTGTCTCGAACTGTCGCGATCCCGATGAATCGCCGAGCCAAGCAAGATTTTAGACAATCGTTAAAATCGAAAACCTGTGGCTCCAAGACAGTAATTGAAAGGAACAATATGGCCCGTTGTCACAAAGCAAGAGATAATGCTCAATGAGGCAACTCTATGCTATAAAGACAAAGGTCATGCACGGTTACTCCTTAAATAGTTCAAAACTATTACAAAGGTGCAAAAACCGATGCTAATGTGGTTAAAGCTAACTGAAAGGAAACTCTTGAGACCCCCAGTTTTGTGGCTCAAATGAGTTTGATACCTTTCTTTATTGATTTTGATAAATCATTGAGCCATTTTTCGCTCATCTGGATTATGTTTTTCCATTTGGAATATGATTTTTCCATTTGGACATACTTTTGGATTATGGTTTACCTGTTTACGAAATTTCTCGAAATAATTTAAAGTGTTTTGAGCAAATTCCTTTGACAAATGTGACCAAACTTTAAATTATGAAATTTTAGGCAATACTTATGGGATAGTTGTTTTTTTTGGAAATAGTGGGTAACAGTGTACCACATAATTTCACCAACTACTTGCCTAAAAGAGTCCTTTGTGACAATGATTATGGACCTGTCGTTCCAAAATCGAAAACTTTGGTAAAACCAAATTGATTTGTCAAATATGAGGTCTTATACTCATGTAGGTCCTGCCGTACCTTGTTGAGTTATAAAATATTCGAGAAAACTAGTGTTATCTGGTAATAGCTCATGAAAGAATTGAAATTTCTTTACATAGCCTCCATTCAATACGACCAAAAGCGTATTTTAGAGGAGTTGAAATGTCTTTCAAGTGGTTGCTACCACATTCTTTAAAGCATTTAAAGTTACCTTATCATTTCGCCTGTCGTCGAATGATAAATGATTTAGATGCTAAGACATGATTGTCTATACTCTCATTCGCCTGTCGTCGATTGATTAGAGCATTTTGATATTGTGGCATTGACTGGATGAGATATTCCCGGGTCAAAAGACGATGCTTGATTTATAATCGCATCGCATTTGGATTCTCTATGAGAATATATTTCGCGATTAATCCGAAATTCATGCCATTAATGCTCATTTTGAAAGACTAGTATGTGTAAAGATCACGAAAAGAACTCGTAGAATTCTTGTAAAGAATTGAAGGAGTTATTGTGGACTTATCCAACCATAAGACGGACCATAAATATAAAATGGTTATGGTTGATGCATCGACAATAAGGTCACATGATTATTGTTGTCCACAGAAATGCAGCATTTCCTAAACTTTTAGCCCTATCATTAAGTTGATGGCTCATGATCCGGATTATCCTGAAAAGTCTAGTCGACTTGATAATTCCGAAGAGTAATAATCGAAATTTCGATTTGAATTACTTGAGTTTGGAAATTGAACATCTTGTCGATTATGTTCAGACCCAAATGGACTCACGGAAAGTTTGATGATGCAACTGCAAATGATTGCACGCACTTCTTGGTCTTGCGCACCAAGATTTATATTTCCGTGAGGGGTTATGCTATTTTGCTGCATTGGTCCGTTATGAGGCCCATAGACACTCAAACACCATATGCGTACCAGCTGGTTACTGGTTATGAGCCAGAAGTCTCATAATAACGCGTGTTTAGAGTGATTAATTAATATTTTGATTGAGCCGTTCTAGCATTCAAAATATGGACCTCTGAAGGGGACATAAGTCGATTATGAATCTCCTGCCTATCATTTGATAGAGTAACATTGGCAAGCGATCTCTTTACCGCATGATATGCGAAAGTGACATCGCTAAGACTGTTCTCCCCATCGTTAGGGGGAGATTTGCATGTTACCGTTGATAAGGAACGACGTGAAGTAACGTGGCATAACCCACTCAGTCTTAGCTTGATCCCAAAACTGCACTTAGTGATAAGTAAGTGCATAGACTCCCTCAAGTCTAACTAAATGCCAAACGCATTTAATGACTTTATGAGATGTCACGAGATCATTTATACCTGCTGCAAAATGCTTGCAAGGATAGACGTCCCTGTCGGACGCCGTGTTCCTGTCGTAACACGTTGCTTTGGCCGAACCCGCCAAGCAAAGAACGCTGCCGTCGGCCGTCAGTCTGTCGTCCTTCCCAAGATACGAGGAAGTTGACCGGTTCTTAATTCGTTCAGCCCCAGAGGTGGTGAACTGAAAAACTCGTTTGTCCCACGAGATTATAAAGGATCAAGGAGATGTGTGATTTCCTCCTCATCCTAAGAATCTCGAAATATCTGTCGATCATGATATCTTAGACGATATTGAAGCGAAACGAGACTGTCATTGATTACTTGTTCATATATTCGGTGACGACTGATAATATGAGCAAATTATGACAGGGAACCATGTACCGTTGCCTGAAGTCAACGTAGAATAGACTGGACTAATGGAAACTTGTAATCCAAGTAGACTCCTTAGCGAAAGTGTGTTCGGACCTGTAGCTCCAACACCACCAATGTTAAACGAGTTCGTTTATTTGGTTATTCGTAAGGAAGAGTGATGAGAATAATGAGATTGTAGAATACTCGCCTAGTAGCGCAAGGCTTCTCACACACCTTGGAATTGATTACGAGATGGTTGATTTCCTCGTAATGGACATTATAACAGTCCCCTACTTTACCAGTTTAGTAGTTTCCGAAAAACTGAGTATGCAGCCATGAATGTGGTCACGGTTTTATCTCTATGGGGATTTAGACAAAGAGATATAGATGAAGGTCCCTGTGTGACTTCATGTGCTTAAATCAAGTAGTTTCTGACCACGGAACACGATCTCAATTGACTGAGACGTTCACTATATGGATTAATATAATCCGAGCGGATGTGGTATACCGCCTAAGTGAGTACTTGATTAGCTTGGGATACTTGAACAAGTATTATGCCCTTGCGTGTTTTATTACGCGATCCATTTTTGGATTTGCCTTGGAGATGAAGGATTTTGGGAAGACACGGTAGTGACTCAACCTGATGATTGAGTCCCGTAAATATTGAATCTAAGTCCATGATTCAGACTACACCCAGAAGGTGTTATGACGTTTTAGACATCATGACGCTAAGTCGTTAGATTCTCCCATGATCGTTCGATCACTAGACATTGATATAGACCCAGTCCGTCCCTGATGAGACGATGAAGAGATATTGAACCATAATGTTCATATCTAAGTACAATAAGCACATCATTGTACTTGGTCTAATGTGCTAGGACGAACATCTCGTCTGTTGTGAATGGTATAGCTCGACACAACATCGCGCTAACACGCTGCCATCGAAATGGCACTAAAGACACATTCGCTTACCTTATGGTAATTTTGGAAGTGGGCTAGTTTATCCCATTTGCGTCATCAAGTGTACCTACCCCCTTCGGTACTCGAATTAACGCAACCCTTTTTCGGTTATACCGATGCCGGTTACTTATCAGACCCGCATAAGGGATATTCCTAACATGGTATGTCTTTACCATTAGGAATAAGGCGACATCTTGGAGGTCTTGGAATGACTCCAACTGAATCACTCTGATCTATTCGTGCTCTATGAGACGACTAGAGTGTGTATATGGCTTCGAGCTAGTATTAGTCATATTTGAATTACATATGTTCTGTCTCACGATCCAGATAAAACACTTGTCATAGAAGACAACTTGTTGTTATTGATCAAGAGAGACATGACTACATTATGCTATTTAGCATTTCTCACCGAAATTAATCTTCACAAATGAAGTTTAAGAGCATCCAGTTGAATGCTCGTTCTATTCCACGTTAGATTTTCTTGCATCCAGTCGTATGTAAGTAAATGAGGCATCCAGTCGAATGCTCGTACTCTTTCTTGGAATATGAAATCTTTGCACCCAGTCGTGTGCAAGTGAGGGGGAGCATCCAGGTGAATGCTTATTGCACTAATTACTACTTAGTCGAAATCTTCGCACCCTGTCGTGTGCAAGTGAGGGGGAGCATCCAGTCGCATGCTCGTGTACTCTTTTTGTCCTTAGACCAAGGTTTTTTCCCACTGGGTTTTCCTTGGCAAGGTTTTTAGCGAGACACGTTCCCATCATATCTCACTTAAGATTGCCGAAATTAGGGGGAGTATCCGGTTGTATACTTCTTACCACTGTGTACTCTTTTGTCACTCGACTAGAGGTTTTTCCCACTGGGTTTACTCTAGCAAGGTTTTGATGAGGCACCTGTTTTGTGGTTGATCCCCTACTACTACCACTGTTGCACTCTTTTTCCTTCGATCAGAGATTTTCCCATTGGGTTTGCTCTGGCAAGGTTTTGATGAGGCACACTGTTTTGTGGTTAGTTACTTACATGATATTTTGGCATATATCATTCGGCTACACAGTTTCTCCTAGGTACCGGTTTTGTCCCACACTGGGTTTTCCGGCCCTAAGGTTTTTATGTGTCTAGCACTGCGAATGAACTCGACTCAGATCGACTGCATGAAGACGAAGAATTCAAGACGTCCAAAGGGGGAGTGTTGTAAGATATTATTGGACTATTGGGCTTGTACTTTATGGGCCCAAGTGGGCTTGTAACCCTACCCCTCTATCTATATAAAGAGGGTTAGGGGTCTTCTATTTGATGATTCATTCATACATTTTGATTAATAAAGACCCTGTTGTTGTCTCTCTCTATATTCTCTCTCTATATCTATATACATATATATGTGAGCTAATATGTCACACAACACATATAAACATCACATTACATACATGGATAGATATACAGAGAAAGAGAGAGTTAGAGTGAGAGAGAGATTAAACAACCCCAGCCACTTTAAACCCTGTTTTCTTATGAATCGGTTATCCGTTTTTCAATCTGTCTTCTCCGTTATATAGCTATTGTAGAGGAGAGTATTTTGAGGTATATATTCAGTATTTCCTCTCCCCTTCTCAAGTCTGGTTTGAGCCTTTAAAAAGATGTAATTTATCTTTATTGTGGGAAGTTTTAACAAGTTCTTTTTGTTGCATCGCTCGTAGGTTTGAGCTGAGTTTCGAGGCCAAGTACAAGGAGTTTCAGCCCTTTTTGTTACCTGCCTGTCGTAGCGTATATATCTAGACTTTTTGAGCTTCGATCGAGGTACCGTTTCGGTACTAAAAAGGGGTGTTACTAAGCCGTTATATACGTGCTTACGCTTGCTTATTATATTTTCTTTAAGTTGATATTATGCTAATTATAGTTTGGTAGATGATTTTCGATATCAATTAGTAGTATCTTGAAGCCTGTTTATATGAATTTGATACTATTTGATAACTGAAGTTTCGACATCCAGTAGTAGTAGAATAAATTCTGGTATTTAATTACTATTATGTAAATTGATAGTATCATCATTTTATTATGATATTGGAGCTGATTTTCGAATAAATAGTGGAACTTTTGCAACTTTTGTTGAGCATTTACTGTGATTCTGGTTTAAAGTGTATAAACACCTGGTTAAAAATGAAGTAAAATAAGCAGTTGAAGTAGGGTTGGAGGTAGATGTGTTGTTGTAGTTGTGAGTTGTCAGTCGGTTGTTGTTGTCAGACTTTTATATTTTTTTTAGGGATCACGTGCCCACGTTATATTTGTGTGGGGGCCTGGTGTACGGCCATACATGGAGATATTAGTCAGCGTATAGATTTCATGAGTAGTTGATTCTATACGTGGATCTGAGTTGTGATTCAGGATCTGAGGAGTGATCCGACACCGTGATTCCGACTTTATTCACATTTGAGTCGTGGGTTGTCGTGGGTTGAGTCACGCCACTCGGCGTTAGTAGTTGAGGTTCAGAAGTGTCGTGGTGGTGTAGAAGTAACAAGATGAACCTTTTATATTAAAGAGAAGATATTGTATTTCGTAGTTTTATATTATTTTAGCGTATACGCTTATGTAGCGAATTTAGTTGACTCATCCTTTGGTTTGTTATTTTTTCGTTACTATTTTATTGTATGTTTTATAGGCAATGTCCTGATGACGGGCTTTTAGGCCAGTTGAGTGTTCAAGGAGGTGTGAAAATGGGAATGGTTTGGTGTGTACGAGATAGTAGAGTACTCAAGGCGTAAGTGTGTGTAGTGTTGCGTTTATATATCAGTTTCTATGGAATATATGTTAAAACGGTATGATTAAAATGATGTGTTTTCTGTGATTTTTTTTTTTTTTTTCTTAAATCGCGTCCCTGGGTTTCTGTGAATTCGGGACGTGACATTTCTCTTACATTTCTGAGTTCGTTCTTCGTATCTAACTTTTATCTGAAATATACTTAGTTTAAATGTTAGTACGATTATGAGTTTTTGTGAAGCTAAATTATTTCTTTAAGTTTGGTATTTATCACAATACTTTATACAGTTACATATTGGTGTAATCAATCATTGTAATTACAATGGAGTACAATTGGTTCAACAGAATCTTCAATATCAACAGTCTCATTACTCGCATTAGGCACAGTAGTAGAATTAGCAGTATGCTCTTTATGCCGAGTAATTTTTGATGGTTTTGCATGTACCACTTCATCAGTCATCTTGTTGATGGGAGTAGAAATCATTTCAAAATTTATTTCCCCTTTTTTAAGAGCTAAGTCACCTAACTCCATCAATTTATTACCAGTTTTAATCTCCAATCATGAATTATTTTCTTGGGGGATTTAGTTCCTTTAATTTCAGTCAAGTCGTCTTGAGTATTAACAGTAATTGCAGGTACAGTTTCTTCATTGCTGATAATAGGTTTAGAAATGCACTTAGAGTTAGTTGCAACAGCCGTTCTCTTAGCTTTAAAACATTTTCCCACCATATGCCATTTAATTTTGCAAAAATTACACACCACTATGAGCTTTTTTTGTTCCTTATTTTTGGGGCAGTTTTCCATTTTATGACCAAGTTCCTTGCAACCAAAACACACTTTTGGGCATCTCTCACTACAGTAACCAAAAATATTGCCAAGTTCCACAAGTTTCAAAAGAGAAAACTTCATTTAGGCCTGCTTTCTACCATAAAAGTTTATTTTTCAATAATTTCAAACGATGGTTGTTTTTCAAGAAAATACACACCATGGAAGTCTTCCAGGTTGGCTCACTTAGAAGAACAACCTCTTCAGGGATAGTGCAAACAAATGGGTAAAAATTTTATTACTACCGTATCTACAACTTAATTAATGATTGGTATATAAAACTGAAACTAATTAAAAATTGGCCCATTTTCCCTAACTAACCAAACAGAAAAATCCCCAGTTTTAAAGTCGGGTTGTGTTTGGCTATGATTCTCTTCCATCATCATTTCGAAAAGGTATTTGGTTTTTTTATTGTATTTCCTTTGAAGGAGGATTGAGAAACTCCATCTTAGAACGTTGCAAAAGTTGTGGTGCGAGCGGTAGCTAAATTTGAAACCAATGATGGTCAGTAGATGATATAGTTAGTATTTGTATATGAATAATTTAATTAATAATAGTGTATTTAGGCTAGATATTATACGAAGTAAGTACTTTTATTTAAATTTATTACTAGAAATATATGAGCTATAGAGAAGAGAAGCTCTATCTCCATTAATTCACCACTAGAGAGTTTCTCTCTCTACCCCATAAGTTCTCTTTCATCACTTCGATTTTTACTACACGTTTTTTTTTTTTTTATTGTTGGAATTTTGGACGAATATTCATAATTTTGTGAATAAATTTGGTCTCCTAGGTGAGCCATCTAAATATCATATGGTGTTTAACCATTTATTAGATTTAATTGTTATTCCTATAAAGTTGGTTATTTGAATAAAATAATTATATCATCCATAATAGTTGTGTTAAAATTTTGTTCTTAAATGTTGAACGTAGTTTCTTCTAATCGATTATTTTGATGATAACAATAATTGTAAAACATGATAAAAGCTCGTTTTGCGTACTAATCATTTATCAAGAGTGTTAAAGGGTTTAAATGATAGAATGCGTAATTACGAAGCCAATGGTTCAAGCGGAACGTCAATCGGAATTAAATCAAACAAGTTACAAGCTTTCGAAGTTGGTCGAGAAAACCGAAACATGCCCAGAATTAAAAACGATTGATGTATAAGCAAAAACGATCGATCATATTCAGTGCAAATTTCTTCCAGTGAGCACAACGTAAAAACGACCGATCGCCAAGAGGAAACGACCGATCGTTTTCAGTATAAATTCTTCCAGAGAACTCAGATCAAAAACGACCGATCGTTTTGCAGAAACGACCAATCGTTTCTGTAGATTTTCAAAATCCAGCTTTTAAGCTTTTCCTGAAAATTGGTGAACCACTGCCTGAACAGCATTCAAGTCTGCCAACAACCAGCAACGGTCTGATTTTAAATGAAGACCAACTTTGGCCTACAAATAGCTTCCAATCCCTTTGAAGAACATCATCCAAGCATACACAACTTATAAGCAATTCTTACAAAGCCATTCTTCAAGCTTATACTACTAAATCTCACTTGTATTCTTAAATATTCTCGAGAGTATTATTCTTGTAATTCTATAAACTTCGAGATACTATTTTTATTGAGTGATCAAATTTGTAAAAGAGTAATTTTATAAACTCATTTGTGAGCGAGTGAATTGGGTAGAGGCTTTTAAGCAAGTGTAGCGTAAAAGCTCTAGGTCATTTATTCGGGATACTCATATAGTGAGGGGGAGCGTAATCGGTTGATTAAGCTCGTTAAGGTGTAACCTTGAAACAAAGATTTTAGTGAAACACTCGGTAGTGAAAATACCGAGGAGAGGACGTAGGCGCGGTTTGCCGAACCTCTATAAATCTTGCGTTATTTCTTTCCCTTAACTCTTACTTTTCGTATTTATTTATCGCATACACTTATTGCTTGCCTAGATTTATCTAGTAATAATTAGTTAACGAAAGAGTTTTAGTTATAAATATCACTCATTAACCTAGTTAATAACCCATAGATTTCATTCCGCGAAAAACGTACAAAACCTTATTCACCCCCCCTCTAAGGTTTAGACTCCTACGGACCAACAATTGGTATCAGAGCTTAGCTATTCTTTTCATAAAAATCTAACGATTTTATAGTTTAAAGATCCACTATGTCTTCATACGCCGACTCTAAATCCATAACTAGGCCACCATTCTTTGACGGTACTAACTATCCCTATTGGAGAGACCTTATGAAAAATTTCCTTTGTGGTTTTGAAATAGACCAATGGATAAGTATTAGTAAAGGCTATAGAACGCCTAGGAGAAATGGCGAAGATAAACTTGTAGAGGAACTAGACACCGATGAACGCCTCGCATTTTTCCTAAATTGTAGGGCTATGACTTCTATTACTTGTGCGCTCTCATCCTAGAAAATGATAAGTTAGTTGATGACCTTAAGTCATGTAAACTTAAGGCGGATAGCGCCGAACTTACTCTCTCTAAGTTCACTAAAGGTAGTAAAATGCTAAGTACTATATTAGCTTCTCAACAAGGCGCGTATGATAAAACCGGTGTAGGCTACAACCCACTCTTAACGGCTAAGCATAAAAACCTATTCACCAAACAAACGGCTAAAAATGAAAGTAGACAACCAAATCACTCTCATAAAAACAACTCGTATAAAAAGAACTTAGTTTATAATCGTTTTGTTAAACCTATATCGCATGTTAAATGTATTACTTGCAACCGTAGTGATCACTATGAAGATTACATATATTGCCCTAATAGGTATAAGGTTAATAGAAATGATTTGGTTTGGATTCCAAAGGGTCGAGACTCTAACCCTCAAGGACCCAAAGATGGATTAGGGTACCAATGATCGTTTTGTCTTGTAGGTATGCTTGAGGTCAAAAATCAACGAGGACAAGTGGTTCTTGGATAGTGGATGCTCAAGACATATGACGGGAGACAAAACAAAATTCACCACTCTTGCACCTAAAGACGGAGGTTTTGTGACCTTCGGAGATAATAGCAAGGGCAAAATTATCGGTATTGGTAGTATCTCTAAACCATCTAATGTTGTTATCGATAATGTATTGCTTGTGGATGGTCTTAAACACAACTTGCTTAGTATAAGTCAACTTTGCGATTTGGGTCACAAAGTCATTTTTGAAAAATCTCATTGCATCATTCATTGTATTTCAAATAATAAAACTATTCTCATGGGTCAAAGACAAAATAATGTCTATATGATTGATTTGAATAGTTCGGTGGGAAATGAAGTTAAGTGTCTTGTTACTATCAACGACAATGGTTGGTTGTGGCATAGACGACTTGGTCATGCAAGTCTTGATTTACTTGCTAAACTTTCTAGTAAAGATTTGGTAATAGGTTTACCAAAAGCTCCTTATATAAAGGACAAACTTTGTCACGCTTGCCAATTAGGCAAACAAACAAAGATTTCTTTTAAGTCTAAAAATATTATTTCTACTACTCGTTGTTTGGAGCTCATTCATATGGACTTAGTTGGCCCCTCCCGGACACTTAGTCTTGGTGGGCGTGCATATGCTTTCGTCATGGTTGACGATTATAGTCGCTTTACTTGGGTATTATTTTTAACTCATAAGCATGAAGCATTTAGAGAATTCTCTATTATTTGCAAAAAGCTCCAAACACGAAAGGGTTATATGATCAAAAGTATCCGAACCGACCATGGTAAGGAATTTGAGAATACTCCATTTCAAACTTATTGTGATGAAAATGGTATTGATCATAATTTTTCGGCTCCTCGTACGTCCCAACAAAATGGGGTAGTAGAGAGAAAGAATAGAACCCTAGAGGAAATGGCACGGACCATGCTTTGCGAAAATAATTTGCCAAAGTATTTTTGGGCCGAAGCCGTAAATTCCGCTTGTTATATTTTAAATAGAGCCTTAATTAGGCCCATATTAAAAAAGACACCTTACGAATTATGGAATGAGCGAAAGCCCAATATTTCTCATTTACGTGCATTTGGTTGTAAATGCTATGTTCATAATAATGGTAAGGATAATCTAGGAAAATTCGATGCTAAGTCCGACGAAGGAATTTTCGTTGGATATGCTATATCGAGTAAAGCTTATCGTATTTTTAATAAAAGAACTTTATTGGTGGAAGAGTCGGTACATGTCTCGTTTGATGAGAATTTGCCGACAATTGATAAGCCTTTAATTGTTCATAATATTGATGATGATATTTTTCATAAAGCATCTTCTTCGAATCATGTTACATCTAGTTTAGAGTCAACGCCTAGCTTAGATGTTGAACCCGTTGATGAAGAAGTCACTATAGAGAGACTTCAAAAGGACTTAGAATCTAGCGTACATATTCATGAGGATTTGCCTCAAGAATGGCGTTTTGCCAATCACCATCCGCAAGATTTAATTTTGGGTAACCCGGGAGAAAGAGTGCATACACGTTCATCATTAAGAAATATAGTTAATCATTTTGCATTCTTGTCTCAATTAGAGCCCAAGAACATTCATGAAGCGGAACTCGATGAGAGTTGGGTATTAGCTATGCATGACGAATTAAATCAATTCGAGCGTAGTAACGTATGGACCTTAGTACCTAGACCGCGTGAGAAAACCATTATAGGTACGAAATGGATATTTCGTAATAAGATGGATGAATCCGGGGTAGTCATTAGAAATAAGGCTAGACTAGTAGCTCAAGGGTATAACCAAGAAGAAGGCATCGATTTCGATGAAACTTACGCACCCGTAGCTAGACTAGAAGCCATTAGAATGTTGCTTGCTTATGCTTCTTTTAAACGTTTTAAATTATTTCAAATGGATGTTAAAAGTGCTTTTTTAAACGGTTTTATAAATGAGGAAGTTTATGTAAAACAACCACCCGGTTTTGAAAATCACGAGTTTCCTAATCATGTGTACAAACTTCGAAAAGCACTTTATGGTTTAAAACAAACACCCCGGGCTTGGTATGAAAGGCTTAGTAAATTTTTGATTAAAAAGGGTTTTTCTCGTGGTACTTTAGACACTACTCTTTTTATTAAAAAGGATGGTAAAGATATGCTCTTAATTCAAATTTATGTTGATGATATTATTTTCGGTGCTACTAATGCTCGCATGTGCGAGGAGTTTTCTAAATGTATGCAAGGTGAATTCGAGATGAGCATGATGGGTGAACTCACATACTTTCTTGGATTGCAAATCAAACAAACAAAGGACGGAATTTTCGTCAATCAAGCCAAATACACGAGGGACTTGCTCAAACGGTTCAACATGAGCGATGCAAAGCCGCTAGGAACTCCAATGAGTCCGGCAACAAAACTAGACAAGGATGAATTGGGTAAAAGCGTGGACCAAAAGCTCTAGAGAGGTATGATTGGATCCCTCTTATATTTAACCGCAAGTAGACCCGATATCATGTTTAGTGTTTGCTTGCGTGCTAGGTATCAATCTTGCCCTAAAGAATCGCATGTTATAGCCGTTAAGCGCATTTTTAGATATCTTGTAGGTACTTGCAATTTAGGATTGTTTTATCCTCATGATACTTCTTTTGAATTGCTTGGCTATTCTGACGCCGACTTTGCTGGTTGTCGATTAGATAGAAAGAGTACTAGTGGCACTTGCCATTTTTTAGGAAACGCCTTAGTTTCTTGGCATAGCAAGAAACAAAACTCGGTTGCGCTTTCCACGGCGGAGGCGGAATACGTCGCCGCGGGTAGTTGTTGCGCCCAAATCCTTTGGATACGTCAACAACTAAACGACTTTGAATTATCTTTTGATAGTGTACCTATATTGTGTGATAATACTAGTGCTATAAACCTTTCGAAAAATCCGATCCAACACTCTCGCACTAAACATATTAATTTACGTCACCACTTTTTAAGGGATCATGTCCAAAAAGGGGATATTACACTTGAATATATAAGTACCGATAGGCAATTAGCCGATATTTTTACAAAACCCCTTAATGAGGAACAATTTTGTTTTATTCGACGAGAGTTAGGCATGTTTGATGTGTGAAATATACATATATACATGTATTTGATTAATTTCATATTTCAGTATTTTTGCATATTTTTTTCTTGCCAAATCTGTGTCAAAATGTGCCAAAATTTCTGTTCTGTCCCTCATTTACAGTCGATCGATCGTCATCTAAAACGACCGATCGTTCTGCTACAGACGACCGATCGGTCCTTAACAACGACCGATCGTTTTTATGTTGCACTCACTGGAACATTTTGGTTCCAAAACGACCGATCGTCCCACAAAAACGACCGATCGTTTTTGTGATTTTCAGTGTTAAAACACGTTTCATAACCCTAATTTCATTAAATCTCTCAAAATTCTCACTCTTCAATTCGCCTCCTCCTCCAAAATCACCCATATTTTCCATTTTTTATCCAAAATCACTCTAATATGGTTCGCACCAAGCAATCGAAGCAACCCCATCTCGTTGATGAACCCGAGGATGAGTACGTGCCTCCACCCACTAGGCCCCGTATTCCTCGCAGTCGCCGAACCGGCTCTTCCTCCACCGCTCCACCTTCGGGCCCCGGTGCCTCGTCCGGCCCTCTTCCTCCTCTCTATCCACCCGAAATGGGTACAAGAGGTATATTGACCAACTTCACTCTAGACATGCCTCTTTTCCGTGAAAGGTTTTCCGCTCTTATGATAGATTTAAGCTTTTACAAACTTGATACCATTCTTACTCTCAAAGAGTCCTTTTACAAAGAAAATGTCTATGAATTCTATTATCACCTAGTTCTAGATAGGGATTCCAATGACGCACTCCGTTTGCGTTCTTCCTTTAACGGACAACAATTCGTTTACGGTATAGACCGTTTACGAACTCTCTTACGCCTAGATAGCGGCGGTGTCCATGAATCAAGCAAGGAACTTTGTGAAACTCTAGAGATCGAAAACTTCAATGATCTTAAAGACGAAATTTTTCATCCCGCCCATAACAACCGGTCAAACAAAGCTCATGGCCTTCTATTCCGTAACAAACTAGCCTACCACATTCTCTCTCACATCGTCTTCCCACACACCTCCAACTTTACGGATGTTACTAATGAGTACATCTTTCTTCTTGGGTGTATCCACCGCCGAGTCAAACTTGACTTCGCGACACTCATTCTCTTTAAGATGGATTCGCTTAAGACGAAATCCAAAAATGGGCTACCTTACGGTGCCTTAATTTCGGCCATCCTAAAAGACCAAAATCTCGTTCCCGGTGGAACTTTGGTCAAAAACAAGGACAAACACGTTTGGGACACTTCCTACCTCTCCCAAATGTCGATTAAATTCAATAATACCGACAAGTCCATAACTTGGTCCGGTAAGCGGGTGTCCGGCCCCGATTATACCCCTCTTTCCCCCGAAGAGGAAGAGTATGTCGGTCCTAAGCCCACCCCACGTGCTTCTCATGAGGATTTGGATATCTCCTCCTATTCCATTCCCCCCGTCGATATCCCTACATCCTCTCGTCCCTCTCGACGACAAGGAAAAGCTCAAGCGGGATCTTCTTCTCGTATCCCGCGCTCCGACAAGTTCTACGACTCTCTCTACATCAACCAATACCACAATGCGCAAATGACTCGTCGAATGTTTCGATTCATGAATCCGGGACAAGAAGAGCTAGACCGACTTGATCGTGAAAGCGCCGAGCAAAGGGCACAATTTCATGAATTCTTTCCAAACGACGATGACAACGAGGATGATGCGACTTCTCACCGCGACTAGGCGGATAGTTGTTTATTTTATTACTTTTTGATGATGTCAAAGGGGGAGAAATACCTCTCTCTTTTATTTCTCTTTGCGTTGTATTTCTATTATTTCCTTTGAGTTGAACAAGTTGTTTTGATGTAATAGGTAGGAAACGGTTTTACTTGGTTATTATGATGCGTTTCTTCCTATATTGCTCTTGTTGAGATGGCATTGTGTGATTGCAATTTTAAATATGCGTTTGTATCTTATTTTGATATTATTGCTTTTTGCGCACTTAGATTGATAGTTGATTGGGTTATATACATTGATTTTTATTTGTGGCGTTTGACCTTTTTTAGGCAAAACTATGGCCATATTTTCGCTTGCATATCGATCTTCATTATCCCTAATCTTTTAGCATTGTGTTTACATCGTTTTAAAATCGGATGTTATGACATTTACTTGCTTTTTCTCAAAATACTTTTATCCAAGTAAAGCGTCATCTATACATTTCGGTTATACTTGTTTAAACAAAAAGAGCTTATAGTATGTTGAAGTCAATTTTTTTGTCATCATCAAAAAGGGAGAGATTGTTGAACGTAGTTTCTTCTAATCGATTATTTTGATGATAACAATAATTGTAAAACATGATAAAAGCTCGTTTTGCGTACTAATCATTTATCAAGAGTGTTAAAGGGTTTAAATGATAGAATGCGTAATTACGAAGCCAATGGTTCAAGCGGAACGTCAATCGGAATTAAATCAAACAAGTTACAAGCTTTCGAAGTTGGTCGAGAAAACCGAAACATGCCCAGAATTAAAAACGATTGATGTATAAGCAAAAACGATCGATCATATTCAGTGCAAATTTCTTCCAGTGAGCACAACGTAAAAACGACCGATCGCCAAGAGGAAACGACCGATCGTTTTCAGTATAAATTCTTCCAGAGAACTCAGATCAAAAACGACCGATCGTTTTGCAGAAACGACCGATCGTTTCTGTAGATTTTCAAAATCCAGCTTTTAAGCTTTTCCTGAAAATTGGTGAACCACTGCCTGAACAGCATTCAAGTCTGCCAACAACCAGCAACGGTCTGATTTTAAATGAAGACCAACTTTGGCCTACAAATAGCTTCCAATCCCTTTGAAGAACATCATCCAAGCATACACAACTTATAAGCAATTCTTACAAAGCCATTCTTCAAGCTTATACTACTAAATCTCACTTGTATTCTTAAATATTCTCGAGAGTATTATTCTTGTAATTCTATAAACTTCGAGATACTATTTTTATTGAGTGATCAAATTTGTAAAAGAGTAATTTTATAAACTCATTTGTGAGCGAGTGAATTGGGTAGAGGCTTTTAAGCAAGTGTAGCGTAAAAGCTCTAGGTCATTTATTCGGGATACTCATATAGTGAGGGGGAGCGTAATCGGTTGATTAAGCTCGTTAAGGTGTAACCTTGAAACAAAGATTTTAGTGAAACACTCGGTAGTGAAAATACCGAGGAGAGGACGTAGGCGCGGTTTGCCGAACCTCTATAAATCTTGCGTTATTTCTTTCCCTTAACTCTTACTTTTCGTATTTATTTATCGCATACACTTATTGCTTGCCTAGATTTATCTAGTAATAATTAGTTAACGAAAGAGTTTTAGTTATAAATATCACTCATTAACCTAGTTAATAACCCATAGATTTCATTCCGCGAAAAACGTACAAAACCTTATTCACCCCCCCCCCCTCTAAGGTTTAGACTCCTACGGACCAACATTAAATATTGACACATGTGCATGTTAAAATGTCACATACATATGTTAATCTTAACAAACATACAAGTGTCACATTAGTGTATTTTTTTTACAACATTATCCATTGATTTATAATAAATAAATAATTTCGGATAAAAAAAATGTTATAGTAAATAAATAAATAAATGAGAATGTGTTATTTTTGCTTTATCGTATGATATAATATACGAGTTAGTCAACAAAATTGGCATGTCATCACTTAACAATGTTAACTTTTTTGTTAAATATAACAACAATGTTAACAACATTAACTTTAATAAACAATGTTGTAAAATAAAAATATGTTTATTAGCGAACAAATTTATCTACCAATAATAACGCTATTATGTTGGTCTTTCACTGTTCAATGGAAAGTGAAGTCAATGTGTCCTACGGTGGGTGGCATTGGGGAATAAATTTCAATTTGTAGAATTGTAATATATGTACACAAACATTGCATGAGAATATCAGGGGGAAGTTGCATTATTTCAGGCTTATGCTTTTTAGACCCTAACTGTTTTATTCCAATAGTCACACCTCTTTAACGAATGGTTGTATACCTTTTGGAAAAGTTACTATGGCACTATATATATAGCTTAATTTCCAGAGAAAACACACGTATAACAAAATAAAACTTTCAAAAACCAATTGCATTATTTCGACATATAATTTATATTAGAGAGAGAAAGTATGTACCGTCAAAGGTTCGTTCAAGCGGTTTGATTGCACACTCCTTCCGACCGCATTGTGAGACTGTTATATCCTGTTAGGACAACGCCCATAGATCCTCAGAGCGTGTGGGGGGCGAAACTGTTTTTATGGAGATATGATGATACCATAGACTCCGTCTGTCTTATAGGATTTTCATGTACAAATGATCAAACCATTTCGCCAATATATTCGGCCATTTTCGGTGTATGGTACACAACTATTTAATTAATTTAACGTAGTGATTATATGTTAATGACAGATATAACTAGTAACAATAATATTGCATGTTTATATTGTTAATACCAAATAAAACACCCGACATAAACAAATAGAACGAGGTCGTCAGAGCTCTGACGAACAACCATCGTCTCCGCCAACCCCCACTTACTTTCAAATCAAAACAAAGTGTGTTACCTACTCCGACCCACCACTTGTCCATGGGTTGGCGGCGTCGGTGGTGGTTCACGGAGCTCCGACAGGGTTGTCAGACCTCCCACGAGGTTGTCGGAGCTCCGACGAGGTTGCTAAGCTCTAGCGAAGTCCATACACAATTGTAAAATGCAAAAAAAATCTTGCAAAACACTCACACATCACATTAGCATAATTAAGGGAAGAGCAAGGAAGCAACTTTTATTTAAAAGGGAACAACTCCGTTGTTGGGAACAACATGGCATGATTTAAGCGAAGGGAACTAAAAATGATAGTGAGTAAATAAAGTAGTAAACATGTTTTTCTTCTTTTTTTAAAAACAATACAAAGATATATACATAGAGACATGCGTATAGATAGAGAGAGAAGACAGACTCCCATATGCTTGGACGAGGATGAGAGTAATGTCACACCCCCATTTTACCTCGCGCGATCTCCTCCCCCTTCATCTTCCTCGTCGGTTACTGGTGGAAAACCCCTCCTCGTGACGCAAAGTTTGGGCGAACTTTCCTCCGTTAATTATGTTCTTGGTTTTCCCTCCTATCCCCAGATACCACTTGCCCATGGTGGCGACAGTGGTGATCTACCAGAGATTCGGAAAAATACATACGCATTACAGAAAAATATATACACATTTCAGAAAAAGTGCATACAAGGAAAGTAAGTACACATCCAGAAAAATAGATACACAATCCAGAGTAGTGCATAAACAATCCAAAAAAGTGTGTATAATCCAGAATATTACATACACAATCCAGAAAAGTGCATACACATCAAAAAAAATGCATACACAATTTACAAAAGTACATACATAATACATAAAAGTGCATACACATCTAGAAAATTGCATACACCTATAGAAAATTGCATACAAAATCCAGACTAGTGCATACACAATCCAAAAGAGTGAAAAAACAATCCAAAAAAATGAATAAACATCTAGAAAAGTGCATTCACAATCTAGAAAAAATGCATAAACAATCTAGAAAAATGCATAGATGTCGAGAAAAGTACATACACGTCCAGAAAAGTGCATACACAATTGAGAAAAGTGCATACACAATCGAGAAAAATGCATATACAAACCAGAAAATTGCATATACAATCCATCAAATTGCAAAAAATGCCATGCACTCTACATGTTTTTCTACTAATATACATATATATAGTAATAATACTAATTAGATTCAACAATTGGTCCATGGTCAAACAAGTAGTACTATATTTGTCCAAATATGTATCTTTATGGGTCAAATTGTAAATAGTTAAAACTATTCCTGACAAAAATCGTTTCCACCAAAAACACTAGGGTAAAGTTGCAATGACTGAAAACGTATCTAGCCACTTTGATAAACGGTAAATTTAAGAGAAATACAAATACAATCCTTCTTTTTATTAAATTTACAATCAAGGTCCTCATCACTTTTTTTTTATCAGCTAGGGTTTAAAATGCACAAAGTTTAGTTCAAAGTGAATAATTCATCCGTCCCAAAATAACTATTCACTTTCATTATACTATACCTCAGATATATTTAATAAAATGGGTTAATACCCACATAGGTACATTCGAGTAACGATTAGTAACCTGAGATTTCACGAAAAACAATTTAGTACATGAACGTTAATAACTGACCTAATTTAGGCCAATTCCGTCCAAATTGACGACGTTATAGTGCATTCGCTCAAAAATGGCTATAATTCAGCTTATAGTTCATTTAATCTATTTAAAATGTATATAATTGTTGTAAGCCAAACTAGCTCAACGTAAACGTCGATGACGTAATCAATATAATATGTAGAGAAGGTAGGGAAAAGTGTGGAGAGTGAGGAACTCTTGTATGTATCATATCAATGTGTGTTGAAAGTGACTACAACTCCATATGCACAACCTCTTTATATAAGCTAGAGGTTGGGGGGTTGCAAGCTAATGAATACAAAGAGTTATAACATACGAAATGAGCAAATGTTCATAATAAATGACATGTAACTCCTATACTTAAATGGGCAATCTACTACATGAAATGAGTTACAACACTCCCCCTTGGATGTCCATCTTATACATTAGAGTTCTCCCGTCTTCATGTAGCGTGCAAAGTCAACTTCATTCGTAGATGGCAACACGTAAAACCTCAAATCCGGAAAAAACCATAAGGGAAAAAACCGGATCATATGACAAAATGGTGTTGCCGAATGGAGTAGACCGAAACAATATACAAGTGCATGAATGAACTTACTAGAACATTTGTGCCTCGTCAAAACCTTGCCAAGAAAACCCAGTGGAAAAAAAATTGGTCGAAGGACAAAAGAGTATACAACTGTCAGTAGTACTGGGGGAAATAACTATACACGGTGTGCCTGATTAAAAAATCTTGTTAGAGAAAATCTTGTGGGACAAAACTCTAATCAAATGACAAAATAGTGCACGATGGTTAGAAGTATACAACCAGATACTCCCCCCTGATTTTGGCAATTCTTAGTGAGAATGGGATTAGAAATGTGTCTCATTAAAAATCTTGTCAACGTCTTAAACTAAGGAAAAAAAGAGTACACAAGCATTCACCAGGATGCTCCCCCTCACTTGCACACGACAGGGTGCGAGAATTTCGACTATGTAGTAATATGCATTCATCAAGATACGAGGATTTATCTTGAACATAAAATATCTCAAGATGACTCAAATAGCCTACGAAAAACCTTAGCGAATGTGTGATTGATTGTGTCTCGTTAAAACCTGGCCAAGGTAAACCCATTGGGACAAACCCTTGGTCTAAGGACAAAAGAGTAGACTCACAAGTGTCAATCAACACGAGCATTCATCGAGATGCTCTCTTTCACTTGCATATGACCGAATGTAAGGATTTCTGCTAAGTAGTCATAGATAAGCATGCATTAGGATCCTCCCCCTAACTTGCACACAACTGAGTGCAATGATTTCGTATTTCTAGAAATAGTACAAATATTCGTCAGGATGCTTCATTTATACATGCACACATCTGGGTGCTGTAAAATCTAAACACGGAATAGAAACGAGCATTCGACATGATGCTTTTGTACTTCATATGTGAAGATTTTAGTTTGGGAAAATATGCTCAGTAGCATAATCTAATCATCTGTCTTTTGATCGATAATAGCAATTTGCCCTCAAATATAACACGTGCTTCTCTTAGATCATTAGATAGATACAAGTACTTCATATATGGCTAATAACAGCTTGAAGCCATATACACTATCTAGTCATCTCATATAGCACGAGTAGATTGAGTGATTCATTTGGAGTCTTACCAAGACTTCCAAGATATCGCCATATTCTTTACCCATAACCATGGTAGAAATATCCCTTATGCGGGTCAGATAAGTAACAGACATCGGTATAACCGAAAAAAGGTGGCGTTAAGTCGAGTACCAAAGGGGACAAGTACACTCGACAATGCAAATGGATAAGACAAGCCCTCATCCATGGTTACCTTAAGGTAATGGGAAAATGTCTTTTATGCTATTTCGGTGGCAGCGTGTTAGCGCGATACTGTGTTGAGCTAGACAATTGACAATAAACGAGATGTTTGTTCTAGCACATCAGACCAAGTACAATGATGCGCTTATTGTACTCAGATATGATTATCATGGTTCGATATCTCTTCATCGTCACTTCAGGGACGGAATGGGCTTATACCAATGTCTAGTGATCGAACAAGGAAATAAACTGATAAAGTAAGGGACCATTATAACGTCCATTACGAGGAAATAAACCATGTCGTAATCAATCTCAAGGTGTGAGAGAAGCCTTGCGCTATAAGGCGAGCAATGTACATTCTCATTATTCTCATCACGCTTCCTTACGAATACCCAAATAAACAAACTCGTTTAACATTCGGCGGCATTGGAGCAACAAGTCCGGACACTCTTTCGCTAAGGAACTCTACTTGGATTGTGAGTTTCCATAAGGTCAGTCTGTTCTTCATGGACTTCTGGCAATGATATGCGGTTTTGTGCCATCATTTACTCATATTAATCATCGTCACCGAATATATGAACAAGTAAGTAATGACGGTCTCGTTTCGCATCAATATCGTCTAAGATATCATAATCGACAGATATTTCGAGATTCTCAGGATGAGGAGGAATAACACATCTCGTAGTTCCTTTATGATCTCATGCGACAAACGAGTTTCAGTTCACCATTTCTGGGGCTGAACGATTTAAGAAACTTGTCAACTTTCTCGTTACTTGGGAAGAACTACAGACTGACGTCCGACGACAGCATCATTTGCTTGGCGGGTTCGACCAAAGCAACGTGTTTCGGCAAGAACACGATGTCCAACAGGAACGACTATCCTTGCAAGAAATTTGCAGCTGGTATATATATATGATCTCATGGCATTTCATAAATCGTCAAATGCGTCTGACATGTATTTAGACTTGGGGGAGTCTATGCACTTACTTATCATTTAGTACATTTTGGGGATCAATCAAAGAGTGAGAGAGTTATTTCCACGTTACTTCATGTTGTTCCTTTCAACGTTAACGCGCAAATCTCCCACTAACGATGGAGAGTACAGTCTTAGCAATGTCACTTTCGCATGTCATCCGATAAAGAGATTGCTTTCTAAGGTAACTTTATCAAATGATAGGTAGGGGATACATAATCGACGTATGTCCCCTTCAAAATCCATATTTTGAATGCTTTTATGGCTCGATCAAAATATTAATCAAGTACTCAAACACAGATTCATATGAGGCATCTGGCTCATAACCAGTTACCAACTGATAGGCATTTAGTGTTTTGATTGACTATAGACTTCAGACGGACCAATGTAACAAATATGAATTACATCATAACCACACACAGAAAAATAAATTTGGTGCGCAAAACCAAAACATGCGTGCAACAATTTGCAATCACTTACTCAAGGTTTCTGTGAGTCCATTTTGGGGTGAACAAAGTCAACTCCACGGTCATTTAAAAACTTCGAGTTTCAATGTAAACTCCACGGCATTATCAAGTCACTAGACTTTTCAAAATAATCCAGATTATGAGCCATCAACTTAATGATAAGGCTAAGAGTTTGGGAAGTGATGCATGTCTGTGGACAACATTAAACATGTGACCATATTATCGATTCATCAACCATAACCATAAATATTTAATGGTCCGTAGTATGGTTGGATAAGTCCACAAATATCTCCTTCAATTATTTCCAAGAATTCTACGAGATTATTTTGGTGATCTTTACACACACTTGTCTTTCAAACAAGGCATTAATGACATGTTGATTTCGGACTAATCACAAAATATCTTCTCAAAGAGGATACAAATGCGATGCGATTATAATTCAAGCATCGTCTTTTGACCCGGAAATATCTCATCCGGTCAATACCACAATGTCAAAATGTTCTTATGAATCAACGACAGGCAAATTGAATGATAATATAGACAATCATGCCTCAACATCTAATACCTATTATCAATTAATGACAGTCAAATGATAAGGTAACTTTAAAATGCTTTAAAAACGTGGTTAAACCACTTGAAAGATATCTCAACTACTCAAAAATACGCTTTTGGTCGTATTGAGTCGAGGGTGTGTAAAGAAATTTGAATTCTTTTTCTTGAGCTGTTTCGAGATATCACTGGTCTTCTCGAATATCTTATTGCTCAACAAGGTACGACATGACCTATATAAGTATAAGGCCTCATATTTGAGAAATCAATTTGATTTTACTAAATATTTCGATTTGGAACAACACGTCCAAAATCCTTGTCACTGAGGATTCTTTAGACAAGTAGTTGGTGAAATTATGTGGTACACCGTTACCCACTTTTTTCAGACAATCAACTACCCCACAAGTATTGCCTAAAGTTTCATAATTTAAAGTCGGTCACATTGACAAAGGAATTTTCTCAAAAATACTTTAAATTATTTCGAGAAATTTCACAAACAGGAAAACCATAATCCAAAAGTATGGTCCAAATGGAATGATCATAATCCAAATGGAAAGAACATAATCCAGATGAACTACACATCAGCTCAATTATTTATCAAAATATTAAAGAAATGTATCAAACTGCATCTAAGTCACAAAAACGGGGTCTCTAGAGTTTTCTTTCAGTTAGTTTTAACCACATTAACTTCGATTTTTCACCCTTATGATAGTTATCAACTATTTAAGAAGTAGTCATGCATGACATATGTCATTTATAGCAGAGAATTGGCTCATTGAGCATTGTCTCTTGATTTGAGACGACGGGCCCAATTGTTCCTTCAAATGACTGTTTTGGAGCCACATGTATTTGGATTGGATTAATATCCAAACCTCGTTTGGCTAGATGAGCGTCAGGCTCACAACAACTCATTTGTCATCGAGACGAATAACCTGGTATCTGTTCTCAATCTGAGAACATTGTCCACGAAGAGTGTTAGCATCAGGCAAATACATTGTCATTGACCCAATATGATGAATGATCACTCATCAAATGAGTCCATTTTCTCATGCAATAACAAATGGGTGATGCGATAAGGAACATTGTGAATTTATATTCACGATACTGCTTATGAAATAACTTTTCCAAGCTAGTAATTTTGGTGAAGGGTCACTCCAATTTGTCAATTTCAGACAATTGTTCACCATATGCGTGCTCATGTCTGACATGTGGCAGCAGAATAACATCATCGTTTTAGCTTTCATCTCATGAGTAACAACAAACTCGTGTTTTACTCATCAATGATGATATCCAAAAAATTTTGGGCATCACATGTTCACACATCAGGGTGACTAACATGTGGTGACGGAATAACATCATTTTCTAAACAATCATCTCGCAAGTATAATTTGCGATTTTCTTCATCGTAGAAACATACATCACTATGTAAATACACTCGGAATTTTTTTTATTTACTCAAACCCTTTCGGTAGCTCTACTTAACAACGACCAGGTAAGACGGTGAGGGTGGTGGGCATTCACTACACCGAACCGATCTCATTAGGATAGCAACTATCCGCCTATATATTTTCTAAACATCGTATCCAAATAGGTGAGGCTAGTTGGGGAAGATTCATAATTTTTTCAAGTTAAATGTGAATATATATGATTTCGCAAATTATCAGAGTAAACCGATATTTTAGTATGGTATTTACTGTAACCAATTACAATTAGCAGCGATAACAAATTAATGCAGTAATATAAATATTACAAAGGATTTACATTGTAACTTACATACATTACTATCCTTAAACATCGATTACTATTTACTAGTAGTAACGGAAGTCATGCATTATTTATAACCCCAAACATTTACTAGCCATTATTAGCATTTTAATATTACAGGTTCATATCCAATAAAAAGAGTTAACAGTTTGTAACTTAAGACATTAAATTACATTTTGGAATCAAACGGGTAATAAATACACATTTTACCGTTCATATCCAATCCGTGTCTACACATTTTATTTACATCCTTGTAGAAACTAATTAGTTCTATGTTCTACTGTCAAGCCATTCATAAGTAATAAATACTATCCATAAAGGCAATCAATAGCTTCTATTTCTTCTTTTGTAACACAACCGTTTCTACACCCAGTAGGAATTTTGACAAATTAATTATGTGTATACACGAGTTAAATAAGAACACACACACACACACACACACACACACACACACACACACACACACACACACACACACACACCACACACCCAAATGCAGTTATGTGGTTAGGGTGAGTTACAAGGATCAGGACTGTAATTTAAGCAGACTTGGCTCAGCTAGTGAGTTTTGTATTAACAGGATTGGTCCACAGTTTCTGGTTATTGACAAAGAACTCCTACGGGTTCTAAAATAGGAGAGATCTGGTCCAGCAGGATTATATAAACGAGTTTACATGCTATTGTAACATGAAGAGAGGGGCAGTGTATTCCTACAGTATTCATGTATTTACTTATTTATATGTCTTCACTATTGATTTCTATTAGCAATATAGTAGTAGTAATGAACATGCGGGTTAACCAACATGATACAATAACATATTAATCAAATCACTTTTAATTTTTATATACACATTAGCTATATAATTAGACGTTTCAGTTTGTGTTTTACCAAAATGAAACTCATGGTATTCTATTTCTTATAGCATGCCGGTCTATATTTTATTAAAAAAAATTGTGTAATGTACTCGTTATATGTTGGTGAATGTCGATATAATTATATTAAGCGAAAAGTTTCAAAAGTTTTATACTCAATCCCCAAGATTGATAACCCCGGTCTCTGAGTCTTTTGACCCAACCTCCAAGCGAAAATATGGTTCCAATTAGGGATAATAATTTCGTAGGTTTCAACCCGATCCGAGTACAAATTTGCACATTTACCCATTTGACCCGTTTTTAAATTTTATTTTTTTTTCTTTTAAAAAATAAATCTCATAAATGTCAAAAATTTCAAATAAAATTTGTTAGTTAGATTAAAAAATCATTTGATGTAGAACTATAATATAAAAATAATATAAAAGAGAGAGTTTAATATATATGACAGATAGCAGAGAGAGAGTCTTAAGTCGCACTTTTTTAAGTTGTATTTTTACCCATGTAAACCCGACCCGACCAGAATAGAATTGCACTTTTACCCGACCCGTGACGGGTCGGGTTGAAACCCGTAAAATTGTCATCTCTAGTTCCAATGCACCGAATAAATAGATATTTTTTTCAAGCATCGTACCGATAACGTGTTATAAGCCAAATTAGCTCAACGTAAACGTCGACATAAACAATATAATATATAGAAAAGGTAGGGAAAAGTGTAAGAGAGTGGGGAACTCATATATGTATCATATCAATGTGTGTTGATAGTGCCTACAACTCCATGTGCACAAACTCTTTATATAAACTATAGATTGGGATGTTACAAGCTAATGAATACAAAGAATTGTAACATACAAAAGAAGCAAATGATCATGGTGGAACGAACTTCTATACTTAAATGGGCAATTCACTACATAAAATGAGTTAAAGCATTCACAATAGTTAATACCAACTTTTTGTATGAGAATGGTCGAGGCTATTTGTGTAAATGCCACAACTAGGGGTGATATTTTTTACCGACTTATACCAACCGATCGTTTTTCGAGCCGAACCAATCAAGTTGGTACCAAAAGTTTGGTATATCGACATTATGGTATGGTAAAACCGAACCGATCTTTGAAAGTCGGTTCGATTTCGGTATTCGTTTAGTAAGTTCGGTATGATACTGATTCAAACCGAAATATTAAAATATACTATATAAATTAATAAAATAAAAAACTTATATACACTTAATTATTAACGTTGTTATAATATATTATTTTTTCTAATGAATACTTATAATATTTTTATTTATTTATAATTTTTACTAGAAATATTTAGTAATGTTTACTCTTTTATGCAAATAAACAATAAATGTAACAATAATATAAATAAATATATATTTTTAATCTACTATTTTTAAAAATTTATATAATATGTTTTTTTTTTCAAATCGCACCATTTTTCTATCATCACTTGTAAACTCTAAAGTTTGGTATAAAACCGAAACCGACCCAAATCAAACCAACCGAATAGTTCGGTATACCGAAAGTTCGGTATACCGAATTTTTTGGTTCAAAAATGGTATAAAAATTCTCAAAACAGAATAGTTTGATATGATATCGATATGTAATAAAAAAGTTAGGTAGGAAACCGATGTCACCCCTAACCCCAACAGTCAGTCCACACTATCCTTTGTGAAGTAATAAAATATAATTTTTTTTATTGCACATCTGTTACATTTTACATTGATTAGCCTTATTCAACCGAAACCCCACCAGTGAGCTCACATCTCTGTCACCTCCAAACCAAAGTCTCACCGGACCCGAAGTCTCCACCACCTCCCTCACCGGAGATCGAGATCGCCACCTTCTCCGACTAAATTCTCCTATAAAGCTAAAGATTGGCAAAGACGCATCTCCCTCTCTATATATAAGTAGAGATCGAATGGATAATCTAAACTCTGACGTCACCATGGTTCATGCCGGCGGCGAAGGATCCTTCTCCGACGTCGGACCTTCGTCGTCATAGAAGAAGCCGAAGCAGTTCGAGATCAAAAAGAGGAACGCTCTCTTATTTTATAGAGATGAAACTTTTTTGTGTTGTGAGAAGAAAGAGAAGAATTGATTGGTTTTGTTAAAAAGAAAATATTATTATTAAAATGACATATCTGTTGTGTGACATATTAGCTCACATATATATATGTCTAACCCTCTTATATAATAGAGGATAGGGTTACATATGCTAGAAAAGCCCAAATAGATCCAATAAAATAAGGTCTAAGATGGCCAATAATATCCTACAACAATATCGACATATCTGGACAGAAAATGAAGTCATGTCCTATTTTATACATGGACAGATTGTGTTAGGACAAATTGATGGACAACGTTTTTTGTATCAATTATATTAACCAGTAGATGTATGGGTGTTTAGACAAACTGCTGGGAATGCTCACAACAATAACTTTTTTTTAAAGTGCAAATAGTTCATTAGAAGGTGAATAAGGTTTAATTTAAAGTGCATATAAATTCACTATCTAAAAGAATTTAGTTTAAAGTGCATAGATTTCATTATGAAGTACTTAAAGTTTGTTTGTATGTTCTTTTACTTCACTTTACTGATAGTACCTTAATTAAGGGCTAAATGAATATTTTTCACCTATGATCCATTGACGTGCATCAGATTCAGTAAAAAGTGCGAATAGTTAGACACAATACACGTGTAATTCACTTTAATGTGTAAATTGGTTAAATTAGATTGAAGATTTTTTCGGGATCAAAACATAGTACTTACATGGTACAACCAAATAAATTTTTAAATATGAAATATTGAAAAAATCTCTAAAATTCCCATAGTTGAAACTTTAACTCTAATTTTAAATTAATTACACCAAAATACAAAAACGTCAACAATAACTATTTCCTTCAAAATCATAAAATCACCTGCCTCAACTAATTCCAAAAATACAAAACCTTAACCACTAGATAGCACTAGCCCATCTTTTCATAAAAGACCTCGTGGAAATATAAGTTTTAAAAAAAAAATACCTTGTGGGAATAAAGTTAAAAAGTGATACCTATTGGGTTTTTCCCAGCTAAAAATCATATTAGGATGCCTCAAGAGCATGACCAAAATAATGAAAATCAAATCATGCGGAATTACCAGATCTTATCAGCAAATGAAAAGCGCATAAGTGAAAGTACCCGCTAAAGTTTCAGTCTTTCGAAAACCGTTACATAACCAAATAATGCTTTTACAAGAGGGTAAGATGTTAACAAACCTGCTTACAATAACTAGGAAATATATTAGCTGACTAGTTCTGGAAACAAGTATCGGAAGGGGTAGTTGTATCAGAACATCCTTACTCAAAACAGTTCAAATACAAGGTAACAGGAGTATATCTAACATGTACTTACAAGTACATAGTGCATATACAAGAACCATTAGTTCTGGTCACATGGTTTACTAAAATCTCATTTTGTTACTTTACTGATTCTTCTAAAATTTAACTGAATCATCCATCAGCAAAAATGTATTTATTCTTAACGTTGAACTTAAACTGTATAGCCCTGTTCAATAGTATAACCAAAAGAAGTCAGCTAACTCTGCAGAGGTTTCTCAATAAGGGCAGAAGCCTGTACGTCAGCAGAATCCTCTCCTAACTAGTGGGAAAAAAAAATAGCTCTGTTATTACAAAATAAATGAACTATAACTTCGTTATACTGGCAGAATCATATAAAAATAAATTCTAAAATTAATGATTTGGCACATACCTTATTGAGATGGCCTCTCAATGCTGCATGTAACAAAGTCTTCATCTTTTGGCATTGATCAAACATGTAATTCTTACTGATATGTTCATCAAGTTGGACACATAATCGCCTAATTGTTGTGTATGGGAACCAGACTGCAGATGGGTTTTTTCGACGAACTACCTCATTTGGTCTCTGCAGAACGCCATTTGTTTCAGTACAAAAGTGAAAAATAATTTAAGGTCGCATATAGGATATGATCGCAGAAAGATCGAGATCCATAATTGGTTTTTGGAAAAAAAAAATCACAGGGAAGAAAAGACTATCGTTTTCTTTTTGCCTAGTGTTGTCATTTCTCCCATGGTCCCGATCACATTGTAGAAACGAGCATGGTGATTAAGAATTATGGTTAACACGCGAGTTGATTCTATAATGTAGTGCACAGCTTTAAAAATGATTAAAGTTTTTTTCTTCAGAAAGACAGCAGGTCCATAAACTTGGGGATATAAGGAGGAGACATAAGTAGGGATGGCAATTTTTTGGGTGGGTAAAAGTGCAACTTAATTTGGGTCGGGTCGGGTCAAATTGGGTAAAAGTGCAACTTTACAAAACTTAATACTCTCTCCTTTCTCTCTTTCTCCTAAAATAATGGTATGTAATACATATACATACATTTCGGTGGTTTCCTAAATAAATCTTCTATACATTAATTAATGATATTTATGGTAAATGTTAATGTGTTAATTAATGACTTTAGTGATACATTATCGTCATTATTTTTAAAAGAATTTACGGGAAACAAATCATCATATCAATCATATACGTTTATATTACATTTTTACATATATCAATGTTTTAATTGACGAAATTAATGAGCCCAAATTAATTCAATAAACATGGAAATGTCAAAAATAAGATTGCAAAATTTAAATCACTAAATTAATATGAAAGGGTATTTAATGCCACATTAGTATTTATATATTATCTTTCTAAATCAAATGATTTTTTACTTTACCATATGGGTTTTTAACAAATTCTCTTCCAAATTTTGACATTTATGAGGTTTATTTTTCTAAGGGAAAAAAAATGTTATTAAAAACGGGTCAAATGGGTCGGGTCGGGACAAATGGGTAAAAGTGCAACTTTGTACATGGGTCGGGTTTTGGATGACCCGACCCAATTGCCATCCCTTGACATAAGCAATGAACTCTTAAGTTACAGCCCTAAGAAGGAGACATAAAATAAATGACCATGAGAAAATGAACTGCTAAATCAGGTTAAGGAGAACGAATCTTTTACCATTAATGCATATGACTCAATATATTCGAGTAAAAGATTTGAGGCCGCAGGAAACCGCAGATAATCAGCGTATAGTCTGAACAAGGCTGCAGGGTTAGCTTCATCGCCTGTCATTCCCCCTCGGGTACCTTCTCTTCTAACACCCTGGCATATAACATTAGAATTAGAGCAAAGTCATTAATAAAACGTAATGAAAACAGATAAGAAATAACCGCTTTGCAATCTGCAAATTCATCATTGTAATTAGTTACACTAAGTCCGTCCCAAGAAAAAGGGGTAGGCAATATGAAACCAAATCGGAAATCACGCAACATAGCAAATGTGAATTTTTCTGCGCGACTCACTTTTATCTAAAGCTACCTAGTCATTTATTTGGCAAATCCATCTTTTCCTATCACCTACGTCCAAGTTTCTAATAGTCTACCCATAGCTTTCTTTCCATTTAGTACACTGATATTTTCATTCTTTCCAAGAAGTTAACTCTCTTATCTCCTTATTACATGTCAAAACCACCTTTATTTACTATCTTGCATTTGTTTCTTCGTGTGGTCACTTCTAACCAAGCACAAAGATACTCATTTATGATTTTATCTTTTCTTGGGTTTCCACACATCCATCTCAACATATGGATACACATATTTACTGTACTCATCTTCTGTTCATTTAAATTCTACATTGCTAACACTCACTCTCGTACAACAAAGTTGGTATAAGTCGGCCTTATAAAGCTTTTCTTTCAACTTTAAAAGGCATAAAATGGCATAACGTGGTAGCACGGTCTAGTGCGGAGGCAGAACTTCGAGGAATGGCTCTAGGTGTGTGTGAGCTGCTTCGATTGAAAATCATCTTAAATGACTTTAAGATTAAGTGTGATGTATCAATGAGACTTTATATAGATAAAGTCAGCAATAAGCATAGCACACAATCCGGTACAACACGATGTATCAATGAGACTTTATATTGATAAAGTCAGCAATAAGCATAGCACACAATCCGGTACAACACGACCGAACAAAACACATTTAGATCAATAAACATTTCATCAAGAAAAGATGGAAAGTGGGTTGATCTCTACACCTTGCGTGCCCACACATAAGCAACTTGCAGATGTGCTTACTCAGGGTCTGAGTACTTCAGTGTTTGAAAATCTATTTTCCAAGCTGGGAATGAAAAATACCTATTCACCAGCTTGGGGGATAGCGCGGAAAGCATGATCAACATTTTACATGTAAAATGATTTGATTAGAAAACAATAGTTGTTATTATTAGTTAAGAATGTTGTTAGTTGCAAATAGATGGTTGTAGAATTTAGTTAGTGAGTTAGCTATTAGTAAGGAAGCATTTATTGTAGCTTTGTATCAGCCTGTATATAAGGCTATGTACAGCTCTTGTGATATGGAAAAATAATACACATAAAATTCTCTCTATTTTAAATTGCTTACTCCTAATTTTCTAAATCAACAACTATTAATAAAATACCTAAGAGAAAGGGAAAAAAAGGATTGACATATATACATTAATAATGGAAACAGGTACCAAGGTGCAATAAGAGTAACCTTAAACATCTGAACCAGCCAAAGGGGTAACTCAATTTGAGGATCAGTAGAAAGCACAGTTTCTGCAACAATCACCGGTAAGCTGGGATGAAAGTCTTTGTATTTTTCCTGGAACACATTAGAAAAGAATAATGGTCAACCCACCATGACATACTAACAAAAACAAAAAAATGGAACACGAAGCAGTTTACTTAAAAAATAAACATGTACATACTTTTAACAAGGAGATTTTTTTATTTTATTTTTGAGAAATCTGTACATTGTCAAGCCAAATGAAAATGCAAGGGGCAGTTTGATTATCTTGGTGAACGTGACTGTTAAAAAATTAGTACAGAAAAAGGAGGAAACAACTTACAAGATACAGTTCAAGCTTTTCCCATTGCGTTTTGCCTTTACACTGTTGTTCCGGAGGACCCGCCTCAATTGAACCGTAAATAACTTCATTTCTTGATGATGTCATCAGAAGACCATGGGGTCTATGAGCATATCTGAAAGGTAATTATTACATTGAATCATTTATAAATAGACAACAGGGTGTAGATAATATAAATCAGACCAAAAACCCAGCAAAAGAAAAAGAATATTGGTCATTTTAAGCAGAAGGAAAACTTATACGGGCTGTACCCGTTGAACGAATGACCTTCCCTATCCGGACAGCAGTTCAGTGACATTGAAGTGAAGATTCTTTCGAGTTCCCTAAAAAATGACAATATATTAAGTTAATACCAGGAATCAGTGGAACTTTTGACGTAAAACCGAAAATAGAAAATTTCACCTCTTAAGCTCTGATCCTTTCCAAAACTTTATAACAACAGTAAACGCCATATCATATAAGTCTGCCTGGACCAACAAATTAACCAGATCGGAAGATGGTTTCTCATTACCTAGCAGGAAGCCAGAACCAAATAAAATGTAAGTGTAATGTGACTGGGTAAAAAGACCACAAAACAGAAGACTTGTTGGAAAAATGTAGTTCACTGCAGTGTCTGATGTTTTGACTGAAGAGACTTTTAATCATTTTAATTTTAAAAAAAGGGGGCTTTTCTTATAGGTGGGTCTAAGTAATGGGGAAAAATGCTTATCGACAGATGAAATTTCCTTTCACGACTGAAGTTGCTCTGATAATTGATAAAGATAATTCAGAATAAGATGATAGCATAATTATTGAAATCCATATGCCTGTACCTGAACACGTCAAGTAAACATTTGATAAAGAGAGCCCAAATTCAGCGGATGTTAGCACGTACTCATTTTCAAGTTTATCTATATCAACATAAGATTGAGATTGTTTGGCTGGTCCACTTCTATCTGAAGCTGCAAAAGTAAAAACCAATATCTTAGAACAACTATTAGTCATTAAAATTTCCAGTGGAGAAAACGAGAAAGAATGGTACATTTTGCAGTTATAACATTATCAAAGAATTTAAAGATATCATTGAAAATGAAACATTACACTGTTCATGCTCTGATAATCTAGTTTTTTTATTAAGATGATGTTCTTTTAGAAGCAACTTGTGTTCCGGTAGAGTATCAATCCATGCATAAGGTGGATGGACGAGATGCAAAGCATTAATTGCTGCAGAAAGCGAATCCAGCCTCTCTTGCAGAATGAGGGATCTGCCTTGTTGGTTTTTATAAGCAGCTGCAGTTTTCAATTGACATGAATATAAATAAATATAAGTTGCTGCCTTTCGCCAGTTGTGCCGGTGCATCTCAAACGCATACAACAATTTAAATGGGCTGGGCTTTGCTGTTACTTCAGCACGCGCTGACTAGAAAAAAAGGAAAATACAACATAATTAAAACATGTTCAGTAAGACGTTACATAAAAACCATCATTATTAAGTTGTTATATGTAAATGGACAGACCTTCGAAGCAAGTTCTTGAACAACCTTGTCTGCTAAACCAACGAAAGGCAGTAGGCCACTACAAAATATCTACAACAAATACGAAGAAGCATATGAAATGCCAAAATCAGAAAAATAAGAAAAGAACTGTTACATGCCGTGCATAAGCATGCAATTAAGATTTTATTTAGGCATATAAAATGTCAACCAGCCCGCAAAGGTCTGTCACTAGATAGCCTTGGAGCAGGTTTACTTCTTAAAAGTACGTGTAGCCATGATTTGTGCACAAGTGAATCAAATTTATTATGTTACATCTTACAACAATGAACAAAAAGTAGCTCATGCAAAGAGCTAAAATAAAAAGGAAACAAAAGACCATGACGAGAACTAGCAAAAATAGAATTTATTAAAGATAAGTTTATTCTAGTTGAGACAGTCAATTATGGACAAAGTTTCCCCCATGCCATCCTCTTGTGAACAAAAAAAACTTAAATACACAAGACATACAAAGCAAGCAATTTTAGACCAGTTTTTGGATGATGTAGTGCAGACACAAAGGAGCTTAAATAGTTCAGAAGAAAAAAAAAACACGTTGGTGTGAAATTGACCTTAACAGCACCATGCTCGTAAAGAACAATTATGAAACGCCTCAAACAAATATTCTTGCTTTCTTCATCGGGGTTTGAAATTATTGCACAATACGCATCAATGTAATTATTAAGATCCAGACTGAACTTGAATACATTTGCCCAGAGCCGTCCTCTAACTAAGATAACAGATCCTTGTTGATCATCTTCTGCATGGTTGTCATTTCTGGTACCAAGAGCTTCATCAACTTGCTCCAGGGCAGCAAAAGCAAATTGGCAAGCACCTTCAGTGTAGTTATATTGTTCAAACACCTGCATTGCCCACTGATAATATTGAAGCTTCCATGCATCAAGTGATAGAGAACTACCTGGAAATTTAGCCAATAGGAAAGCAATTAGAAGAACCAAAAAATACAAAAAGTAAATACGTCTCAAATCATGGTTCAATAGACAGTGTATTAGATTATACTTACTGAAAGCAAGATGGTGAAAGCCTGCTTCCTTGGAGAGACTACGCAAAGCCTGTGGAGCTCCTTTGACTGATGAGGCTCTAAAGAGCGAAAAACTTAGAAGAATCAGCAAATATTCACATAGTTCAAAGTACACACAGATTAACCAAAACCAAAACTATAGAGAATTTGCATTAAAGATGTTATAATTTACCCATCTGAACATTTAAAAAAAATGGAATGGTAGCCAAGGTATGATATTATTAACTCCCTAGGGAAACCGGATTCATAAGGTGATTAACAAATAAATGAAGTTCATATTAAAAGTAAAGTTTGATTAAATATAGCTTAATCAGCAAATTATGAGTACTCTCGATAAAATCGGCATGAAGATTTTCTTTTAGTAAGTCCAACTGCCAAGGCTTAATTCCATTCTCAAATGGAAGAATACATGAACAGATTTAAAATCTACAATCATAGGCCTTCGTGGTCAGTTCATATCTATAGAATCTTTTCCTACTTCCTTTACAGGACAATAAACTTCTTTGGATATACAGAATTTGTTTAACTGTGAATTGATTTTAAATCTTAAAAGATGCTATTGTTGAAAACAGTTTAAATTTTCCTGTGATATTACACTTTCATGGAATATACAATTTTTTCCAGTGGTAAGTTAATTTTAAATCTAAAAATATATCTTTTTTATTTTCATTCCGAAGATAAGTAAAATCTTGAGAAACATTTTATCTGAAACTTTTCTTTGGAGAGTATAATCTGTTTGAATAAAAAACATATTCAGTTTTATATTATAACAAAACTTTCAGTCAGGAGTATATTATAGTGGTTCCAAACCTAAGCTAACCCTGCGTTGTCATAACCTAATGTATACTATTTAAGTAAACGATAGATTGAATTCTACACACAAAATCAAGTTTTCAACTTTTTGCCTAGGAGTGTGTGGTCTTTATCCAATGTTTCCAGCTTATAAGGAGCAAGCTTCTTTATAGAAAAAGACGCTAGAGACGAAAAATTTGCGAGCTGAACAGTACTAATAGCCTAATATAGCAAGGTTAGAAAATAAATTGAAGGAGAACCAACCCTACTTAAAACCCCAAAATTATAAAATAAAATAAGAATATTTGAAATTCAATTTCTAATTTTTTAATACTCGTACTAGATTCCATACTGTGCTTTGCTAAGCCAGCCATTCTGCTGTTTTTTCAAGCGGCTTTTTCACCAAAAGCGGGTGCCAAACTGTAGGTAAATTATTCTTAATTGTTAATAACTCTAAAAAAGATGAAGAAATGGTTTATCAGAAATATTTACCTGAAGAAACAGCAAACAGCTTCAGCAACCTTTTCTTGTTTCTGTAAACTTTGTAATCTACGGTGTGCTTGAGCAAGGAGGCAACACCCAAGGATATGAAGAAGCGTGCCCCATTCACCTTCCTCACTCTGAATGCTTTCAGATGTTTTCTCTTTCCGCAAATGAGTATCCACTCTAGTTAGCAAATACTTGCAAAAACAAAAAAACAAAAAGGCTTCAACAAGATTTTTTGCATTATATAATTTAGCAAACATTATTGCAGCATCATTTCATTAAATTAAAGTAAAGAAATAAACCTCAACAGCATCATATTGACCATGTCTGAGAAGAATCAAAGCAAGCTCAGTGGAATGGTTGAAAAAACTAGAAGTTTCCTCCCCACTACTTCCCCAAATTATCCAGCTAGTGATATCACGCACCGAGTTAATAAAATTAGCAGGATCAGGAAGGTACTTGAAGGAAAGGGGGTCATCATCTTCATGTGATATTTGGATATTCAACAACAGTAAACAAGCCAATGTAAAGTCACATTTCCCAAGCTTCTCTTCACAGCATCTCTTCTGATAATTATTATCTGACATCAAACATAAAAATTTATCGATTATGATTATCTGCTTAACAGGCAATCATAATATTCATGTGGAATCTTAAATTGTTCGTAAAGATCAAGAAAAATATTAAATTGATTACCTTTATGTTTTAGTCCCTAAATCTTGGTATTCTTCTCATTTTTGTCTCTTTACTGATATATTAAGCAGCTTAAGTCCCTAAACTTTACAAAATGTGCATTTATCGTACCTAAACATGAAAATGTTAGTTTTCCCTATTTAATCATGGTATCTCTCCATACTTCATGTCTGTTTCCATCTTGAATTAATTAATGTTTAAGAAGAATTTAATACTCTTTACTTAATGAAGAGAAAAAACAGGTTGTGAAGTTTTCGAAACGAAAAACGCACAAATCAAAATGTTTAAGGACTACAACTGTGTAAGGCATAATTATAGGACAAAGGTGGGACAAAGAGAAAAGTTAAAGAACTAAAAATGAAATTAACCAACAAAAAATTCATAACAAATGGAAAGAATCAATTGTTTTTCCACAATAAAAGTGGGACAAAACAAAATTTTCAGGACTGAAAAAAATCAACTCACTTTTTTTCATAACAAATGGAAAACTCAATTGGTTTGCAACGTCACACACCAAGGTTAATATTCATCCTTCGGTTAATCCAGGAAAAAAGAAGGCTTAATCTAGCTAACATAACCGTTTGCCAACCTACCGATTTGTAGAGACGAAAGTTGAGAACTGAAATCAGCAATAACAGGAGATTCAGATGCTGTTGTCCCCAAGTAATGAATGATATGCCACTCGCTCATAACTTCTTGAATCATTGGAATCAACTCAAGTTGAATCTTGGAAATTTCTCTATGCAATAAATAAATCTGGAAAATAACCAAGTAACCAACATATAACACAAGTAACCAAAAGCAAGTTGCTCGCCAGTATTAATTGCTACACAAGCCTCTATTACAATGTAAAAAAGGCTTCTTAACCCACTGCAGTGCCAAGAGCGTGAGAGTGTAAAATAAGTTTGTCAAACTTCACAAAGCATCTAGTAGTGACAACCCATACGTGGAAGAAAACTGAACATGGAGACTCAGCCAGACCCCAAAAGCAGCCAGACAATAAGCTCAAAACATCAAAATATCTCCCTAAACGAGTGTTGCATAATTATGAGAACTAGTTATTTCTGGAAAGAAGAATTACATATTTGAGTTCAAATATATATTAAGCACTTCGATTACAAATGATAAAACCAGTAGTCTTATAACTATTTAGAAAGTTAACCATGATATTTTTAGCATACAAGTGTGCAAGTATAAAAGAAGATGATCAGTCACAAAAGCAGAAGATGAGCAACAGCGAAGGAACAAGGATCAAAAGCATAATTTGGTTATTGAATAAGCATGATTTGGTTATTTAAAAAGATTTAAAAAAAAATAGCATAATTTCATAATTTGGTTATTGAATAAGCATGAGCTATTGAGCTTATTATATAATCAAACAGAACGAAGATGGCATAAGCTGTGGAGCTTATTATAAAATCAAACAGAAAGAAGATGAAAAACAGACAACCAAAGGATAGATATATATCCAGTCCAGCACATAAAATACAATTATAATCAAATAAATAAAACTAACCTGCCCACTAATATTCACCAGATAGTTTAGAAAGAGAAGTATGTCCAATGCAGATTCAAACATTACTTTAGCAACTTGAGAAGTTGCCAAGACTACAGCAGAAGTGCTGCTACAGAAGCCAACTTCAGAACCTAATTCCTGAATAACTTTACGAGGTACAAGAAGATTCAAGTATCTTTCTATCACATCCAAAACTTTTCCCCATCCACCTACAGCTTTAGCAGGCAACTTATGAAGTGCTATAAACATCTCTGCTGAAAACTTTCTAAGATTTTTGTGGTCTAGAACTTCTTTCTCCCAAGCAATATCAGCTCCAAGTTCAGATATGCGACGGGTAGTGACATTTTGTCCACATTGTAAGGTCTTCAATAAGCGGGGAACAATTTCATCTGAAGACAGAGAAGGTGTGCTAATAACTGATTCATAAAATACAGACGATGCAGCTTTACCCAATTGCTGGCTAATGTTACTCACGCAACGGAGCACATCGGAAAGAATATCACAATCAAGGTTGTTACTGGAAAACTCCAAGCCGGACCTTGCAGTGTCTCCAACTTCATCAAGAGAACCTAAAGAAATTTATAATAAAAAACCAAGTAGGAGTTAGAAACCTTCACCAGAAAAGGATGAAGTTAAGGGCAGGAGGATCTTTCACACTCATACCATAGATGAGAAGCTCAATATCCTCCAAACTGCGGAAAAGGGATACCGAATTTTTCCTGATTAAACCAATAGTTCCCCGTGACGAATCAATCAGAAAACCAACAGGTGCATTAATTTCGCACCACATGTGAAAATAGCGTGCAATAAAATTCTTCCAACGGTAAAGAAATGAAACAGGAGTTGCAAAGACGCCCTAACAAAAAAAAAGTAAACCTGTTATAGAGTTTATGAAACAAATTTTCAACTTCAAAGCCACAAAAGAAGCAGCTTTTCAAAAAAAGTAGGTCAGATATTTTGGAAAATAATGATGGTAGCATTGAAACCTCATGCCCAACAATCGAAAGGATCTCCTTCTTCAGTCCATCGACAGTTAAACAACTGAACTCAGAATCAGTGAAATGCTTGTTATAATCTTGAAATGTTGCTCGAAGAACAGTATTGTGATGAACACCAGGAGTAAGTAGCCTGCGCAAGAAAATTGAAGACACCAACGGCGCAACCTGACCCTGCATTATCGTAGAAAATACGTTTGATGAGATCACGTCACTTGACAAAAGAATGAACTGATCGAAAACAGCACGGCTAGAGGGTTCTCCCTTCTGAGGAGGTTATTTACTTTACTTAAAAGCCCATACATTTCAAACTAAAAGGACATGTTAGGGGAAAAAGAGGAAGCACATTACAACGCCTAGGTTATTATAAACCAGAAAACACAGGGGGCAAGTAATAACCTCCTACATGATTCAAAGTCCTTAATTCTCAAAGAAGAAATACAACCACCAAGATCAGCGCCATACATCCTACATGGCATGTATTTTACTTGGTCAATTGACTCATTCCCGACTTATTAAGTGTGTTATTAGACACTCTACATGGCATCTCCAATGGTAATGGATTCTATTTTTGTTATCTCTACTCGAGTATAAGATTTCGGTGGTATATACTAAATTTTGAGTGATTTGAAACATTTGCACTAGATAATTGTACCTGAAAACCTCTAAACATTTGGCTAGATAGTAGTGTCTACGCATACTGATATTTAACTATACAATTTAAATCTAATGCCAAATCACTACTCATATTTCATAGACGACAGAAGATACAGCTAACGAGATCAAGATAGATAGATATCCCTGCGGGCTACATGTACTCAGTTAATAATCTGTATATTTCATGTCTGAAGCCGGTGCACATTCGTACATTTGTGCTTCTTAATCATATATATAGCATATTCTTTCTAAAAACAGGACCTAAACACTACTGAAAAAGTACTCTTAGAACCTTCACGGCCGATCCTACAGTCCGAGAGAGCCAAAGAAGATCATCAGAAGAATGTTCAGAACTTTGAAACAGCTGATCAGCAACAAGAGCTTCTTGCAAAGAATAGCACTGTGCCCCACCCCTGAACCAATTGGCAGCAATTAAACATAAACATCAAATACTGAAAATACATACTACAGAGCTTCTCTTCAATTGATAGATAAAAAATAAATATAAAATCTATGTGCATTAGACTTTCAACATATAAAAACTAGCTAACTAATCCGGATTGAATCCATCCGGACATTTAACTATCCGAGACACTGGTATAAAAAGAATTACTTCCTTCAGGTATTCTGGCACAAACGACAGTAATTCGACATCTAGTATTATAAAGCTTAGCTCACAATGGACCCTTACAAGCATATGAGAGACTATCTGAACATAAAATATGATTGGCATCAACTATAGATTAAGTAATAATTTATTTTCTGGAGAATAAATATAGAGTGGCCTAAAACAGATGGTAGCAACCCCTAAAATCAAAAGTGTGAAACTTAATAACCTGTTAAGTCGGTACAAGGTAAACCAAAAAATCACTTCTAAAACTTTTGACTACAAAAAACAGAAATTCAAAATATCATACCATTTCTGCTATCCGGGTAATACACTACTCTTGCTAACCTATTTGTTTAAAAGTGCAAACAAAATCTAATTCATTTCTTACCATGTTTAGAAGGAAGTAAGTACCCTTAAAATCAACTGCCGAACTTCCCCATACAACCATAACATAATTCTTTTTTCACAAAAAAGACATTTAAGGAAATATGTACGAATAAATCAAGAAACGGCATATTGCTCAACCTGCCATACTTTTAAGGGTGCATCAAGAACTTACGCATAATCACGTGTATCAGACAAACTGAGCATTGTCAATCCATCTTCTTTGAGAATCCAGATTTTGCTTGAAGTAAGTTTAACATCAATGAGTACTCCCTGGCATAAATTCATAAGCCAAAAATAATCACAGTAAGACATTACATTTCAAGAAGATTGAATCGATAAAGAAAGAGCTATTTAAAAAAAAGAAGGAATATGAATAAAAACCTCCTCCATAGGGAAATTTTGTGCAGAAGGATGCAGAACGCAAGTGGTCCGGTCGCCCAACACATAATTAAGGTTAAACACCAAAATGATCTCCGAGCCAACCTCCTTCACAGTTGGGAGAAAATATAAATCAGAACTAGTGCAAGTAGTTTCACACCAACTCACAAGAAAGTCAGCAACACTTCCATTTATTTTGAAAAACAATATGGCTAAGGCAGGCATGGCATTGGGGGTCTAGATTTTATGTTTTTGCCAGCCACCTAGACTAGGATTGGTCGATCTGGACTAGGCGTGAGCAGTTGGAACTAATTAGAGCTAATATAGTATAATTAAGAGCTAATCGGGGCTTATTGGGCCTAATGGGTAAAGTTGGGTAAAAAGTGGTATAAAATCCGAAAATGAAAGCATCAAGGATGGTAGCTTGAGGTGGATTATGATGTGTCAATGAGGAGTGAAATAACAAAGAATAGGGATGTCGATTTGTGTTTGGTGACTTCATATTGTCATTAAGGCACTAAAATGTTTCTAGTGGAATTTTGCTTATATATACTTATTTTATTTTTTAGAACATTTTGTTTTTGGATCTTTCATTCAATCATGGTGCATGACCACAGGTCCAGAAATTTTCAAGCTAAAGAGATTGAAAATCATGTTTACAATGTTATCAAACTGGATCCACGAAAGACGTAACAAAACCCCAGACGCCTTCCGCCGCTTTGCGACATTTCAAACCATGAGCATTGAAGGATCATATTCATAAACATCAACCAGCACCACCAAATCCTCTTTGAATCAAAGACCAAAACACATTTCAAAAATAGCAAAAATTATGTTGGTGAAATGAACACGGGACTAAGCAAAATGGCGTCACTTCGCAATGATCTCATTATAACACTTAGTGAATTACATAAGGATTCCGAAACCCCAATGTTGAAACATAAGCATTTCAGTATCTAAATATCAAAGGTCTCCCAGAGAGATATTTCGTGTTTTAGTAGTAATTACCAGGGAACTTCTACACAAGATCGCCAAGGGAATAGCATGCGTGTCATTATTAGCTTCCCCAACCCATAAGTTAATAACTGTAGCTTCTGCAAGAAAGCATGGTCAAAGAGACAATTAAGAATGATAAGTAAATACATACAAATATACATACACACCTATGAAACGCGGGTAGTTCAAAAATGCCAGCGTACCTGTAGTACCCAGTACTTTGGGTACACACCGGGTACTTACATATTTAACAATGATACAAATTAATTAGGATATATTATTGGGTATAGATTCAATAGGCTCATATATAACAATGAGATATCACGAGGTATCAATAAGACATTTTAAGAGTGTTTTGAGTTTTTTCTCCTATTATTCCCCTTCTATTTTATTATTAGGCTTTATAATAATACACTAACTATCCGCTGTACCCGTATCGTTAAAATTTCAAAATCAGCATACTCCCATACCAGCCATACATACCTACCTACATACATACCTACATACCAGCCATTACTGATTGTGTAGGAAATTAAGCATATATTTAGTACATGTTATAATTACTGTGCAAGCCTCCACAAATCTGACAAAATGATCCAATTCGGAAAGGTTAAATCTTAAGTGAGCTATCTTCCCTCCCCTCCAACTTTTATTCAACCATCAGTTTGGCCCTCCAACTTTATTTTCTGCTATTTTGGCCCAACAACTTTGTATATATTGTCAATATGCTTTTCCATCCAGGTATAGAGTAACAACATTAGTTGATGTGGCATCAAACTGATGACATGTAAAATTACTGATGGCGAGGAAAGTAAATAGAGCGGTGGAAGATTAGTAAAAGAGTAATGCATAAATATTTAAAATGTTTATCAATAATATGCTGTCTTTAATATTTCCATTACTTTTTCTCACTTTCCGTATCTTTATAAAAATTTATTGCGGTTATTTAAATTTACGTAAATTTGGAAATTTAAATTGTCGGCGTACTGTTAAAGATTGGCAGAAACATATACACAATCACTCGTAAATATATTTTATTTGGTTTTTCAAACCATTTTTTTCAATTTTTTCGATAGTTTTTCCACTTTAAATCTAAATTTAAACATCATTAACTATTTTACATGCCATTGTTTAGTCACCATGTCAGCTACGATGTTAGATTACTCAGATGGAGAACCATATTGAAGACATCAAAAGTTGAAGGGCTAAAATAGCAGAAGATAGAGTTAAGAGGGCAAAATTAGTAGCGAATAAAGTTGGTGGGCCAAAGTCAAAGTCGATGCAAAGTGGGGGACAGGAAGATAGATTACCCTTGAATCTTTCTTTCTTCTCTTTCTACGTATAGAGAGAGGGCAGTGACAAACACCCAGAAAAAATAACTTAGAATGCATTCTTGCTAATTGGAACTAATTGGAGCTAATATGGTATAATTAGAGCTAACTGGAACTATTTCTGTTATTTTTCTAAACTAGATGTGTAAATGATGATGACTCTTTTTGTTCAGTTTGGATTATTTAGAAGAAAAGAAACATCTACGTTTTTATGCAATAAATTTCATTCATCTTACACGGTTCAAACTTCAAATCCTCAATAAAAACAGAAATATTTACTAAAGGGTCTCGACAAAAACTGAAACATTTTGGATTGATTTAGAAAATAAATGTCATCTACATAATTATAATTTAAATTTCAACCATCCTTACACAGTTCAAATCCTTAAAAAAAACAAAAAGATATGCCATCTGAGCAGTAAATTTTCTCAAGAATCTGGACAAAAAGAACAATTAAATTAAAATAGATTGTAAATCCGACTCTAATATGAGGTCACTTTTATAAATATTGTTCAACTCTAGGAAGAAGAGACAAACAAAATACTAAATAGTAAGTGAACTACAGAACTTTCTCTCCTCTCTTTCTGTGAGAACCACACGCAGTATTGAGCATCATGGTTACCATACCATCATCGCCAAAAACTCCTAGAAGAAGTAAGAACCCCTAAAAAAGACTTGGGATAACCAGCCATCTCCTGGATTGTTTATGTAGTCTTCTTCACTTGGTTCTTTAAAATTATTTCTCCAAAAAGTCAACCAGGCAACTAGAGTATTATAATAACTACACCGTTATACTTGTTGGATTGAAGAGAAATGGAAATTATGGGATAGAAAAAATACAGATGGGAATGCTTTTGTACAACTCTACAGTTAAAGGTGTTTGTACGGCTGCCATTACAAAGATATCTACGCTCCCATTGGTTTATTAAGATAGTTTTAATAACTGAAAACACGTCTAAGATCCTATAGATAAAAAAATCATCATACACAGAACAGTAATGATGTAGATAATAGTGAAAAACATTAACTGTCAGAACTTAGGAAGATCAAGAAAGGCCCAATCAAGAATGATAGGCTAAACGAATAGCAGTTAAGCCATTTTGGCATATAAAGGTTGGGTTACAGCCGGATTCTCCTTTTAATGTACTCTGTTTATCTTTGAGACACTTTTAATATGATCGGATGCCAATTTTCCGATGGGTACTAATGGTTGGACAGTGCTATTTTGTATTCTTATTTGCGGAGGATAACCATGATTATTCCATATCACCATAAGGGGGTTAAAAAAGAAACACTTCCAAGGGACCCCTAATTGTAGGAAGACCTTGCCCTTAAACTATTTACCCTATATACAAACAAGTCGGTAGAGGTACTAGAGTTTACAAGTATCAACATAAAAAAAAAACATATGATAAGAATTACCTGGAGCACCAACAGGACTACTGAAAATTCTGGTACGACTTAAAAGATCCCAGACCCGTAGCGTGCCTTCTGAATGCAGAACAAAAAGGAAATTTCGTCCATTCACCTCTGAAATAACCAAATCTTGGACAGCGCCTGTTGACCTCCTGCATGCCATCAGCCATTTGCATGAGGAAACTACTCAGAAACTATGCAGAGAAAACTACACCATCATAATCAAATATTTGTAAGAACTGAACACCTGATATGGTCGAAGCTAAAAGTAATTAAAGAAAACAATCAAATATGAAGTCAATATTCGATATAGAACACACGTGCTAAGAAAGTAGTTTACAGATCATGAATTGATAGGGTCAAACTGATATTAAGTCATCTCAGAACTAGAAAAGCATCCTTTTAAAATGTCCAATTTGATTAGCATAAGAAACTTCATAGTGAATATGATTTTGAACCTTAATTAAGCATGTAAAGTCTAAGTTAAGCATGTTTCACTCATAAGCAAACAAAAGATCAAATAAGAATTGAGAATAGGTATGTCTAGCAAACAAAGTTTAAATGTATATAAAGTTTTAAGTAATTTCAGCCTCCTGGTCATACTTGTGCTAACACTATCATGCTCCACTTCCCAATGCTCCCCTAATTTGGTGCTCTTGCTTTCAGGATGCAAGATTCTTTTATCTTCTTTCTTTTTAGTCCCAATTACCTCTACTTAGCTGAATAGCTTTCAATAGTTTAGATCGGTTAACCAGACGGCAGTTCCCCCAGTCACTTAAGCAGTCCTAGGCGATGTAAGATGGGGATCTTTCGAATATTGATATTGAAATTAAAGTGTAGATTGAAAAAGATTTGAGTTCAATAGCATTTGAATAGGAAAAAAAATGAAGACTTCTTAAATTAATTTTCCATTTTTTATCACCATCCAACCCCGTCAATTTGAATCTGCAATGAAATGTTAAAGGGCAAACTACTCATTTCACAACAGCGGATTCCCAGAGAGACTATATATCCAAACAAGACAATTAATATGCATGCATAATCGGGTCCAGCAAATTCATTCTTCACAGCCCAAGATAAATTGATAATCCTAATGCCAGCAAACAAGGATTAAAATAAGAATTATAAAATATCAACAAGCCAGTGATGGGTGAAAATAGTGTGAAAACTTGAGGGTAACTACAATGCAGAAAGGAAGTGAAGACGGTATGTTGAAGTGGTCATCGTGACGGTGGTTCCTGGTAGAGTACATGGGTGTTAGATACAAACTTTAGAAGTGGGTAGGCCGCTGGTTGCAATTAAAGGGTGGGTGAAGGTGATTCAACGCCATTTGAGATATCGATGAAAGGGAAAGGAGAACAATGGAACGTCTAAGTGAACTGGTAAAGGTGGTAGACGGTAAAACTGCAGGTTTCTGAATGACAATTCATGGAGAAGCGGTAGGTCGGCAATAGTGGAAGCGACATCAGTTCAAATAAAGACAGCAAAAAGAATTAGTTACATCAACAATACCATTTTCCAAATTAGTTACATGTTAATTAAAAACCGTAAACAAGACTTCTATCACACTTTGTTTTACTTTGTAAATCCAGAGAGAACGCAACTAAGGAATCAGATCATCGTAGCTACATAGTTTTTTAAAACAATAAGATATTGGTAAGAAACTAGGCACCTTGACATTAAACCCCATAAACGACCAAATCCAGCATCATCTCGTAGATCATACACAAAACCTGCAATTCAAAAGGATGAAACATATATTAATAAAAAAGAAAAAAAAAAGAGGAAAACCCGCAAAACATTAATATAAAAGGAGAAAAGACCACACAGCATACATAACATGGTGTTAACAGAAGTAGCCAAAATCAGCTACAAGTACCGCTGAATAATGAATTATATTCACTTCCATGATTCACAGCAAAAGAAACTACATTGTGGAATCTCGGTATAGCATGATACTATCTTGAAAGAGGGCATAGAAGTGGTTTATATGAATAAGAAACACAAATCTAAAGAAACTGGTCCACCGACCAAAACGTCACAACCACATTCTTTTGGAAAGCTGAAATTAGTGAATCTACGCTCTAATTTTTTTTTACTCTCCTATTGATTGCAGAATGTTCTCACCAGGAGTACTAGGATCAAGTATGCCAGGTTGGAAGCAACTAACAGATCCGTCATTCCTTCCGATCGCAAGACACCCAGCAGTGGCTGTCACACGGGTCATTTCTCCATAATGAGGATTGCATTGAGCATTAAACTCTGTCATCTCGTTGAGTGGAAAAACTCCACAAGATGAATAACAAGAAATATTTTGTAATCTCAAAAGGTAACCAACTCCTGACGTGGTAACGGCGTAAAGCAAATACGAATTCTCAGATGCACAACTTGTCTGCAGAAAAAAAAGGGGGTCGTATTGTGTATTCAATAAAGAAGCTTGAGCAAAAAAAGATAATAGGGAAGGCGATAATAAGACAAGAGGGACCTCAACCTTGCAGATATGAGCGAAAGGAAGAAGTGTATTTGGAAAGATAAGCCGTAATCCAGACTTTGGGAAGTCTTTGTGGCCACAAAACTCCTGTATCTCGAGGGAATGTGGCTGGTCTTTGTTAATTCTCCTATAAAATAATGAAATACACCCAAATTACATCACGTGTAAAGGATGGAAAACCAAGTTCCGTTGACAAACCAAGTTCCGTTGACAAAAAAAAGTGAACCATGCAAGCACATAAGCAGCACCGAACTTGCTCAAATTAGAAGCATATTTAAGCACAGTGAAGATGTTGTGTAGCAAGAAGATTTGATGAATTTGGTTATCCTCTAGCAGTAACAAAGAGTCATCATGTACACAATAGGTTTAAGAAAGTCAACAAAAATAATTCCTAAATAATACTCCCACCGTCCCTTTATTGGGATGGTAAACTATTTTGGGTTGTACCAATTTATTGGGTCACCTACCTAAAAACAATGATTAGTCCCCTTAATATTTGTTACTCCTTGTAGTGCACCAATAAATTGGGACGGAGGGATTATATTAATTTCCAGCCAAAACATGCAGACCGGCTAAATTGGAGATTGATACAAACCTAATTACTCGCACACACAAAATCAACCTCAAATGTGACAACATGGTATAACACGCTAAGAAAGCATCAAACAAAATGAAAGGAAAAAAAAAAAGGAGAAAGAGAAATATATACAATAAGTAGCGTTAACATAACATCTGACTGTAGAAACATAATAAAGTTGTACAGAAGTTGAAAAAACAGTGAACCATACAAACATATAAGCAGCGCCGAACTTGCTCCGGAAAACAATTAGAAGCATTTAAGCATAGTGAAGATGGTGTGTAGCAAAAAGATTTAATGAATTTGATTATCCTCTAGCAGGAACAAAAAGAGTCATTAAAAACAACAGCAGCTAGTTTATATAAAAGATTTGTTGTTAGAAGAGAAACAAAAAGATTAATTAGTGAAAAACAAAAAGATTATGAATTAGAGTCATGATTTGTTGTATCCGGAACAAAAAGATTTAATGAATTTGATTATCCTCTAGCAGGAACAAAAAGAGTCATCATCACTTACACAGCTAGTTTAGAAAAACAACTGAAATAGTTCCTGAATAATAATATTAATTTCGAGCCAAAACACGCAGACCAGCTAAATTGGAAATTGAAACAAACCTAGTTACTACTCACACCCAAAAAATCAACCTCAAATGTGACAACATGGTATAATATGCACGCTAAGAGAGCATCAAACAAAATGAAAAAAAAAAACAGAGAGAAAGAGAAATATATAGAATAAGTTGAGTTGGCCGAACTTGCTCAACTAGAAGCATATTTAAGCATAGTGAAGATGTTGTGTAGCAAGAAGATTTGATGAATTTGGTTATCCTCTAGCAGTAACAAAGAGAGTAGTACACGGCGAGGTTAGAAAAACAACAAAATAAGTTGCTAATTTCCGTGACAGCCTAAACACGCAGACCAGCTAAAATTGGAGATTGACACCGACCTAGTTACTACTCACAACCCTAAAAATAACCTCAAATAACATCTGATTACAGAAGAAACGCAATAAAAGGTGTTGTACAAAAAAAGTGAACCATACAAACACATAAGCAGGTGCCTATGGACAACAATTAGAAGCATAGTGAAGATTTCACGATGAAGTTGGCAGGAACAAAGCGTGTACAGAGAGGGCTTAGGTTAGAAGGGAAAAAAAAAGTTCCTAAATAAATATATATATATATATATATATATATGTGGCACACCAGCGAAATTGGAGGAGATTGACACTAACCTAATTACTACTCACACCCCAAAAAAGAAACCTCAAATGTGACTAAAATGTCAAACAAAATGGAAAAAAGTAAAAGAGTACAGAGCTACGTTAGAATAACAAAACAAAAAAATTCCTAAACAATAGTGTATTAATTTCCGGCCAAAACACGCAGACCAGCTAAATTGGATATTGACACGTGCCTTAGTTACTACTCACACAAAAAATCAACCTCAAATGTGACAACATGGTAAATATCAACGCTAAGAATTTACAGTAGCGGAACTAGGATTTTAAGGTGGGTGGGGCTGAATACCATATTTATATTTATTTATTTTTTATAATCGTTAACTTTTCAGCAAATCTAGTTACTCGCACACAAAAAATCAACCTCAAATGTGAAAACATGGTATCATATCCATGCTAAGAAAGCATCAAACAAAATGAAAAGAAAAAAAAAAGTTTTTACAAGAAAAAACTCATTTACCATCAGTTTAATTTTTGAAAAATGTGGGTAAAGTGAGTGTGGCTAAATTTTAGCAACAGAAGAGCAATTAATTAATTATGTAAGTAAAATGTTGCTAAAATTAAGAGAGACTCGGTTTACCAATTGTTGGTAAATGAACTTATTATTGTAGTGAGAGAAATATATAAAATAAGTAAGAGTTGGGAAAGAGAGAGACCAAAGAAGATAGATGGGAAGCGGGTTCCGAAAGATAGAGAAAGAAGCAACATCCTTGTTTGTGGTGGTGGTGGTGGTGGTGGTGACGTCAGAAGAATATGACGAAGAGGGGACAATGACGTCATTCCACTTGACGGAGTCGCTGCCGGTGATCGGAACTTCCATCCCTACCAACCTACTTCTTCTTCTTCTACTTTCCATCACTTATCTGTGTATCGTTTTTTCACTACAAATAGAGAGAGAGAGAGGGAGAGATAGATAGATAGATAGATAGATAGATAGATAGAGAGGGTGTGAAGGTTTTGCCTTGTGTATTCAAATTATGTATTTCTAGGGCAAACAAACAGTATCTGAGACGACAGAGCAAAATAGTTGTACTTCTCGAGGGTTGGAATTTAATAAGGTTATCGTGAATAAGTTTTTAGTAAATACTCGTAAGTCCTAAATAAAAATAAGTGTGGAAATGAAAAATATAATAATTCAATATATCTATAGATTGTGGAAATGAAAAATATAATAATTCTATCATACAATTCTAATTATTAACTATCTAATTGACTTTTGAAAAAAAATACAACAATGTAAATTGTAACGGTTGTTTGTATTAGAAAAAATTTAGACATATATTTTAAAATTGCTAATTTAATAGTTAGTACCACTTTCAAAATATGTATTGCAAATTATCAACACTTCTCAATATATACGTAACTCTAACACATGTAAATAAACTCAACACATTTGGCCCAGTAAAATTTTGACAAAGACCATTGACCGATCCCGGCGTTGACTGTCGGGCTCCGGCATTGACCGTCCGATTCCGGCGTTGACCGGAAAATTTTAAAAAATTTAAAAAAACTCAAAAAAATAGAAAAAATAATAAAGATCTAGAAAAATTTTAAAAAAATGTAAAAAATAATAAAAATCCAAAAAAATTATAAAATTTTAAAAAAAAAAAAAAAATCCAAAATTATCTAAAATTGATTGTCGGCGTTGACCGGCAGATTCCAGCATTGACCGACGTTGACCAAAAACTCAAAAAAAAAAAAAAAAACCAGAACAAATTCTAAAATTGGAAAGTTTGGAAAAAAAAATCTAAAAAAATATTTTTTTACAAAAATCCAAAAAAATAAAAAAACATTTTTTTTGACAATCTAATACAATTTTTTTGACAATCTAATACAAGTTTTTGATAATCTAATACAAATTTTTATAATTTAATGCAATTTTTGTGACAATCTAATACAAAAAAAATTAACAATCTAATACAAATTTTTAACAATCTAATACAAAAATTTTGACAGTCTAATACAAATTTTTTGATAATTTTTTTAAAAATCATAATTGATTTAATAATCTAATAGAGAATTTTATTCAAAAAATTTGACAATCTAATATATAGTTTTTTTGATAATCTAATAGACAATCTAATACGATTTTTTTGACAATCTAGTACAATCTTTTTTGACAATCTAATATAATTTATTTGGCAATCTAATAGACAATCTTATGCAATTTTTTTATAATGTATATTTTTTTTGGCAATTTAATACAATTTTTTTTTACAATCTAATAATAATTGTTAACAATCTAATACAATATTTTTTGAAAATCTAATACAAATTTTTTTATAATATAATTCAATTTTTCGGCAATCTAATTCAAAAAATTTGATGATCTAATACGATTTTTTTTGAAAATCCATTATAATTTTTTCGAGAATCTATTACAATTTTCTTGACAATTTAATGCAAAATATTTGACAGTCTAATATAATTTTTTTGACAATTTAATACAATATTTTTGACAATCTAATACAATAAATTTGACAATCTAATACAAAATTTTTGACAATCTAATATATTGTTTTAATTTTTTTAGACCAGATTGTTCAAATCAGAAACTACATGGTATATAATGTAACTTTTAAAACTTTTTTCAGACTAAAATTGTTGATTTCTAGCTAAGATGTCATTTTGTAAAAACTCTAAGAATTTAGCAGCTAATTAGACTTTCACTCAATTTGCAATAATAGTCCCTCGTTAAAAATCCAAAAATCCCAGTAGGGTTTGGTTCTACCCCCGCCGCCGCCAAACTGGGCACGCCACCGCCGCCGATTATAGGGACCTACGACGACGAAGATGGGGTGGCAGGAGGGAGACGTCGATGAGAGGAGCGAGATAGCAGAACAGACGAATACATTTATATATGATATATAGGTACATGTATATATTCTTTTATAATAAACCAAACTCAAGTCAGTCTGTCCAATTTAGACAATTTTTTCCAAAAATACTTATATACATTTATTTAATTACAATAATATTATAGTCATAATAAAAATATAAAAATATAAAACTAATAAAACTATTTATGCATCATTAACAACCAAACATTATTTTAAATCTTAAACTATGTTTTTTTTTATTTACATATTTATATAACCATATCTATTTTCTATATTTTATTGTATTACGCACAGCACACGTAACGCGTGGGTTACGATTACTATTATATATATAACTATACACAATTATATATATATAAATAAATAAATGGTGGAGAGAAAGCGAGACGGAGATGGTGGTTCGACGATCGTCAGAGAAGAGAGAGGGAGCCCTTCGTCGCCAAGACGGTGGTTCGCCGGAGGGTGGTCTGATTGTTTGGGCGGAGCTATAGAACAATTTTAGAGAGAGAAATTGTTTTGTCTTAATGGAGTGAAATATAATTTGGACTCATTTTATATTTAACCTAAAGGATACAAAAAGCAAATTAAAATGTTTGAATATGATATCTTATACCGATAAACAAAGGGTATTAAAACCAAATAATTATCTTAAATGGGTACCGGTCTTCAATTAATTCCAAGTATAAATCATCGTTACAACTAATTATTAAATTTTAAATCTCCAACATAATTTAAAAAAAGGAAAGCTAAAACATGTTAAATCAACAAAATATTTTTGATTATTTTACCTTATGTTAGAACAAATTTTTTCAAATCTCATCTCTAATTTTGTAAAATATAATATTGAATATGTTGTTTAACTTCATATATCATTATCTAATATTATACAAATCTGTTCTTTAATAATTAATTTGTATATAAATGAAATCAACATAAAAGCATCTACAATAGTTTTGTTATCTCTATTGCTAACTAAAATAGTTAGATAACAATACATTTTTTTGTCTCCATTAGTTATGTTAAATCATGTGTTATCTTTATAAATGTTAAAAAAGTTGTTAAATATAATAATGGGTAAATTTTGGATTGGTCCATGAAAACACAAATATTTAAGGATTGGTCCATGAAACTGAAACTAATTAAGTATTGGTCCATTTGGTGACATCATTAAAAAAAAAATTGATGACGTCATCAAAAACAATTAAAAAATAAATTAAATAAAAAACAGTCTGAAAAATAAAAAATAAAACAGTCTGAAAAATAAAAAGTCTGAAAAACAGTCTGAAAAATAAACAGTCTGAAAAATAAAAAATAAACAGTCTGAAAAATAAAAAATAAAACAATTAAATAAAAAACAGTCTGAAAAATAAATTAATTAAAAAACAGTCTGAAAAAAAAACAGTCTGAAAAATAAATTAATTAAAAAACAGTCTGAAAAATAAAAAAAAAACAGTCTGAAAAATAAAAAAAAAACAGTCTGAAAATTAAAAAAAAAAACAGTCTGAAAAATTAAAAAAAAAAACAGTCTGACATATGTAGGATGGATATAGTTTATCATATGGAAAATTGCTAAAGCAGTAACAAAATTTCTCCACACAAAGCTCAGCGGAATTTCAGTTTGGTTTTCATCAATGGAAATAGTACTCTGACTAAATTCACCTCATAGGCTATTGAATCAAGTTGGAATCCTTATTGCGTTGTTTGGTTAAATTATTTGAAAGTTGGGTTTGGACTAGAAGTACTATAGGACCCATAAATATAAACTGTATATTTTAAGATAAAAAGATGTATGAAGATATATATATATATATATATATATATATATATATATATATATATATATATATATATATATTATGTGGGTATGTATGTGGGTATGTATGTAGAGAGAGAGATAGATTTGGACTGTTTTTTTTTTAGAGAGAGAATGATTAATGAGAAAATAGATTTGGGACAGCTTTTATATTGGACCAATCCTTAATTAGTTTCATAAATAATGGACCAATCCTTAAATGAATTTTATAGCCGGACCAATCCTTAAATACTTTTGTTTTCGTGGACCAATCCTTAATTTTCTCTATAATAATGTTGTTAATTGATAATGTGGCAAAATACCATTAATTAAAACGTGAAGTCTATTTCAACTGCTTCTATTTTAGTTCGTATATTAGTGGGGGTTTACAAAATGACTAATTAATGAGATTTTAATTAATAATTAATTTCAATTAAAATTAGATAACTTTGTTAAATTAATATACTAAGGTGAATGTTAAATTTAAGTTGCATATGTGTCATTTAACATGCAATTAAATGATGATGTGTTAAAGTTAATATTGTTAAAATTAACAATACTATTGTGGATGCTTAACAATATTATAATATGTATAGGTTTATTCAAATATGAGTGTACATATCGCGCGGTTTTATGTTTCGATTTTACGGTTCGGTTATGTGTTGCGGGTCGTTATGCGGTATAAAATTGAAAACCATCCATGTCTTAAGGCTACAACCAATTAGGTCGGGTTGGTTATACCCAAAAACAGTTATGTGATTGATCGGTTTTTACGGTTTTGGGTTTTTGTTATAGCAATCGTTCTTAATGTATTTTTACATGTGGCACGAGTATAAATCGTCAATATATTCCAATTTCATGCTCATAAAGCATTAAATCGCACTCTCATAGGCCATCCCTTCCCTTTTCGCTTTTATAGACCAACCCTTCCCCTTTCGCTTGTATCTCTATCCGGTTATTACCACTTTAACATGTCGTTTAATATATAAAAAAATAGTTATATTGTAAACCATATTATCTCAACATAATTTCGTAAAATGTGTGATGTAAACGTGAGAGAATGAATTAGGGCCGGGTAAAATTCCTAAAACCCAACTTGATCCTGCCTCCCAACCTGATCTCGACCCGAAATTTCCCCGACCCGACATCGTGGGGGTATACTCCCGATCTGATTGCTTTCGGGATCAGATTTTATTTTGTATAGAGTCGGATACCCGTCGGGTACTCAATTCTTAGATAAATTTAATATTAATATTTAGTTATTGTTGTAGGTCAGTTAGGTGTAAATCTTGAGTCATACTCAAGAATTAGGGTTTTCTACCATGGAAACACCCTAACATCTATTATATAAACAGGATTAGTGGGAATCTCTCCATGACACAATATCAATTAATAAAATCTCTCTCTTGTCTATCTTTATACTTCTGTTTCCATATATCTATATTTAGCTAACATGTTACACAACACGTTATCAACACTTTTGCTCGTGTAAATTGGAGTAAAATTCATGAGATTGTGGTATTTGTTCCAATACTAGGTTTATAAACATATGATCAAATTTTGAAGTGTTTTTTGTTCTACTGGTCAATTCACGATAAATTAGTATAATTAAGAATATTTTTATCGTGAATGGATACTAATTAGTCAATCACTGTCATATAATATTCTTATAACTGCGATGTGATATTTATGAATAATCTCATGTATATATAACATTGTAAATTTACGAAACCGTATATATTTACATTTAAGTTGGATAATTATGAATCTTCCCCAACTAGTCTCACTTATTTGGATACGATTTATAGGAAAGATATAAGCGGATAGTTCATATCCCAATGAGATCGATTTTTAAGCAGCATTCGTGTCTTCCACCCTCGCCGTCTTACCTGATCGTGTTCAAGTAGAACTACCGAAAGAGATTGAGTAAATAATAAATTCCCCGATTGTGTTTATGTAGAAGTTTTTTCGCCGATTAGCGTCTCAATATCGACCTGTCGATTTTGATCAATGAGAACTAATTCACTGCAAAACTAATGTTTTCAAAACTGTCGTTTCGAAACAATTTTTGTGTTTATGCAAACCATACACATATAAACCTGTCGTTTTATATGTTAACTAATCCAGAACTTCCAACATTTGTTGTATGCCATGATGAGGACAATCGCCAAGTTGGTATTACTTGCAATATGTTTAGGCGAGATTTTATTCCTCCGCCACATGTTAGATGTCTAAACATGTGATGCCCAAATTTTTTGGATGCCATATTTTATCAGTAAAACACGAGTTTGGTGTTCCTCACGAGATGAAGGCTAATGCGTTGATTTTATTCCGCTGACACATTTGAGACGTGATGACGTCTATGGTGAACAAATGTCTGAAATTGACATATTGAAGCGATCCGTCATAAAAAATACTAGCCTGAGAAACGTATTCCATAAGCAGTATTGTGAATTTAAATTCAGCATGTTCCTTCATCACCCATTGGTTATTGGATGAGTGATTACTCGTCCTATTGGGTTTATGGCACTGTTGTTTATGCCTGATAGTAATTCTCTTCGTGGAACTCATCCTCGAATCGGGAACTGAGACAAATGCTATTCGTCTCGAACTCATCCTCTAAACGGCTACTGGTGTTGTAATTTCTTTTCCCTTTACTCATATAATTTTATTTCATAGTTTAAGACTGTGTAATTCGTTGCAGCTTTATTGTATAATTTGTACTTTGTTAAGTTTATTAGTAGTAAAACAATGAAATTTGGGTTTTCATCACTTAATTAATATTTTCATCTAATTTACTTACTGCGTTGTGTATCAGTGTATGACTAACAGTTTTTAGCATCAATTTTTGCTTATTTTCATAATGAATGTTTACAAATACATGGCCACTTTAAGTACCATAACTAAATCAGTTGAGTTGATGTAGCTTATGTTTAGAACTTAAATTAGTTTTGTGTAGAAACTAAACTTGTAGCAACTGTTTCAGATCAGCTTTCCCAAAGCAAGCGTTGGTGTCGATTAAGTAAAACTACCCTCTTCTTTTAATTTAGTTTTAGGACTAAAGCGTGTTATAAAATCTGTAACTTTATTCCCGAATAAGTTTTTATAATGAATTAGCTTAAAATTGATACTAGTTAACAAATATACTGCTACTTTATTGTTTTCCATTGAGTTACACTTATCCAAGTATTTTAGTTGTTAAACAAATTAGTTACAGTTATGGAGGTAATTCTCGTGTCGATAGCGTTATTTTGTAAGGCAAACATGCCATGTAATTTTGTAATCTGAACGTAGTCCTTTCGTAATGTGACCATTGTCATAGTCGCGGCTAGTAACAGTTTCGGATTTTACTCCCGCTTGTCTAAATAGGTATCGTTATAATAAGTTGTTAGTCCTTGTTTGAGTATTCACTTATTTCCTCACACATAAGTATACTAGTAAGTTGGTGAAATTTAGTATTGTGGTTTGTAGGTCGACAAAATAGTTGCTGCTAGCATGAAGTTGAATATTTTTATGTTACAAACTTGAATTCTAGTACTTTTATAACAATGTCGTTACTACTTTTGCCCAGGTTTGTATTTTGATTATAGATTTTAGTTATAAAATTTAGTTTAAAATAGGTTCTGCTACAGCGTGTTAGTTATTCTTGTTGGGTAATTTATTTCTTTCTCTCATGGTTATCATAAGGTTCTACTGGGGTTGTTTGAACTTGCTAATTAAGTAGTTGCTGTTCTGAATCTTAAGCTTGTTGAACCATAAACACTGTTTAGCTAATTGTTTTTGTTCTACATCTGTTTTTTTTCTGCAACTACTAGTTTTAAAACCAGTTACTTATTACTTTGCATAATCCAACAAACTTTGTCTTAAAAACAACATAATTCTGTAGCTTAGTGAGTTCAAACTTCGGTTACCGTATTCAGTAGTTACTTTAATTTTCCGAACTTATTAGTTAAATAATTAGTTCCCATCTTACTCGTAGTTAGTATAATCACTTTCTCGCACTCTCTTCCCACTTTATAAATTCAAATCCAAAACAAGTTATCTATTTTTCGCATCCTTAAAACCAAAAATAAAATACAAAAATAATTGAAAACCCCAAAAATCCTATTTTCCCGGATAAGTCTTGAGATTAAAGTTGCTTAGCAGCTCCATGTGGATCGACTCCGGTCTTACCGGGACATTATTACTACACCGCACCCTTATGCGCTTGCAAGACATTAACTGCACAGTTTTTGAGCGGTTTTTAATTCGTTCTGCCCCAGAAAAGGTGAAATAAAACTCATATGTCGCACGAGATTATAAATGATCAATGAGATGTGTGATTTCCTCATCCTAAAAATCTCGAAGTATTTGTCGATCATGCTAGCTTAAGACGATATTGATGCGAAACGAGACTGTCGTCGATTAGTTGTTCATATATTCGGTGATTACTGATAATATGAGCAAATTATGACAAAAAATAATGTACCGTTACATGAAGTCAACGAAGATCAGACTGAGAAAATGTCTAAACATGTTCGTTTATTTGGATATTCGTAAGGAAGCGTTATGAGAATAATGAGACTATATTAGTGCTCACATAGTAGCAAAAGGTTTCTCACACACTTTGTAATTGATTACGAGATGATTTATTTTCTCGTAATGGACGTTATAACGGTCCACTACTTTACCAATTTAGTAGTTTCCGAAAAACTAAGTATGCAGCCATAAATGTGGTCATATTTATCTCTATGGGGATTTAGACAAAAAGATGTAAATGAAGGGAAGGTTTTAAAAGTCGCTAGGCGGACGAAAAGTGTGAGGTGGGGCTTGGGGGCCTGGAGACCTAGGCGGGGATTAAGCGGGGCCTAGACGGAAAAATCATATTTATATATTTTTATTTGTTTTCTCATATTTTTTATGAAATTAACATATTGCAAATGTTGATAAACGAGTAAATTGACCATTTAAATCTTATTTGCTCATAGATATCCAATCATATTTCAATAGAAGCTTACATAATGACATACGAATATCAGACAGAGACAAAGATACGCATAGATATGCTCTTGAATACAAAATTAGGATGCTACTCTATAACAAAGTTATCAAAACACATTAACCTAAGTTGACTAATCTCAGTATCATCGGATTCTTCGTATTGGATCTCATCGTCATCTTCCCTCACATCGTCGCCACTCTCCTGTTCAGATACAAAATCATCTCCATCAAGCTCTCTCGGTCCTCATTGATTCCTTGTTGACCTTCGAGGTGCTACATCCTCATCAACACCTAATAAATCTGTAATTATATTTAAAGGAGCGGTCGTCACTACATCAATTTCTTCATCATCTACCAACAATTCTTGCGCCATAGTTGCGTTGCATCTTCACCATACAAGAATTTAAGTTTCTTTCCCATGCTTCTTCTTTTCTTGTTTTTGTTGGTGATTTTAGCATTGAATTGAACATAAACCATAATGTTCAATCTCAATACGGCTAAACGGTTTCTTTTCTTCGTGTGAATCTGAAAAAACAACAACAAATGACTCATTCCATTACATTTACATTCAAGTTTAATAAAGAACAAGATATAAAAAAACTGATGAAGCCAAAAGTTTAAAGAAACACTTACTCCTTCGCACCCGGATGAGCTACTAGTTAAAGCAAGGATTATTTTTGCTATTTTCCTCAAATTAGGAGCTCCACTACCATACGAAGACCACCATCCAACTAGGCAATATCAAATAAAAAAACCTTTTTAGCTACTGTCATAACTTAGCTTCAAACAAAATAATTTAGTTTGTTGTATAATGCTCTGACTATACCTTACTAATGCTATTGAATTAAAAATCAAATCACTCAAGCTACTGAAGATAACTTGGAAATGCTAGTATGCTATTGACTTGGAAATCAAATTACTAATGCTAGTATGCCACTGAAAAAAAGCTAAGGTATAGATATATTGCAAGTTTAAACTTCAAATATGCATGGATCATAACTGTCACTATTAATCTCACATCCTTTATTAGCCATTGCTTTCTTAAACACATCTCTTTGATCTTTGTAGGCCAACAGCTCGTCATTACAAATAGTATTGTGCAATACTAAATCATCAGGGAAAATTCATTCAACGCAATCCAATATGGTCTCTGTTATTCTCGTCTCTTCACCAATGTTTTGATCCTTGAAATAATAAAAAGGATTCTATAGATAAGCTATTATCCTTGACGGCCTCTTTGATTACTCGCTTTGCTGTCTTTAACTCTCCAAGTAAGAACCCCATCGACGGCCTTCTATCCCCATCTACAATGCGAAGAAGCTCAACCAAAGGACCAAAAACATTTGGACAAAGTGTAACCGAATTCCAGAAACTAAGGCTAAGGACGGGTACCCTCGATGTTTTTCCCTTGTTACATTTTGATAAATTGGAAGCTCCCCATTCGTCATTAATTAACATACACCGAAGTTGCTCTTTCTTTTCTAACAACGATTGCAAAGTGAGAAATGCAGTGGCAAATCTTGGTGCTCCAGACCTTATTATATCACTTTTCTTCGTATTTTTTCTCATCAAATGCAATGTCGAATGATGGGCATATATAAAAACAACCAAAGCTCTTGCCCGACTAATAGTTTCACTAAAAAATTTCAAGCCTCCGATTCCTTCAAGCATAAGATCAATTGTGTGAGCCGCACACGAAGTCCAAAAAATATTAGGCGTTGATATCTTCAACAATTTCGCCGCTGCCATGTTGTTAGAAGCATTGTCCGTCACGACTTGAACTACTTTTTCTTCACCTAATTCTCCAATATGCTTCACGACTTAGTTATGAATATATTCCCCAGTGTGAGAGTTTCCCGAAGCCTCAATCGAAGATACAAAAGTTGTTCCTTCCTTGCAATTAACACAAATACTTCTCCTCTTTTGGTCACTCCAAGCATCAGTTAATATTTAATAGCCATAGATTTCCCACTCTTTTTCATGTTTCTGTAAAGAGTTTTTTGTATTCTCTACCTCTTGCTTTAAAAGGGGTCCCGCAAGTAGATATTGACTCGGAGGACGATAACCCGGACCATATTGTCCAATAGCTTCCATTAATTCGATAAATTCGTCGTTCTGAATAGCATTAAAAGCAACGCCGCTCACGTAAACCCAACGTGCATTAATGGAAGCTACACGATGCCATTTCGCTTTGTCAAAAACATCTTTGATATTTGGTTGCTTCGTATTGTTTTGCAATTGACTGCTTATATCTATAGGCGATGTAAAATGATCCATTGGCCCAACATTCTTCCTTTTACCCAAATTATTTCCCAACATTACAAAACCATCATCATCAAGATCAATATTAACTCCCTGCCTAATCTCCATTTCAGTCGCTTTCTTGCAATTCTTTTTTCCTTGGCTTGCTAGAATTGCTTCTTTGCATATTAGTATATCTTCCAGGAAAGAGTTTGGATAAGGGGTAACATTTCCGGGAATATGTGCAATGTGTTGTTTTATTCTATAAACGCGTCCACTAAAAGGTTTATGACACTTACGACATTAAACTTTGTCTGCATTATTTTTAAACCATTTGAACCCGTATTTCCATCCGATATCTTGACCTTCTCTATAATTTCCATCGCCGGCATCGATTCCTCCTTTGTCGGTCTCCATCAAATAAACAAGCTACTGGAAAATAGATAAATTATCATAAAAAAAAGGGCTGAGTGCACATTTTCAAACACTGCTGACTACGCAAATACTAAGTTACTTAAGCCACTCCCACTGCTAATAAAGAATGAAAATGCACTCATCAATAAAAAAAACTAAATACTGAATCAGTGCTAGTCTACCATTGCTATTAAATTTATTAATCTACTTCATTGAAAAATGAAAACCCTTAAATAAAAAATTGCCACAGTCACAGAAGGCATTAATTATAATATCTCTTTCAAACTTAAAATAATATATCACCTACTCGTTTCAAATAATAAAAAAAAATACCACAGTCACACAAAGCAACTAATCTAATTATATGCGTTCTGAGTTCAAATAATATAGATTAGATGATTAGATGTAGACATAGAGTGAGAGAAGGTGAGAACGAGACAAAAAAACACTGTATATTGGAGACATATAGGAAAAGGGAGTCAAAGAGGAGGTACCTGTATATGTATATTGATAGGCACAGAGAGTCAATGAAACTTGTAACTTTAAGAGAGATGGAGAGTCGTGATGCTGAGAACAGTGGCATCACTTCTGTTATTTCACAGATTTGCATTTATATATAAATTAATAAAATAACATACTAGCTAAGTAATAGCGAACCTGTCCACGCGATGCGTTGGTCTGACGATAAACATGACAACCATAAAATTGAAATCACATAAATTAATAACAATAACATTATTGGGAAAAAAAAGAAAGTTTTCATACATGGAATAGTAAAAAAAATTGGAGAGACAGGGAGAGAGAAACCTAAAATAGACAAATGAATTTGTTTCAAGGCTTCATAAGGGTGTTGACATAAAATAATAGTATAGATAATTGGATAAATTATTTAGTACTGCAATAATTTATCCAAACCATCTTATAACCACACATTTAATATATTTTATTATGTAACACTGTGGGACCACTTAATGTGTGGTTATAAGTTGGGTTGAAAGAGTTCTCTTAGAGGACCAAATAATTTCTTGTATAATTGTGATAGAGAAATTTATAAAAAAACTGATAATTTATATAAAACAAAACGTTTCATTATAAGTTGTAAAAGTGTACTTTTTATTTTAAATACGAGAAAACTTGTAAGTTATTTAATGTGCTTGGTCTATTAAATTAATTTGGGTTAAAAAAATTGATAGAAATATATTCAAATATAATAATATTTAGTTATGATAATAAATTTGATAGGAAAGCTGAAAAATGTATAAAGTTAAACTGTTACCCTAAAAATATAAAAGTGGTGCTAATTACCTTAAATATGAGAAAAACGGTAAGGAAACTGGTGTGTTTGCGCCTTTTTCTGCATTAAAAGTTATTTTGAAGAAAATAATTAAACTAGGTTGACCCTGTTGACCAGATTGACTCGCGTTGACTAAATTTCTAAATACCTGGATTAAATCGGGTCAGCAATTGAGCGCATGACGATTAATCGACACCTAGTTGGGCGCATGAGGCGCTTTTTAAAACACTTGATGAATGTCCATGTGTGACTTCATGTGATTCAATCAAGTAGTTCCTGACCACGGAACATGTTCTCAATTAACTGAGACATTCACTATATAAGTTATAAGATCCGAGCGGAGGTGATATCCCGCTTAAGTTAGTACTTGATCGGCTTGAGATACGTAGAGACATGTTTTATGCCCTTGCGTGTTTTATTAAGCAATCCACTTTTGGATTTGCCTTCGAGATAAAAGATCTTGGGAAGAAACGGTAGTGACTCGGCCTGAATATCGATTCCTGTAATGATTGTATCTAAGTCCATGATTCAGACTACACCCAGAAGGTGTTATGACGCTTTAATCATCATGACGCTAATCGTCAGATTCTCCCAGATCGTTCGATTACTAGCTATTGATATAGGATGAACACGTGATTAGTATTCAGAATATATGATAACAAATAGTGTAACGGCTCTTGTTATAAATTATGTTTAGATGAACACTATGTTAGTAGGATGTGAAAATGATGAAGATCAGAGTAAAAGTAATTACTAATAATTGTTTAACGTAATTTTCCATATCAAGTTTTTTACCGAAGTTAATCTAGGTAGTTCTCTGTGGAACGAACCCGTACTACCGAGATATATATTACAACTACACTCGTACTCTTGCGAGGCATTTATGTGCGTTAAAAATAACACACTTAAAGGGCAGTCAATATTTTGGCGCCGCTGCCGGGGAATTAACTTTTAGGTTGATAACGGTTCCAAAAAGAACTCGGAAAAAATTAGTCAAAAGTATTGGCTATTGTCAATTAAGAGAATTTGGCTCATTGCAGACCTGACCGGTCAGGTTGACCGGTTAAGGCTTATTTGGCTGACTTATTTAGTTAAGTCAATCGGGAGCTCAATTTATAGTATTTATTTAGGCTTACAGATAATAGTTTTAGTATAATATTAGTACTCCGTAGTATTAAGTACCAATCCTTGAATTATCAATGGAGTTGGGCCACGCAATCCCAAATGAAACAACTATAGAGCAGAGACTTAATCCTAACGTCCCAGTCGGATTGTCATGCATTTTGTTTGACTCTTGTCAAGACAAAGTTATTCCTCATGACCTGCACCTAATAAACAATTTTCCAAAATTTCCTGGTCAAACTAATGAGGATCCATATTCTCACTTAGAGGATTTTTCCGATATGTGTTGATTGCAATACAATGGAAAAATCCCTCCTGACCAAATCCAGCTCAAAATGTTTCGCTTCTCTTTGAAAAATCTTGCTCTAGAATGGCATAAAAACCTTCATAGAAACTCAACTCGATCGTGGGCAACCATGGTAGAATGTTGTCTTAAGCACTACTACCCACCGATTCGTTTAGCTGAAGCGAGAAACATAATTCAAAGTTCATTCCTGCATTATTCGAAGCCTATCATGAATCTTGGTATCGTTTCAACAAGCTCCTTATGGAATGTCCAGCACATGGATTTTCTTTAGGCATGATGATTCGAATTTTCTACACCTCGCTCCGACCTGAGTGGAAACAGATTATCGGAACTATCACTCAGGGACGGCTTTTGTCACTAAGTCATGTGGATGGGATACAAAAGCTAGGAATGATTGCTCAGATGACCCCAAGATGATAGATGCCAAAAGAACCAGAGTTACCCCAAAAGGTACAACTCTGTGAGCCAGTTCATCAGGTCGTTCATATCGAACCACCAATAATTGAACAATCTATTGCTCAACCATACATTATTCTGGTTAAGACTCAATCGGACCAGTTAGAGTTAAGACTACACTACAAGCCTCAAGAAATTCAAGAAGGGATAGGAGTGTCAATCCCTCGACTTAAACATTCACCAAGGTGGGGTGGGGGGCGACAATTCTAATAGAAATTTCTTCAAGGAAAATTCTAAAGGGGTGACTCTTACCAAAGGCCATGAAAGGAACTTTCGTTCCCCTACTCCTGACAAAGCTGTAATCCCAAAAGAATAAGAACCAGTTAGTAAACCACATCTATCTAAAGAACAAAAAAAGAGAAAAAGTAAGCTCAACAAAAATAACGGAGAAACCAACCAAGCTTTGGCAGTCAACCTCAGAAGTGGGAAACCCTTGGAAAAGCCTGTTACAGCTCCGAAAAGGGTAATGCCAAAACCAGTACCGGGAGAAGGGATCGTAAACCCAGTGGAAGACGAAAGAGACGAAGAGGCGGCTAAGGATCCCGTGGAAGATGAAGTAGAGATAATTGATGCTCTTTTATTTCCTCAGCTTCTCGAGAAACCCAATAAAATTTTAAAGAATGATATTGCAAAAGCATGGGTTAAGGACTTAATGATACGAATTCTGTTTGTAGAGGCTATGAAATAAATTCCCTGGATAACAAAATTCTTCAAGGAAATTATCGCCCAGCCCAGATGAACTAAGTTTAGAGAGAAAGCATTCCTTACAAAACACATAAGTACTTTCTATCAAAGCAGCATGCTTGTTAAGCGCCAAGATCTTGGGAGTTAACCGTAACCAGTCCAGCCTTACTAGATCTAGGAGCAAGCATAAATGTCATGCCTTATGAGATCTATAGGATATTGAAATTAGGGGAACTTGAGCATACACAGACAGTTCTTCAAATGGCTGATAGGTCAATTTGCTACCCTAAAGGAAAATTTGTGGATGTGATAGTAACAATACAAAACGTGAACTTCCTGGTGGATTTCATTATACTGGCAGGACAAAAGGGAAACTCAAGCCATGCAGCACCAATGTTATTAGGGAGACCTTTTCTCATGGCAGCTAATGCCGTCATTAACTGTGAAAAAAGAATTGTGAAAATCACTCATGGAAATCTAGTAGCAGAAATCAATTTATTTACCACTAGGAAGAGACCTTCATTTGTCGAGGATGACCTGTATGAAGTTGAAGGGTATAAAGAAATGATCGGTAAAGTCGCCCATAGGATGACACAACTTGATCATTTAGAGGTTGCCTTTCTAGACAGTTTAACTGAGCAGATGATGTGGCAACAAGAAACTCATGTTATCCGAAGCATAAGAGAATTGAGGAACGGAGAAGTTAAGAATTTTTCACATTGGGAGCCACCAACTGAAGATATTTTTGACCAAGTAACACAGGTACCCCCCCCCCCCATCAGACGAAGTACCTCCTACGCCATAACAGAAAACATTGCTTGCCGAACTAAAATATGTGTTTTTGGGAGCATGAGAAACATACCCGGTGATGACATCGTCCCAATTAAATGATACCCAAGAGAAGAAACCTATAGATGTGTTGACAAAACACAGGAAAGCAATAGGTTGGGTAATATCAGATCTGAAAGGAATCTCTCCCAATATTTGTAGCCATCGAAATTTTGTGGAAGAAGATGCTAAACCAGCTAGGAAAATGCAGAGGCAATTAAACCCTAACGTGAGAGAGGTAGTTAAAGAGGAAGTCCTCAAGCTTTTCGGAGCAGGTATAATTTATCCCATCTCTGACTCTAAATGGGTAAGTCCCACCCAGGTAATACCCAAAAAGTCAGGAGTGACTGTCGTGGAGAATGAGAAGAATGAACTGGTACCAATCCGTGTTCAAACAGGTTGGAGAGTGTGTATTGACTACCGTCGGCTGAATACGGAACCAAGAAGGATCACTGTCCACTGCCATTTATTGACCAAGTTTTGGAACAGGTAGTAGAACATGAATTCTATTATTTTCTAGACGGATATTAAGGTTATAACCAGATAGAGATAGCCGAGGAGGATCAAGACAAAACAACATTCACATGTCCGTTTGGTACTTTTGCTTATAAGTGAATGCCATTTGTTTTGTACAATGCACCAGCAACCTTTTAGCGATGTATGATCTCACTATTTAGTGATATGATTCAAAAAAGTGTGGAGGTATTCATGAATGATTTTTCAGTCTATGGAGATACATATGATCAATGTCTGCACTACTTGGAACAGGTAATGACTCGTTATAAAGAGAACAATTTGGTGTTGAATTGGGAGAAGTGCCACTTCATGGTAACTAAGGGGATAGTCTTAGGACATGTAGTCTCACCTAAGGGAATTGAGGTTGATAAAGTCACCTAGGAATGTGTGAGACATCATGTCATTTATGGGCCATTCAGGGTTTTATCGACAATTCGTTCCTTCATTTAGCACCCTAGCTAAACTAATGAGTGCACTTCTACACTAAGACACCACTTTTGAATGGACTCCGGGTTGTGAGCCATTCTTTCAGTAACTTAAGCAAGCTTTAATTTCAGCACCGGTAATGCAACCCCTAGACTGGTCATTACCATTCGAATTAATGTGTGACACAAGCGACGTAGAAATAGGAGCAGTGCTAGGCCAGCGAAAGGAAAATAAACCAATTGTGGTTTACTATACTAGCAGAACCTTAAATGATGCACAGAAAAATTACACAACTATTGAGAAAGAATTTCTCGCAGTCATCTGGGCTCTGGATAAATTTAGATCTTACATAGTAGGGTCTCCAGTGATAGTTTATACAGATCACGCGGCATTAAGGCATTTTATGGTCAAAGCCGATGCCAAACCATTCCTCATTAAATGGATATTACTATTGCAAGAGTTCAACCTGGAAATTAGAGATAAAAAGGGGATGGAAAACGTAGTGGCTGATCATATGTCTAGACTACCGGTACTTGAACCAGTGCCTGGTGAATATGTAATTAATGACAACTTTCCAGATGAACAACTCTTTCAAGTCGTCTGTCAGGTGGGAGTTAAACCACCTTGGTATACGGATATTGCTAATTATATGTCTTCAGGGAAACTTCCAGGGAATTGGTCGAATCCAGACAGAGGAAAGTTGTTAAAAGTTTCAAGAAATTTCTTTTGGGATGAGCCGTATTTGTTCAAATACTGTCAGGATCAAATAATTCGTCATTGTGTAGACGGTGATGAAATTCCAAAAATTATCGAACAATGCCATTCGTCGACATGTGGATGACATTTCTCCGCAAAGAAAACAGCGGCAAAGATATTACAATGTGGATTTTATTGGCCCTCAATTTTCAAGGATGCTTACGAGTTTGGACTAGCATGTGACAGATGTCATAGGCTAGGTGGGTCAACGAAAAGGAACATGATGCTCCTAGTACCAATCCTAGTTTTGGAAGTTTTTGATTATAGGGGAATAGTCTTTATGGGACCATTTCCACCATCTTTTGGCTGTCAATACATCCTAGTGGCAATTGACAATGTCTCCAAATGGGTAGAAGTTGAAGCCACGAGAACCAACGATCACACGGTGGTCATGGATTTTCTTCAACAGAATATCTTTGCAAGATTTGGCATGTCTCGGGCAGTTATTAGCAATGGGGGGACCCATTTCTGTAACCGGACGGTATATAATCTTATGAGAATATATGGAGTGCTGCACAAAGTGAGCACCGCTTACCATCCTCAAACTAATGGTCAAGCTGAGTTATCCAATCGAGAAATAAAGAAAATTATTGAAAAAAAAGTCAACCCAAATCGGAAATATTAGTCGGTATGACTGGTTGATGCGTTATGGGCATACAGAACTGCTTATAAAACTGTACTTAGTACATCGCCATATCGCTTGGTTTATGGAAAAGCATGTCACTTACCAGTTGAACTAGAACATAAAGCTTTCTGGACCATCAGAAAAATGAATGAAAATTTGGGCGACGCAGGTTTGCATAGGAAGTTGCAAATTTTGGAACTGGAGGAGATTCGTAATGATACATACGAGAATGCAAGAATTTCAAAATCAAAAATGAAAGACGCTCATGATAAGAGAATTATCAGGAAGGACTTCTTTGTAGGACAAAAAGTCCTGTTATACAATTCTAGGTTACATCTGTTTCTAGGAAAACTTAAGTCAAGATGGACACGACCCTATGTTATAACAAAGATTTTTCCAAATGGCGCCCTAGGACTTAGAAATCTTAAAGCGAGTGACAATTTTGTAGTAAATGGACAACGGGATAAACCGTATATGGAGAATTCAGAAGACCTGAATTACGTTGAGTGGGAAGACCCGGTCGACCCACCATCACATTTTTAACACCAGACTAAAAAAAATTAAGTCGTATTTTCTCCTAAAAAATTGTTTCAATACAGTACCTGGACTGTCTAACAGCTGGGATGACGCATTTTAAGTTGGAGGAAGAGATACTACTATTTAAAAATAAAAAATTAATAATAATAAAAAAAGGGTTAATGTTATTTTTACAATAATAACTTGGGAGAAATTTCTTTCAACATGTGAAATAAGTGGATGTTTGAATTAAACATTGAAAAAAGACCGAAATAAAAAAAATACACAGAATTTGACCGGTCAAGTTGACAAGTCAGGTCTGCGCGGGTTAAACCCCCCTTCTCCAAATTTTCTCCCCACTTTCTCCATCAACACACAAAACCTTCACCCCTCTCTCTACAATTTTGGCGAAAAATCACTAACCCGCTCTTTCAAAACACACTATATCATCACCAACACCCTCAAAACTATAACACAAACCTCAAATCACCAATATTCAACCAAATTCACTCCAATCCAAACAAAATCATAAAAATCCCTAATTATTGATTTCGCTTCCGGCAATCAAATCAAGCAATCGAAGGTTGTTTTCCTAGGTTTTACGGTGTCCCCAAAAAACCCCGGTGTTAAATTTCGTATTTGGTAAATCTACAACACCCTTTATTGAACTTTTTTGATTTAGGGTTTGTGCTATTTCTTCAATTATTCTTTAAAACGAGCAATTGGGTCGAATGGCGGTGGCAAATAGAAATTTGTTGCAAGAGGATGTTATCGAAAAGGTAAAACTACCTACAAAAAATGCAACATATAAGTTTGCGCGGATAATGGAACTTAGGAAAGCACAAGGTGAACAGAAATTAGTAGTTGCGCGGATTTTGAGAATAGTGAGCAGGGGGAAGCTAAGTGGGAACGATCTGGTGCCACGACACCCCCCATAATTTTAGAAATCCCAAGTGACGCAATTTTTTTTTTAGTACAATTTCTTTTTAGATGTAGATTTGGCACCCCCATAAAAATATGTTACTTGTACATATATTTTGGCACCCCCCATTTACACATCCTGGCTTCGCCTATTATTAGTGAGGTTAATTGGGTTTTCCAAAGGGGATGGAAAAATTTGGTGATAGCTAGGCCGTATAACCTTGTATTTTGTACGGAGATACTAGCAAACTATATGGGTGATTGTGGTGAGGATGTGTTTCGGACGAAGTTTAGGGGTGATAAAATTGACATAACACTGGTGATGGTGAGGGGAATATTGCAGATCCCGGAAAGGGAAGAGGATGTGGTACGACCACACGGTTGGATATAGTCTATGACTTTGGACGTATCCTTGCGGAGTATGAGCAGGCGATGACAGAGGAGATAATGTTGCTTGGGGCTGTTTGGAAAAGTCGTAGGGGCACAAAATCCATGCTCAATCCCCAATATTAGGTATTGAATGAGTGCTCGTATGATAATTTGGTTCCAGGAGGAGGACATGGGGATTTGACTATTGATAGGGCTGAGTTTATGTATGTTGTGCTGAAACGGTGGCGAATCGATATCTCCAAGTCCATAGTCCACAAGCGGAAGGATATAGCCACGACAGGGTTTAGGGGACGTAATGATAGGAGTATCCCTTTTCCTGGTTTGCTTTGTAGGTGTGTCACTTTGGTAAAGCACACTGAAGGATGGCTGAGCTTTGCAGGGAGGCCTGTCGACAAGACCGCATGAAGGAAATCGGTTGGTGGGACCAACAGGCAAAGGGTTGAGGGTAGTAGTTCTTCACTGGCTAGAGTTAAGCGAGGTTCTAGATCTCGCCAGGTTGTGGCTTCCATTACTGATTGAGAGCTACGGATAAACAACCAGGAATGCCTTCGACGGATAGAGGATTCCCGTAAGTACTTTGTAGGGCGACTGGAGGTCAGGATAGAGTACGGTGTTGAGACCACCAGGCAGTATATGGCAGGGTTGTATTTGGATAGAGGCCTCCAGATGCCGACCAGACTCCCCTTTCACTATCCAGATCAGGACGAGGACGTAGAGGATGATGAGTATGACGAGACGGACGAGTAAGCATCGTAATCTGCTAGATTTAGTTCTTATTAGTTTTATTCAGTTTATGTTCCCCGAGCAAGACTTGCTTTGAGATGTAAATCGCCCGTTTAGATAACATCTGTCTGCTCGATGCTTACTTTCTGTTAAAATTTTTATTTTCATCCTGGAAACAGTTTCTTGTTCCAGAAGTGTTGGCCTTATTTTTAGTTTATGAATATGCTATTGTGATATGTTTTTCGATCATGTCGGTTTGGCATATTATGTGTTTCCTTCCTAATTTTTAGAGTGTACACTCAAGGGTAGGATGTTTAGTAAAGTCAGTTATAACTGAAAAGTTTGAAAAAGTTTATACCAAAACAAAAAACAGTACTTCTTGGTAACATGATATATAACTAAGAGTAACTAAAAGCAGAAGAAAAGGAAAATGTATGTAATCTTTGCAGAGAATTCTTGACACAATCTTTTCTTCTCCTTCTAACAGTGAGGACACTATCTGTTTTAGTTGGGTAAGGGAATATTATGGAATATTATGCAAATAAAACCCCATTCAATTGGAAAGAATTTTGTTCAGGATTCCATATCCTGCACTTGCGTTTTATGTTTTGTTTAGTACTCTATTAGACATGCATAGGTGACAAAAAGGGATAACCATGAGAATTGGAGCACTTGGAATGACTTCCACTTCTCTCTCGACAAACAAATGTACTTAAAGGTGTATTAACTCGATGAACTACAACTTTTGTTAGATTAGAACATGTTTTTCATGTTTAAGACATCAATTTCACAATTTAAAAAATTGAACGAAGAGAAACATTTCTTCCCAAAACCATTATATTGTTTTAGTTTATTGTTTAAGGAAACCTATTCTAATACGAGATCAATTTGCAATACCTTGGAAACCAAAAAAAAATTTACTCTTATTATTTTATGGTGTTAAATCTTTGAATACGTCTGGTGTGTTATTAAATCTTTCATACAAACCAATTTAGGGAGGAATAATATTGTACAAGTTGCATGCGAAATTAATTGTTAAAAGTGTATTAATGATTACTCATTTTTCCATGACAGCCCTAAAAACTTGCAAAGATTGTTTTTATATAATTTTTCTAGTTGCAAAGCTCTATTTTAAATAGATGGTGTCCTTAATCTAGGTACCTTTGCAAGTACTTCTTAGCCCCAACAATAGGTTAGGGGTGGATCGACAGGTGCGTAAATCCGCCCTTCTCTGAGAGAACTTGTCTAGCCTTATAACATATATTTATAATTCGGTTAGTTTAGGAATCCGCAACATGCCCAATAAGTCTTCACCTGCACAAATGAGTGTGGGTAGGGATTGAGAGAACATTCTTCTAGATTTAATACTGTCATTTACGCACCCTTGTATTGAGATGATTGAATACATTTCCAGCGATGTCAAAAGACAGGTTGTTAAGACCATATTTCTGGCCTAGTAAACTCTTTCTTGTCAATTGGTTTAAGAAAAGTAATCTAAGATTTATGATAATTGTTAAGACAGTTTTATATTTACATGTGAAGTTGCAACCTCCAGTTGCGACCATAATTATAACATGCTGATACGCAGGATTCTGTCTTACTGCATTACTTAATCTCTAAGTTAATTAATTTAATTTAACTATGCAGGAAATATTCTCATATATCTACAAGGATTTTATTTATATGTATTGAGAATATTTAGGTGATAAATAATGGAAGTTTTTTAAAGAAATAAGGAGTTTGGTTTTAAAAGATATAGTATCTAAAATATATTATTCCTTTTATTGTGCTAACTAAATCTTCTATTCTTATGCAAGTATTTATCACAATTCCAATCTTGTTACTAATGAAATCTTTAATTCAAAATAGATTGGAATTATCTATGGAGTTATTGTTTTTAAATAAATAAGATTTTATCTTCAAAACTATAAAGAACTCTACCTTATAGAGATACACGTGAGAAACTTAAACAGAAAAAACAATGGTGGGATGACATTAATCTTTTGAGTGATAGTTACATAGTAGGAGCAATATAGAGATAGGCTGAAAAAACTAAAGGGAGTCTGAGAGTTTTTCAATAATACTTAGATCCTATATTATAAGCTTTTATAATATCACTAATCTGGGTGAGTGCCCTAGAAACGTAGGCCAGGGATTGCGTGAACTCCGTTGTTAAACGTGCGTGTGAATTTCTTAAGAGTTACGTATAACTTTCAGTTCGGTCCATCACTATATTTGTGGTTACAACTGTGGTTCCAACTGTAGTTGCAACCTATCCGTGTAATAGCAACTAGAACAACGGATATGAATTTTACAGGTAAATGGGAGGGGGATATAGGTATCATCATACCTTGTATGGGACGGACGGGAAAAAGTCCGGGAGAATAAAGGGGTGAAAAGCCTGTTGTTATACGAAGGCACGGTGTAGTGCGTTCGAAGGAGGAATGAGCCAAAGGCTTAAATTTAAAGAAATTAATGAAAAAAAATAACAGCAATAGTGAGCTATATAAAAAAATAAAGTGCAATTGTGGGTAACTAGCATGGAGATTATGCAATATATGCTATATTCCTTATCTCATATAAGCTTTGTCGTTTTATTTTATAAAAACGGCGGATTTCAAGGTCTTTTTCTTAAGCTATCGAACTTCGAGCTAGAGGGTATACACTTAAAGATTCTTATATCATAATGCATGTGCAATATTAAACCAAGCTATTTTGGGGAGAGAACACTTTTTATAACAAAGCCTAGGTATCCTTAGAGGTATTACCATGTTTTAATAAGACTATTAAGTGTTACCATAAATTTGCATTTTTGGAGTCTTATAAGAATGGGGGAACTCAAACAATGGGAATTAAGACATGACCGTTTATGGGTATTCATGAGCAAACCCTCACAAGACAAAAATCATTCTTTTATCCTTTAAATGTTTAATGGCTTGTTGCATATGCAAAATGCAATCGTGTTTTCTATGACAGTGATTTATCATGTATATTATTAGTTCTAAACTAGTTAGAGCACAAACTCAAGGGGGAAAGAAACTGATTTGAAAAAAAACCAAAGCGTATTTATTTATTTTTCTTGATCGTTTCTGTTGGCCCGCGTGCTAACCTTAGAGGGGGGGTGAATAAGGTTTTGGCGATTTTCGCCTAATTAAAATTCTAAGCAACTAACCACCCAACTAATGCAATTCTAAGCTTAAGCGTTATAACAAGAGTTAAAGAATTGCTAAAATTACTTAACGCAAACAAGAAAATAAGCAATAAAATAAGTTGCATAAAGTAAAAGTAAGGGAAAGGAATTGACACCGCGATTTATAGAGGTTCGGCAAACGCGCCTACGTCCTCTCCTCGGTACTACCGAGTATTTCACTAAAAAAGTTCTTGCGGATATTACAAATCCTATTGAGCTCAATCGACCGATTGGCTCACCCTCTACCCGGGGTTCCTACTCTTGATACAAGTGCAAGAGAACACGTCTACGACTCCCTCTCAATTTATGAGTACCCGAATGAAAAACCTAGAGCTTTTAAGCTTCACTTTCTTACAAAGCCTCTACCCGTTCACTCGCTCACAATTGAGTTTATAAAACACTCGATACAAATTTAGTTACAAAAATGTAACTTCGCTCACGATTCTAATTGCTTCTTAAAAAGCTAATTGGTGAGTTGTTGATGATGATCGAGCTTGAATCTCCTTTTCTTTGATTTCCCTCTTTCTCGAATATATTCACCAAAATGGTGATTTTAGGGTTTTTATGAGAGAGGTTGAAGGATGTTAATAGATATTGTAATTGGTAATTTAGGAGAGAGATTGGGGTGGTTTATATAACAGCAAAGTCTGTTTTTCTGGGTTATGACCGTTGAAAGGTTATAACAGCTCTTTTCCAGAATAAGCTGAAAAGCTGTTTTCGAAAACTGCAGAAAACGATCGGTCGTTTTCTACAGTCGATCGGTCGTTTTACAGAAAACGATCGGTCGTTTTCTGAAAACGATCGGTCATTTTTATACTGGACTCACTGGAAGAAATTGGACCAAAAACGATCGGTCGTTTTTGTCCAGTCGATCGGTCGACTGTAATCCTGGTCCCGTAAATCTTCGAATGCTCATAACTCCTTCGTTTTAGCTCCGATTTTGGTTCCGCTTGAACCTATGGCTTCGTTATCGAATGCTCTATCATTTAAAGACCTGAAATATACGTTTTCTATTCTTGGACAAGACAAGCATTATATCATCGAAATCGTAAAATCATTAAACGCATAATCAAAGTTATAATCAAAATCATTATTGAACTCTATGTTCAACAGTTTCCAACCCTCGAGACGAGCATTGAGCTAGTTGAGGGGTATGATTAGACAACGAAATGGTCATTTAAATATGTTAAAAGGATACAGATTAACATTGTTTCACTAGCATTTTGGCTTGTTTAATCCATATTTTGTGTATTTCTGTGTTTGTTCGGTTTATTTGCACTCTTTTGCATTCTTACAGGAAAAAACACGGAATTAGCACAAAGATGAGACAAAGACACAAGAGGACCATACAAATGACTAAAGAGAAGAAATCAAAAAATAGGGGGTCTAAAAGCAAGCCCAAACAAAGTGCAAAACGGAGTCAAGTGAAGATAAAGTCAAAAGATGATTCTAGAAGTTGAGTTGACAGGTCAACCTGACCGGTCACGTCAGTTATATTTTTGGCTATTTTTAAGGTTATGATTGTTGAATCTTTTAGGAGGATAAATATTGCTTCCCCAGCAGTAGAACGGAGACTTTTTTTCGTCTAAAAAATCCAGAGAGGCCACATCTCTCTAAAAACTCAAGTTTTATTTCAAATCTCAATTAAAACACTTTTCCTTTAATTATTGATCATCATCGATGTTCTCCGACCACTAGGCTTGTGCAAGCTAAGTTTCTTATACTTGTATCGAGTATTTGTTTGCTTATATTGGTGTGTGTATCGATCCATGTTCTTATTTAGATATTTATTTGTTTATGCTAATATTAAAGAATTGACAACTCGTTATTGGATTAAACAATGATATTGGAATTGCTTATGATGAACACATGATTAGCATTCGGAATATATGATAACAAATACTGTCATGGCTCTTATTATAAATTATGTTTAGATGAACACCATGTTAGTAGGATGTGAAAATGATGAAGATCGGAGTAAAAGTAATTGCTAAGAATCGTTTAACGTAATTTTCCATAAACAAGTTCTTTACCGAAGTTAATCTAGGTAGTTCTCCATGGAACAAACCCGTACTACTGGATATATATTGCAACTACACTCGTACTCTTGCGAGGCTTTTATGTGCGTTAAAAATAACACACTTAAAGGGCAGTCAGTTTTGATGAGCCGCTTCTTATATGGTTAGTTCACCCGCTATTGTATTGACTATCGTGTACTCTTTTCACTCCGACCAAATTTTTTCCCACTAGGTTTTCTTTATTAAGGTTTTGACGTGTCACCTGTTTCATGGCCAGTTTATACGCACTCACTTAATGCTTCGGCCTTTATCATTCGGCAACACCATTTTTCTCTCAAGTGTCGGTTTTTGTCCCACGTTAGGTTTTCCGAACTTAAGGTTTTTATGTGTTGGCATTTGAGAATGAAAATCGATTCATATCGACTAAATGAAGATGAAAAGCTCAAGACATATAAGGGAAAGTGTTGTATGTCATTTAGGTGGAAGTCTTGGGCCCTACTCCAAGAATAATCTTGGGCCCTAATTAGGGTTTGCTACCATGTACACACTCTAAACTCTATTATATAAAGAGAGTTAGGGGTAAGTATGGATCTCTATGACACAATATCAATGAATAAAATATCTCTCTTGTCTCTGTTTATATTTCTGTCTCCATATATCTAAATCTATCTAATATGTTATACAACACGTATGCATATTATACAAATTTACGTATAATTTTTTTTATTAAGTGTGAAATATGAGTATTAAATTGTAATTTCTATTTTGGTTTTTCAATTTATCTATTGCTTATCATAAAGCATGAGTATAAAATCTTTAAAAGGAGTTTAAGCTTAAATTTTAAAGATATTTACACTAAATTTTATAAATCAGAAGTTTAAGCATGTATATACATAAAATATCCGGAAAGAAAATATATTTTTCGCTTACGATAAGAGCCTTAGTTATCTTTAATTTAAAATTGTTGTAGGATATTATTAGCCATCTTGGGCCTTACTCTATTGGGCCTATCTTGGACTTTCCTAGCATATGTAACCCTACCTTCTATTATATAAAGAGTGTCAGGGGTCTCTTAATGTATATCTCTATCTCTTATTAATGAATAAAGAACCGTCTTGTTGTCTCTCTCTATATTTACTATATACATATCTATATTGAGCTAATAAAACTCACAACACGTTATCGACACTTTGCCAGCGGAGAATAAGATATACGCTCACGGATATTGGAGATTTTGGGTAAACACACGGATATTGGGTATCTATAAACCTTGAGGTTTATCAGGGTTTTTTAGTATTTTGCTATATCGACCTTCACCAACATACCGTGTGAAATGTACCGAATTCAAAACTCAATTGATTGCGTAACACTGTAACATTTGCATGATAAATAAACATATATATGTCAGTAGTCACGTGTTAGAATTAATTGTAATTGCATGAATGTATGATTGTAAAGAATGTATTTGTTATGATAAAATCCTAATGAATGTTAAATTGTTACAATTGTCCAAAACATGCATGAATATGTTACCCGATTATGTGATTAGCTATTTGTAATATTCTATATGAATCTTGATTAATGAAGGATTTAAACAAGTGTAATTGTAAACATGTATTAATCTGTCAGACTAAATATGTAACAAACTGAAAACCATATGACTGTTCTTGAAATTCGCTGAAACTATTGACTGTGCATGTTAATTACTAAAGTACTAAACTGAAACTTGTCTGAAATTATGGACTGAAACTGTAATAACGCTGTAAATAGATATATAGTTTTGGAAAATTACACGGATAGTTCCTATAGTATATTACATGTATAAAAACAGTATATATGTGTTATAAAAGTCAATATTCGGTCTATAAATATTCACCCACACGGATATATATATTTATTAAAAGGCAAGTGAATAAAAATTACATGTTAATTGAATAAATTGATATGTTTCCATGTAAATTTAACCCATTTGCATGTTAAAATTACCATATAGAATTAATTGGTAATTAAGAATATATTACTTGCTTGCATATTGAAATTAAAATGAATAAAATCTTCACATATGGCAGTTAATAATAATAATTAGATCTTGCTAGTATAAATTAGATCTTGCTAGTATAAATTATGATATAAATTTTGATATTTACTAATTATTGATGATAATTAGTAAATATCAAAAGTAGCAACATCTATATATGTAATCACTGCCAAGTGTATAATATGGTAATTTGCGAAATCATATATATTCACATTTAATTTGAAAAAATTATGAACCTTCGCCAAATAGGCTCACCTATTTGGATACGATGTCTAGGAAAGATATAGGCGGAAGTCGATATCCTAATGATGTCGGGTTTTAAGTGGCCATCGTGCTCTCCATCCTCACCGTCTTTCCTGGTCGTTTTTAAGTAGAACTATTGAAAGGGATTGACTAAATAATAATTTCTCCGAGTGTGTTTATATAGTGATGTATGTTTTTCCGAATGGTGTTTAGCATTGACCCGTCGTTCGATCAATGAGAACTAATTCACATGAGAAGCGAAACTAGTATTCAAACCTGTCTTTTCGAAACAAAGTTTGTGCTTGTGCAAACCATAAACATATAAACTAGTCGTTTTATATTATAACTAATTTAGAACTCCCAACACATGTTGGATGCCATCTATGATGAGGAAATCGCAAAGCATACTTGCGAAATGAATGTTTAGGCGAGGTATTTTATGCCACCACATGTTAGTCACCCTGATGTGTGAGCATGTGATGCCCAATTTTTTTGGATGCCATCTTTAATGAGTAAAACACGAGCTTGTTGTGTCTCATAAGATGAAGGCAAAGGCGTTTGAGATGTGATGATGTCTATGTTGAACAAATGTCTGAAATTGACATATTGGAGCGATCCTTCACCAAAAACACTAACTTGGAAATTGTATTCCGTAAACAGTATTGTGAATTTATATTCACTCTGTTCCTTCATCGCCCATCTATTATTGGATAAGAAAATTGTCCCGATTAGCATTTTTAATCCTATTGGGTCAATTGTGAATTGTTTGCCTGATATTAATGCTCTTCGTGTACATTTTTTTCCACAAATCGAGAACCGAGACAAGTGTTATTTGTCTCAAACTGTCACGATCCCGACGAATCGCCTAGCCAAGCAAGGTTTTAGACAATCGTTAAAATCGAAGACCTGCGGCTTCAAGATAGTTCTTGAAAGGAACAATATGGCCCGTTGTCTCAAAGTAAGAGATAATGCTCAAGAAGCCAACTCTATGCTATGAAGACAAAGGTCATGCACGGTTACTTCTTAAATAGTTCAAAACTATTATAAAGGTGGAAAAGCCTATGCTAATGTGGTTAAAGCTAACTGTTGAACTTAGAGTTCAATAATTGATTTTGATTATAACTTTAATTATGTTTTTAATGATTTTACGATTTCTGTTGAACTTAGAGTTCAATAATTGATTTTGATTATAACTTTGATTATGTTTTTAATGATTTTACGATTTCTCTATTTCGATGATATAACGCTTTGTCTTTTCCAAAAGTAGAAAATGTAAATTTCAGAACGTCAGAAAGATAGAGCATAGAAAAACGAAGCCACAGGTTCGAGCGGAACCAAAATCGGAGCTAAAACGAAGAAGCTACAAGCAGTCGAAGAATAACTAGAAAACCGAGATACTGCCAGAGAAAAACGACCGATCGTCTGGACAAAAACGACCGATCGTTTTGGTCCAAAATTCTTCCAGTGAGGTCGTCTGAAAAACGACCGATCGTTTTTCAGAAAACGACCGATCGACTGCAAAAAAGGACCGATCGTTTTCTGCAGATTTCAAAAACAGCTTTTCAGCTTATTCTGGGAAATGGCTTAAAACCAATGGATAAAAGAATAACACCTCATACAACGGTAACAAAACTTTTTATCCTTCAAATACCCCCAAATATCTCTTCAAACACAACCAATAAATACACACATCATCGTCCTTCAACCTCTATCAATACAAACCCTAACAATCACCATTTTGGTGAAACAATTCGAAAAAGAGGGAAAATTGAAGAGAAAGAAATTCGAGCTCAAACATCATCAAACATCACAAATTAGCTTATTTAGAAGCAATCAAGTGTGAGTGTTGTTTTATTCTCAAAAATTGTAAAGAGTGATTTATAAACTCATTTGTGAGCGAGTGATCGGGTAGAGGCTTTGTAAGCGAGTGTTGCTTAAAAGCTCTAGGTCTTTTCATTCGGGATACTCATAAAGTGAGGGGGAGCTTAATCGGTTGATTAGCTCGATAGGATTTGTAATATCCGGAAGAAGATTTTTAGTGAAATACTCGGTAGTACCGAGGAGAGGACGTAGGCCGATTTGCCGAACCTCTATAAATCTTGGTGTCAATTTCTTCCCTTAACTTTTACTTTCCGCAACTTATATTATTGCTTATTTTCTTGATTGCGTTTAGGACTTCTAGCATATCATTAACATTATTAAACTCTTAAGCTTATAATTACAAAAAATTGGGTTGTTAGTTGCCATTAAGTTTAATTTCGCGAAAAGCGCCAAAAACCTTATTCACCCCCCCTCTAAGGTTTAGCCGCATGGGCCAACACTAACTGAAAGAAAACTCTTGAGACCCCCGATTTTGTAGCTCAAATGAGTTTGGTATATTTTTTTTTATTGATTTTGATAAATCATTGAGCCGATTTTTCGCTCATCTGGATTATGTTTTTCCATTTGGATTATGATTTTTCCAATTGGAAATACGTTTGGATTATAGTTTGCCTGTTTACAAAATTTCTCGAAATAATTTAAAGTGTTTTGAGCAAATTACTTTGACCAATGTGACCAAACTTTAAATTATAAAATTTTAGGCAATTCTTGTGGGGTAGTTAATTTTTTAGAAATAGTGGGTAACAGTGTACCACATAATTTCACAACTACTTGCCTAAAAGAGTACTCATTGACAACGATTCTGGACCTATCGTTCCAAATCGAAATCTTTGGTAAAACCAAATTGTTTGCGAAATATGAGGCCTTATACTCCTATAGGTCATGTCGTACCTTGTTGAGTTATAAAATATTCGAGAAAACCAGTGTTATCTGGTAATAGCTCATGAAAGAATTGAAGTTTCTTTACATAGCCTCCATTTAATACGACTAAAAGCGTATTTTAGAGGAGTTGAAATGTCCTTCAAGTGGTTGCTACCATAATTTTTTATAACTTTTAAAGTTACCTTATCATTTCGCATGTCGTCTAATGATAAATGATTTAAATGCTAAGACATGATTGTTTGTACTATCATTCGCCTGTCGTCGATTGATAAGAGCATTTTGATATTGTGGCATTGACCGGATGAGATATTCCCGGGTCAAAGGACGATGCTTGTTTTATAATCATATCGCATTTGGATTCTCTCTAAGAATATATTTCGTGATTAATCCGAAATTCATGCCACTAATGCTCACTTTGAAAGACTAGTATGTGTAAAGATCACGAAATGGACTCGTAGAATTCTTGTAAAGAATTGAAGGAGTTATTGTGGACTTATCCAACCATAAGACTGACCATAAATATAAATGGTTATGGTTGATGCATCGACAATATGGTCACTTGATTATTGTTGTCCACAGAAATGCAGCATTTCCTAAATTTTTAGCCCTATCATTAAGTTGATGGCTCATTATCCAGATTATCCTGAAAAGTCTAGTCGACTTGATAATGCCGAAGAGTAAGAATTGAAATTTCGATTTGAATTACTTGAGTTTTTGAATTGAAATTGAACATCATGTCGATAATGTTCAGGCCCAAATGGGCTCATAGAAAGTTTGATGATGCGACTGGAAATGATTGCACACACTTCTTGGTCTTGCACACCAAGATTTATATTTCCGTGTCGGGTTATACTATTTTACTGCATTGGTCCATTATGAGGCCCATAGAAACTCAAACACCATAAGCGTACCAGATGGTTATTGGTTATGAGCCATAAGTCTCATATTAACGCGTGTTTAGACTGCTTAATTAATATTTTGATTGAGCCGCTATAACGTTCAAAATATGAACCTCTAAAGGGGACATAAGTCGATTATGAATCCCTTGCCTATCATTTGCTAGAATAACATTGGCAAGTGATCTCTTTACCGCATGACATGTGAAAGTGACATTGATAAGACTGTTTGCACGTTAGGGGGAGATTTATACGTTACCGTTGATAAGGAACGACGTGAAATAACGTAGCATAACCCACTCAGTCTTAACTTGATCCTCAAAGTGCACTTATTGATAAGTAAGTGCATAGACTCCCTCAAGTCTAACTAAATGCCAGACGCATTTAATGAATTTATGAGATGTCACGAGATCATTTATACCTGTTACAAAATGCTTGCAAAGATAGACGTCGGACGCTGTGTTCCTGTCGTAACACATTGTTTTGGCCGAACCCGCCAAGCAAAGGATACTGTCGTCGGCCGTCAGTCTGTCATCTTTCCCAAGATATGAGGAAGTTGACGGGTTCTTAATTCGTTCAACCCCAGAGGTGGTGAACTGAAACTCGTTTGTCTTACGAGATTATAAAGGATCAAGGAGATGTGTGATTTCATCCTCATCCTAAGAATCTTGAAATGTCTGTCGATCATGATATCTTAGACGATATTGAAGCGAAACGAGATTTTCATTGATTACTTGTTCATATATTCGGTGACGACTGATAATATGAGCAAATTATGATAGAGAACCATGTACCGTTGCCTGAAGTCAACGTAAAATAGACTGGCCTAATGGAAACATGCAATCCAAGTAGACTCCTTAGCGAAAGTGTGTTCGGACCTGTAGCTCCAACACCACCAATGTTAAACGAGTTTGTTTATTTGGTTATTCGTAAGGAAGAGTGATGAAAATAATGAGATTGTAGAATGCTCGCCTAGTAGCGCAAGACTTCTCTCACACCTTGGAATTGATTACGAGATGGTTTATTTTCTTGTTATGGATGTTATAACGGTCCCATACTTTATCAATCTAATAGTTTCTGAAAAACTGATTATGCAGCATGTGATTGTGGTCACGCTTTTATCTCTATGGGGATTTAGACAAAGAAATAGATGAAAGTCCCTGTGTGACTTCATGTTCTTGAATCAAGTAGTTCCTGACCACGGAACACGATCTCAATTGACTGAGACGTTCACTATATGGATTAATATAATCCGAGCGGATGTGGTATACCCGCCTAAGTGAGTACTTGATTGGCTTGGGATACTTGAACAAGTATTATGCCCTTTGCGTGTTTTATTATATGATCCACTTTTGGATTTGCCTTCGAGATGAAGGATCTTGAGAAGACACGGTAGTGACTCGGCCTGATGATCGAGTCCCGTAAAGATTGAATCTTACTCCATGATTCAGGCTACACCCAGAAGGTGTTATGATGTTTTAGTCATTATGACGCTAAGTCGTCAGATTCTCCCATGATCGTTCGATCACTAGACATTGATATAGACCCAGTCCGTCCCTGATGAGACGATGGAGAGATATTGAACCATGATGTTCATATCTAAGTACAATAAGCGCATCATTGTACTTGGTCTAATATGCTAACACGAACATCTTGTCTGCTGTGAATGGTATAGCTCGACACAGCATTGCGCTAACACGCTGCCATCGAAATGGCATAAAAGACATTTTCCCATTACCTTAAGGTAACCGTGGATGAGGGCTTGTCTTATCCCATTTTGCATCATCGAGTGTACCTACCCCCTTCGGTACTCGAATTAACGCAACCCTTTTTTGGTTATACTGATGCCGATTATATATCAGACCCGCATAAGAGATATTCCTAACATGGTCATTATTTACCATTAGAAATAAGGCGATATCTTGGAGGTCTTGGAATGACTCGTGCTCTATGAGACGATTAGAGAGTGTATATGGCTTCGAGCTAGCATTAGCCATATTTGAATTACATATGCTCTGTCTCACGATTCATATAAAACACTTGTCATATTTGAGGACAACTTGTTGTTATCGATCAAGAGAGACATGGCTACATTATGCTATTTAGCATTTATCGTCGAAATAAATCTTCACATATGAAGTTTAAGAGCATCCCGTTGAATGCTCGTTCTATCCCACGTTATATTTTCTTGCATTCAGTCGTGTGCAAGTAAATGAAGCATCCAGTCGAATGCTCGTTCTCTTTTCTGGAATATGAAACCCTTGCACCTAGTCGTGTGCAAACGAGGGTGAGCATCCAGGAGAATGCTCATTGCATTAATTACTATTTAGTCGAAATCCTCGCATCCTGTCATGTGCAAGTGAGTGGAGCATCCAGTCGCACGCTCGTGTACTCCTTTTGTCCTTAGACCAAGGTTTTTTCCCACTGGGTTTTCCTTGGCAATGTTTTTAGTGAGACACGTTCCCATCATATCTCACTTCAAATTGCCGAAATTAGGGGGAGTATCTTGTTGTATACTTCTTACCACTGTGTACTTTTTTGTCCTTCGACTAGAGATTTTTCTCACTGGGTTTACTCTAGCAAGGTTTTGATGAGCCACCTGTTTTGTGGTTGATCCCCTATCACTACCACTGTTGCACTCTTTTTCCTTTGATCAGAGATTTTCTCATTAGTTTTGCTCTGACAAGGTTTTGATGAGTCACACTGTTTTGTTGTTAGTTACTTACATGGTATTTCGGCCTATATCATTCGGCTACACAGTTTCTCCTAGGTACCAGTTTTGTCCCACACTGGGTTTTCCGGCCCTAATGTTTTTATGTGTTTAGCACTGCGAATGAACTCAACTCAGATCGACAGCATGAAGACGAAGAAATCAAGACGTCTAAAGGAGAGTGTTATATGATGTTATTGACCATTTTGGGCCTTACTCTATTGGGTCTATCTTGGGTTTTCCTATCATATGTAACCCTACACTATATTATATTAAGAAGCTCACGGGTCTCTTGATGTATATTTCATCACTTATTAATGAATAAAGAACCGTCTTTTTGTCTCTCTCTATATTCTCTCTATATCTACTATATACATATGTATATATCTCTATCTTTTTTAATCAAAAATATTAGTGAACGTGAAATGACCCTCAATACCCTCTAAAATTAAAACTTAAAAAGCATCCAAAATCTATCTAAAGCTTTTCGAGACATTTCCGAAGTTTTTTGCTTTAGGAGGCTTTCTTGATGCTCGAGGAGCTTTTGAAGGCCTTTTGGAAGCTTACTAAAGCTGTTAAGAGGCCTCCCGTAGACATTTCATAGCTGCCGAGGTTGTAAGATGTCTCAGGGGTCTTGCAGGGGACTTTACAAAGTCATCGACAGTCTTTTGAAGCCCCGTCGGAGCTTGGGCAAGCTCCGTTCATGTCTCCCAAAGGCTTTACAAATCTTCCGGCTGCCTTCCAAAGCCTCGTTGGAGCTTATCGGAGCTATGATGGGGACTAACGATGGCAAAGATGATGATGGCAACTCAAGAGAAAGTGTGTTTTAGGAACTTGAGTTATGTAAGGACGATTTGGCAATTAAGGTGAACAATTAATGGAGTGGTACCAATGTGTAAGAAAGACTTGTTAATATCTTTAAGAAACAGTCTTTTTGGGACCTTTGCGGCCTTACCCTACTAATTAAACCACAAAAAAGGAAAAGGAGAAAAACGTTATTTCAGCAGGCTGTTCAAAGAGCAAATACACGAAATTTAAACTGTAAGCTATTAACTATCAAACTTAAATTGTTTAATACAGTAAATGATTTCATACATACATTACATACCAGTACACGAACGTGAAAAGAAACTGAGACTTCCACAACTACTTGTAAGTTCAAGTTCTCAGTTCCGTTCTTTGTATTACATCTATTTTCAGTGTCAAATTCAATAAAATTCAGTGACAACCATCCAAAAAGTATGTGAAACAAGTGGTACAAAAGAAACCGACAAAGAATCGAGTTAGCTTTTCATGGTTTCCATGGAGCTGGAGGAGGCGGTGCAGATGGATACATGGGGGGAACTGCAGAAAAAATAGTGTTCTTATCGATTCCTGAACTTCTATCACCTGAGAGAGATACTAGAGCGGCAACTAATCCGGCATTGCCAGCTAATGTAGGCTCGGTATAATTGTAATTAGTGCGCACATCGCGAAACCCATCGTGTTTGTCTGGTCCAGCCACCATGGCCCCCTCAAGTATGTGCGGATTTGGCTTCGAACTGTCCCTCCATTTATATCCTCCTTTGCAACTGTACTTGATCTTGTTCTTTGGGATAGAAGCACCTCTGTGGTGAACATGTTTTGGATAATGATTCCCAAAACCCACCACGTAGCTCATCTTTCTTGGATTGTCACCCAAAATGTAATTAATCTACATCAACAGAAAAACAAAATAGTCAACATTGAATGGAAAAAAAAGGAATTTGTTCCTGGTCGATTCTGCATTCGAATCCTGGAAACATATTTGCATCCATGAGATGAAACTAGACAGCCAGGCAGACTTATGCGAGCCTTTAAAACTGTCCTTTTATTAAACTGTTTCCTTAAACATAGAAATACAAATAAATTTGTCCACGTGTAATGTAGCAAAAGAAAAAAGATAAGTGCACCAAAACCAGTCTAACTCATAGAAAGACTTGAAATCAGACTTGCATCATACAATGATGTATAAGATATAAATGCTCTCCTGCACCATTTACTGAAAATTGAAAGTAGCAATGTTTCGAGGGAATTGTATATTTTTTTTTACTAATTTAAGAATATATTGGAACTAAATTGGACTATGCCATCTATTAAATTGTACGAGTCACGGAACATAATAGAGCATCACGAACCTGTTTCGCCGCAAACTCACGAAGTTTATCTGTAGTGTAAAAGTTGGGTCCACAATACCAGCCAGGGGTATCAGAAGCTTCAAGATAGTCACTGTACAGAGAAGCTAGAAAGGCTGCATTGACGATATATTGAAGTGGCTGAGGCCTCCCATGGTTTAGTTGAATCAAGCCTCCTGCAAAACATGAAATCTCTTTACAGTTCCATACATAGTTAAGCATTAGAATCATCCCAGAAATCTTGAAAAAGAGTTACGCTTACCCTTTGTCCTATTAAAACTTGTGAAGTAAGGTAGGTATGAGCACATAACTATATTGGTCTGGTTGTGAAATGTACTTAGTATTTCTTCATAGGGATAGCCAGGGCTCAGGAATAACCTCATACGGCTCAACAACACCTACACAAAAAACATTGGAAGATAAGATTTGTAAAATCCCGTAATTTATTTATTTACCCTTAACTTTAATTCTATTGGTTATATAATTTTAGATATGATTGTTAAGTTTCCTTGTTGATTTAAAAATTATTTAGCATTCTTATAATATTAATTTGGACTTAAAATGATGTATACAGTCAATAGGTTTGTTTGTTTTGTTTTGGTTATGAATTGGAATTGGTGATGGAACGCTTATAGCATTATGTTTGGGATGAGAATAGTTTATACGTTAATAGTCAGTACATTATAGCTTCCCTCCGTTACAACTACAAGTATTTCTATTGAAAGGGCACATTTAATTACTTTGAGTAACATATGGGCACATTTAATTTCTATTAATTAAAGGGGACATTCATGAATATTGCTTTTAAGTTGGCCGTTTATTTTAAACATGATAATTACCTTATGCCTAGCTATATATATATAATATATATGTTACATAAAAGAATGGCGGAAAAAAAAAAGATACGTAAATAATTTTATCAACTATTAGAGAACGGAAAAAAATACCTTTATTACACCAAACTATGTTGCTGTTAACGATTTGAGTATCCACCTTTCAACTTTCTCAATTTGGGTACCACACTAAGAAACTGTCCAATTTAGGTATCACTGTCTAAATTAACCACGGAATCACGTCATATGACAGCACGTGCTTGATAAACTTGAACGTGAGGGTAATTTTGTCATTCTGCAACAAAATATATCATTCTAGAACAACGTTTTCCTCCAAATTTGGACTATGTGCTGATTTTTGTTATGTGTGAAATTGAGGGAATTGTTTTTCTAGGATGATATATTTTGGTGCAGAATGACAAAATTACCCTCTCCCGTTAACGTTTGTCAAGCACGTGCTGTCACGTAACCTGATTCCGTGATTACTTGATACCTAAATTGGAAAGTTTCTTATAGTGTGGTACCTAAATTGGAAAGTTTATTATAGTATGGTACCCAAATTGGGAAAATTGAAAGGCCGCGGGTACCCAAATCGTTAAAAGCACACAGTTTGATGTACCAAACATATAAAAACCCCTATTAGAACTCACTTCACAGTAAACATACTCATTGATATACTCATATATATATATACACTAATACACGCATATATAAAGAGAGAAAAAGAAGGGCAGCCAAGAGAAAGAAATGAGAAACACATTGAAGAACTGTGCGAAATATATATTCTGACATGGGTACAGAGGTTATGTTCAGCTCAGTTATAATTAACTAGGTGAATGGTTTTGTCTTGCTAGTATAATTGTTCCGTGCATGTTTTAAAAGGTGTTTGTTTATAAGTTATTATTTTAATCACCACCTATATAATAAGTATATTTTGCTTGTTACAAAGTAAAAATTATATTTTGACTGTTACAAAGTAAAGAAAGAAATGGAAAGAAGAAATGAGTAAAGAGAAATCGGGAAGTCCGATGAGAGAGAAATCAGGAAATCCGATGGGAGAGAAAGTTACTTCGGGAAGTCCGAAAAGAAAGAAAGTTATTCGGGAAGTCTGAATCCACCAAAAAGATTGGGAAGTCCAGTTGATTATATTTGAAAGTTATTTAGTATTGATTCTTATAGTTTCATGTGAAAGAAAGGTTTTATATTATCATGCATAGGGAATTTTTTTAAAATTAAACCTTATTTTGAAGAAAGAAAATAAAAGATGAGAAAACCTATTTTTGACCCTATATTATATATCGCAAGGTTTGCCATTCACTAAGCTCGTTTAGCTTAACCCTCGTTTTTACCTTGTTTTTATAATGTTTTCAGGTATTAAAGTTGAGATCGAGTTAGTCGGATTAGACAGACATCCTAGGATTTTGTATCTAGCTTTCCGCTGCGTTAATATATTAATTTAGATTGTAAGAATTGGAACCGAAGTGTTTAAATTTTCGAGCTTGTATCATTTGTCAGGTTTTTTTAATAGAAAGTGATCACTTTTATTGTATATTTTCTAAGTGTTTAAGTTAGGTTTTGTCTAACACGTGCCGCCACACGTGTTATTCGGCCGTGTGACTCCCAAATTAGGTCTGGGATGCTACAAGATTAGCAGCAACATAAAAACTGTTTTGAGCCTCTTCCAAAGCCTTACCAAAGTAGCTGACACGAATAACTGAAAAAAGCGTATGCATTTAGTCTAATAAAAAAGGGGCGTACTTGAGCTCCAGCAAGCTTGTTGTCCCAGCTAAGTATGCCATAATCAGGGCCCCCAAAGAAGGCACCAGCGTGTTTGGCAAGTTTTGGATGAGTAGCAAGTGTAAGATATGAAGAGTTTCCAGTTGCATAAAACATCCAAGCTGCACCCCACACATATTCATCCCAATAGCTAGTTGAGTTGTAGAATTGGCCGGCTTCTGAAGAGTCAGAATATTTGCCACGTGAATCCCTAGCAAACTTGAAAAGAGTAGTAGCACCATGGACGAGCTTCTGAGAGTAAGCCTTGTTGTCTTTGAAAACAATGGAAGCAGATGCTAAAGAAGCAGCCATCTCAGCAGCTAAGTCAGAGCAGCCTCCACCTGTTGTAACCTCACGATCGTAATCAATGTCCTCGGGACGCATCCAGCAATAATGATCATTAGGAGTCCCGCTATTTGTATCACCCTTCCCAACCTGCCATTTGTATTCACAAGTGAGAAGAAGAAGAATGTTAAAATATTGTTTGATCTTCTTTTACCCAGACACTGAAATAAATTAGTGCAGAAAATGTAGCAGGAACTTGTAATCAGACACCAGGAACGAATGGAAAATAATAAATCAATGCAGAAAATGTAGCTGTAACTTGATAATTCTAGATATAGCCATAACTATCGGAATTGTGTTGTTTGGTGTCCATTTAGAGGTGAAAACTTATAAACAATGATCTCAATGAGTAACAAATGAAAATGGAGATTTCTGATAAAGATAAGATGGAAAATCCAAGATTAAAGAACTTTTAGTACAAGTATAGAGCATCCCCACATCAGATCACATACACTAGCTCGAAGAATAAGAAACAAGGCTACATGAATTAGCATTACCTGGATAGCCATCTCACTGATAGTGTCAGCCGTGGAATTAAACGTCTTAAGAAAATAATCTGTTCCCCATTTGATAAGCTCTTTGACATGGTTAAGCTCGCCCGCAGCCTCATATTTGGAGCTGTATTCAATAACACTCCAACTTAACATGGTCATGGCAAAAGACTGAGGGAAGTTGAACTTGATGGCATCTCCAGCATCATAATAACCGCCACTCAGATCTTTAAATATGGTATTCGGCTTCCCATCTTTCATACAAGAGTTCCCTCTCCACGAAACATTGTTGTGTTTCGGAAGCTTGCCAGCTGTAATAAACCAGGACTGGAACATTAGTACTTTGCATAATAATCATGTGTGATTTTTGGAACATGAAAAAAGAAGCTACTATACTTAAACTGTTCTCCTTTATGCTATGAATTGATAATTGAAGGGAGTTTTTACTTTTTTAGTCATTTGTAACAGCTAAGTACAACAACTAAAGAAAATAAACAAGTACTATGCACAATTTGTTACTAGTTAAACGCATCTGTAAACAGGAAAGAGCAACACATTTAAACAGATATAAATCTACAACACTCCTGAATGGTACTAAACATGAACCCGCATCAAAGACGAGAGTCTTGTAATAAAGAAAGGCAAAACTGCCACATATAGCTTAAAGTGCCTTAAACTTCACAAATCTAAGTAAAATCTTCATAGGCAACAAAAAATACATGACGTCATATTTTCTTTAAATTCAAACCAACCACTAATTAATGACATTTGCATCCACTATCAAAATATAGCAAGTGAGACTACCATACCATCTTTGGTAATTAGAAATCTACACTATTTGATCCATCAGGGTTTTTTTTTAGCATTAAACTTAAAATGGCCAGTTCACTGAAGATTAACCACAATCCAAATCCCCCTCATTTACTACTGGTATTTCCCAATTAGTCACCTTGGTGCACTTTCAAGGTAGATTTACAATTTAACTGCCATAACCAACAATTACAGATTGGAAAAACAAGCATTCAATGAACTGGCCATTTTAAGTTTAATGCTAAAAGTCAACAAATACAATGAATTTCAATATTTTTACTATACAACATTTTTTTTTATTATATAACAATATTATATATTCGTCCTAATTTGACCTTAGTGTGTGTTGCGCACTTGAGGTTGTTTCAATTACAAATCAGAGTATCTTGTCTTTTTTTTTTATCAACAAAATTTATGTACAATTGCACATATATTGACTAAATAACGACAGTAAACAATTAATAGATGGGTATGAATATGATTTCCATTTGCAGAGGCTGAAACTAAATGATAATATAAAATAACTGATTCGCTCAGCCGTCTTAATTAGTTATCCACAAGGTGTAAAATTCATTAAACTGATAGTAATATGTTTTTAAAAGCCTAACCCTTAATTGAACCTCAGTGTTGGATGGATCATACTAAGTAGCACAGTTAATACTCCATTAGATCCTTATATCACAATAACTAATGGTCCGTTTAGCAACAAATTTTTTAGTTGTTTTTGGATATTTGATTTTAAAAATCTGTGGGTGGTTTGGACGCTCAGCTTATTTAGCTTCCAAAAAGCATATTTTTAGGCTAAGACATCCAAAAATCAAAATTCTAGAATTACAGTGGATTTTTAGGCAGGGGTTGTTTGGTAACAGATTTTTTGGTCTAAAATCAGATTATTTTTTTTAGCTTTTTCAGCCTAAAAATCTGATTTTTAGAATCTAAATAATATGACTGTCCAAACACCCAGAGATTTTTAAAATAAAAAACCAAAAATCAACTAAAAAAATATGTTGCCAAAGGGCACGCTGTATCATCACTCATTCTTGTTTAGGAAGCAGCTTACACTTTTGCACATTAAAGAAGGTGTCGATTATAGTGTTTCATTACCCCTATAACTAGAAAATAGCATATACATATAATTCAGCCTCACCCATATATAAATCCTAGTTCCGCCACTGGATCCAACAGTTAACCAATTAAATAATAGATCACTGTATTGTTTTGGAAATTATCATCTTCACTTTATAACAAGAGGTTAAAGAAGTAAAGAGTAGTATATTTTTGCTTCAGCTTACATTTTTGGGCGTTAAAGAACATGAGAGCCTTGCGAAGAGCAAGAGTATAGTTATCCGGAGGGGGAGGATGCTTATGATGACGTGGCACAGTCTTCACAATCAGCGCAATAATCCCCGCAACAAACCCCGCAGCTAAAATAGCACCGATCGTATACAGAAATAAGTTGCGGGAGACGATGATGCACCCCAGATCAACATACTTCTTCTTCTTCTTCTGTTCGGTTGGGCCGAGAAGCCAGCTCTGCTGTGTCTCGTCTAATGGCCGAGACAGTGCTGCTCTGTCGTATTCGTTTAGGTTCCTGCTACGATCATCGTCTGTGGCCGAGTCTGCTGTGTGTATCTCTAACGGACCTCCCCACGGATCTCGTCCGTACATGTTTTATATATGTATGTATGTGTATATATAGTCTTGTTTTAAGGAACTAAATTGATAGTGGAGAGATTTGTGGTGATATGTGTAGTACTGAATTGGGAGCTAAATTGATAGGGGGGGATCTGTGATTGAGTCAACTATGTGTGGACATGTGGTGGGTGATATGTATATATGGAGAGAGAGAGAGTGAGAGAGAGAGCAGTGAGGGGGGATTCTTTTTTACATATGCCAATTACTTCTGAGTACAAGCTAGTGGGATTGCAGCAATCCCACGTATACGTGTCACTACAAAATATTTATTTATTTATTTTTTATTTTTCTTCTGTGATTTTGTTTTTTTTTATTTCGTTTTCGTATATCAAAAAATTCCCCAATTTTACCTAAAAACTTTTTCAATTTTATTCAAAAACTTCTTCAATTTTATCAAAAAAAAAACTATAACCATCGACCATCAAACTACTTCATATATCAAATTAATATATTTTTTTATCAAATCAACGTCACTTTACCACTACAATTATCCCCAATTTTAACAAAAAAAAAACCTTCCAATCTAAAAAAAAAAAACTTTTCAATTTTATCAAAAAAAACTCTAACCATCAGCCATCAACCATCAAACTCGTTCGTATATCAAATTAATATATTTTTTTCTCAAATCAACATCACTCTACCACTACATTTATCCTCAATTTTACCCTAAAAAAAAACATATCCCAATTTACCAAAATAAAACATCTCCTAATTTTACATATAAATTGGGATAAATTGGGATATGTTTTTTTCTAGGATAAAATTGAGGATAAATGTAGTGGTAAAGTGATGTTGATTTGATAAAAAAATATATTAATTTGATATATGAAGTAGTTTGATGGTTGATGGTTATAGTTTTTTTTTTGATAAAATTAGGGAAGTTTTTGAATAAAATTGAAAAAGTTTTTAGGTAAAATTGGGGAATTTTTTGATATACGAAAACGAAATAAAAAAAATAAAATCACAGAAAAAAAAAGGAAAGAAAAAAAATAAAAATTCTAATGACACGTAAACGTGGGATTGGTGCAATCACACGTCCCTTATACTCAGAAGTAATTCTCATATGTAAAAAAGAATCCGCCGGTAGTGAGCTATGAGTTGGCTTAAAGTGAAAGTTAAGGATATTACTACTCCTACCATACATACAGTTGTTAAACACCAAATTACACTCCCTCAAACTAATGCCTCATTTTCAAATCACCCCCTCCCCTCCCCTATAAACTATTAAACTTTTATAAATAACCTTCCATCCCATCTCTTGTTAGCAATGATATATGAGTAAGCATTCCAAATTTCTCATTATTTTCTTCAAATTTAACAACAAAAATTCACTTTTTCCCATATTACGTAACACTTTTACATTAGCATAAAATTGCACCTACTCTATAAACTACCTTATATAAATAAATATAGTATATTAGTGTAAAATAATATAAGAAAAGTCTTGGTTTTCCTTTTATGGAGAACATTGTGCCATATTCATAATATGAAAACCAAAATAAGGAAACTGATGAAGCATATCTTTTTGTTAAAATTCAATATGATTCCTCATAATATGGATTAGAAGACCAAATGAGGTGCCCCTGGTGGTTGCATAACTTTATACTCGATAATCCGTTTCGGTTGACTTTTCATTAACTATACCAATTTATTTGATATCCATGCATGTCAAGAAATTTATTTACGGAAAGACACAAAAAACAATTTTTTTGACTATAATACTTTTTTTAATAAAGGTTTTGGTGACTTTTTTACGATAATTATAATTTTAACTCGTGTGCAATGATAAAATACATGTATCGAACAAATTTCTTTGTAATACAGACAAATAAATAAAAATTTATGTCATTTTAAAGATGAACTAAGGGGTTAATTGTAAAGGTATGATAGTTAGTAGAGGTTAATTACAACAATTGATAATTCTTAGGGGTTATTTGCAAATAACTTATAGTTTCAGGGGGGTATTTGCATTTTACCCGCTATACCGTAGTACTGTATGATGGGCTGGGTGGGCTGGCTGTGAGTTGGATTTTTCTGTTTTCTTTTTCATTGCTATTATTTATTGATTTATTACTACTCCACTATCACCTTTTTCCATTGTTTTTTTTTTTTCCTTTCAATTTTATGTTATTTTATTTAATTAATTAGTAGTTGTATAATCTTTTTCCATTGATGATAAACGAGGTCTAATTTGTCTATAGGAGATAATCTCTCCGAATTTGGTACTGGAATAATTATATAGCAGTGGTCACTTGTAATTACTCGAGTTCTGATTAGTTCTTATGGTTATAGTACTGGTTATTGGATTTAACAATTGTGACATGCTTTGCCTAATTAATGTAAGGCACTTGCATTTATATTTTCGGTCATAGCCTCTGCATAGTCCTCTCCGATACCCGAAAGGTTTCCTTGTTTAACTTTATTTTATAAAACTAAAATGATAGTATAAACAACAGTTACTCAACAAAAAATACAAAACGATGTCAATTTTTTACAAATATATTTTTCTTTATGATCCCCTTATCATAAAGTTATCCTCAGTACAAGACCAAGTTACTAGACAACAAAATAGGTGCATAAGATATCATTCATTTCACTTAAAACCTTTTTTTTTACAATTTCTAGTTAAATAATGACACGCCCTTAATTAGGAGACGAAAGAAGCATTTAGCTAAAATAGTTATGCGATTCACTATGTATAAATGACTTTTTAGACCATTTTTTCTCGTTGACACATACTCAATTTGTAAGCTTTTTCAAAAGAAACAAATGAAAATGTTCAAATATGTGTTTTTTTTTGTAATCAATCAAATATGTGTTTTCTACTTGTGTATGAGACCAACTTTCATCGGCTAATCAGGGTCATGCTAAATTAGTGATGGTTTTATATGTTATGCAGTTTTTAATGCTCTCTTAATTAACCATTTAAGGTTTTGATTTCTAGGAAAAATAGCTGAGTGTGCCCCTTTTACTGCATTACTTCCAAGTTCAACTACTAAATTAAACTTTTAACTTTTTGGATGTTGTGATTAATGACTTGTGAGTACTTTAAATGAAATCATAGATTTGAACCAGAAATAAGAGGACAAATTATGTAATATATCTCATTTTTGAGAGTTTTCTAAAACTAAACTTTCTACCCCACTTGGACCGTTTGGACATATTTGGGAGGAAACCACCGGCACCTAAATTCCATAATTAATTGTTTCCAAATCAAATAAGAGGTTGGATTTTTATACTACACTTTTTCTGAAAAAACGCACAAACCGTAAAAAAAATCTACGGTTTGCAGTGTTTTTATGCAAACCGTAAAAAAAATTTACGGTTTGCAAAAATACATGCAAACCGTAAAAAAAATCTACGGTTTGCATGTATTTTTGCAAACCGTAAAATTTTTTTTACGGTTTGCATGTATTTTTTTTTTTTTTTTTTTTTGTAATTTCAATTTGTAAAATAGTAAAAAATATATAAAATATGCAAATCCATAATTCACTTAGGTATATATAATTGTTTGTTGTTTGTTTATATTAATTATAGAAATTATAATAATTGTTGATATTTGTCCCATTTAATAAAAAAATTAGGATTTTTATTTAAATTTGTGTTATTTAAATATTTATTACTAATGGTTTGGTTATGATGGTTATTTGTTTTGATTGAGAAAAATAAAAATTGTTACGTTTTACTAATATTTACCCGTTTTGAAAATTAGGGGTTTTTATAAAATTATGTTTTTTAATTAGTTTGTTTGCCCAAATCATCAATAAAAATCGGGGTTGTTGATATTTTATCCGTTTTATAAAAAAATTGAGTTATCATTGTTTGGTTATC